>KB664054.1:7603465-7859008 GCA_000349025.1 Anopheles minimus | reverse complement strand
GGAGGTGGATATCAGGCAGGATCGCAGGCAACGGCCACAGCCAATGCGGGCGCTGGTGTATATCAGCCAGCAGCGCGACCTGGATTTGGAGGTGGATATCAGACAGGATCGCAGGCAACGGCTTCTGGCACTGCTGGTGTACTAGGTACTAGCGCTGTTGCTACAGCTGAAACCAAGGTCACCTATGCTGCTCCAATAATCGAGAAGAACTTCTACTACCACGTGGCGCCCGAGGACAAGAGGGCTGAAGCCGGTGCCAACACGCTCACCATCACGCCCCGCAAGCACTACAAGGTCATCTTCATCAAGGCCCCGTCTGTCAGTGCCGAGGCCGATTCCTCCGCCAAGGCTGCCAGCAAAACTGAGGAGAAGACGATCGTGTACGTGCTGGTTAACAACAAGGTGAAGGCAAAGGGTGATAGCAATGCTACTGCCGATTCGTTCGTCTCCGGCAAGCCAGAGGTGTTCTTTGTTAAGTACCAGGGCAAGGATGCTCGCGCCGTTGCCGATGCTAAATCTGGTGTTTCGTTCGCTGATGCCAACGCTCAGGCTAGTGCCGGTGCAGGTGGTTCCTTTGCCAAAGCTGGTGCTGAGGCCGGCGCTGGATATAATGGCGATTTCGGCCGCCAGGGATCATTTGCGAATGCCGGGGCCAATGCAGGCGCGGCTGCCCTCGGCGGTGGTCCGGCCTATACCGGAGGTCTGGCTACTGCTGGTGCTAATGCTGGCGCAAGCAGTGGCAACTTCTTCTAAGTACCTAGCACGCTGTGTAGGTCTTACTCTACAGTTAACCTTAATTCCAAAGCGCCCATCATCAGTTTTACGTGGTGTTGTGTGAGAAAGATTAGTTATACGCTAGAATGGTTGCAAACGTACCTTCTAACCATGAAGTACATTTACCATCGTTTCTCCTCTGTAACTATCCACTTGCTGGTGAACTTCCAAACTTTCGGTTAAAAGTGCAAAACACATTAGATAGATTTATTTTCCCTAGTATTGCTAAAGTTTAAACAAAACCTCACCTTACAACGACACAGCACCAGCTGATCGCGAAGTTGTGAGGAAAGATGCTATCGAGTATACAGAGCACCCGACAGGAGAGTGTTTTCACTTAATGTTACAGTTACGCACGTGTAATAAGAAGCCAACTTTTAAACGTCCCAAAAACCATTCGCAGGCACACATCTTTACATGCTCGTTGCGGGATTTGGATATTGTATAATATCAGATTTTAATAAAGAAAAGTTATTGAATATAAAACCAACTATCCTTCAGACGTTGCAAAATTGATGACATTAGCTCTGCAAAAGAAGTGATCTTTGATATCTCCCTCCCTCCATCTCCTAGCAGGTCTCAAAGATAACCTGCCATAACTGGATTACTGGACATCATTTTGTAATATACATCACCAGCCCAACTCGTTTCCAAGATACGCACCCAAAAGAATTGTCAAAACTCCAAACTCGGGACAATTCTCAGACGGTTTGAAATAGAAATGGACATTACGAAACACCGCAAAACGTCTCAGAAAAACAAATGAATGACTTTAAAAAAATAATATTGGCAGCATCTTTCACGGTGCTATTTACAGTACGCAGAAGAATGGTTAGCTCAGGGGCTCCCATTTACATGGGCGGACGTTACTTCTGCCAGGGCGCGTTAGCGGAGGTGTTGTTTTCGAACTTGTTTTTCCCATCTGCTGTGCTCTATCGGTCATGCTAAGTGATCTTCATAAAATCCCCCACCCTTGTCAACAAACCGTCACTATCACGCACCGGCCAAACAGCCGCAGCACTGCTTTTACATCTGGTGCTGCCGTTGCTATTCGATTAGTGATGATACAATCAGCGATGCTTAAGATTTCCGAAAGAAGGGGTATGTATTTCCAGTCGGCTATAGTCGAAAAAAAATAAAACAAATATTCAACAACACTCATACGCATACAGCCAGCGCCGATTCAAAAGTTCGGAGTTCAGCCAGATCTAGCACCAGAAGTTCACCTGGTGACTGAAATGGAGTAATAAATATAATGAAGTAAAGCGGGGTAAAAAAAAGCTAAGATATATTCAAACATTAATAATTACCGCCCTACCAGACATTACCCTAGCAGGGCCTTTCAGACGTGCAAACCATTTATGTGTGGATTTCGGAAATTTCTAACTAGATTTACATCCCCACCCGGCTCTCCTCCGACAGACAACAAATGGCATCGCATGATGTGTATCTATCGCGCGTATCGCTGGACGTACCGGGCGAGTAGGCGAGACGGAACGTAACCCAGCGCAGCAAAGGAAACTTTTTGATATTCGCTGAATTAATAAACGGCAGCTAAAAAACTAGCTAGACAATGCTAGCGGAGACAAAACTGAAGTCTAAACGAATATTGAGCATCTGCTATTGATACGGTGTATATATAAGGCGTTGGTCCTACCGGTGGTTCAGTAAAGTTCGATCGTTCCAACGAGCACACCGCTCAAAGAGTTACACATCGAACAGTTGAACAAACTGTTGTTGTTGCCGGTGAATACTTCCCATACACAAAAATGCGCTTTTTTGTGGTGAGTTCATTGATCGATCGTTTTTGTTGTGTAGATTAAGCTTACTCCCCAAGGAATTGGTGTTATCGAAAGCTGGATAAGTTGCAGGAGTTATCCACTATCGCTCTCTCTCTTCGGTCATCTATCAAATATTCATCACGTACGCACACACACGATGGATTTACAACAATCAAACCCCGATCGGCAGTAGATATCCCGGAGTTCAGTGTCCAGAAGCTTATCGTCTGATAGCAAACATTCAACTCCTGTGTTATCTCACTAGAACAAATCTTTCTCAGTGCCAATCTCCCACACAAGCGTTACATGGGGTGATGCATGTATTGCAATCAACTTATTCTATTTTTTCTCTCTTTCCAAACCACATTGCAGATCTTTGCTGCCTGTTTGGCTGTCGCTTCGGCTGATATCGGCTTGAAGCTTCGCCAAGCTGCGGCTGCTGGTGCTGCAAGCAGCTATGACGTTGGCCAGCAGTCCGTATCCGTGGACTATGCGCCAGCCGTGTTCGAGGACACTGTCGTTGGTGGTGCCGATTTTGGCGGTTCCGCCGCACGGTCTTCAGCGTTCGGCAGTGCCGCTGCTACTGCCGGTGCTGGAAACGCAGAGTACGATGCCGGTTTCCAGGCAGGACTTCGCGCAGCTTCCGCCGGTGCCTCAGCGAATGCTAACGCAGGATCGGTCGGTGTTGCTGATACACGGTTCGGTGCGTCCGGTGCGTTCTCTGGCGCGTCGGCCAGCAGCAACAGTTTCGCTTCGGGATCTGCCTCGGGATCCGCCGCTGGTGCGTCTGCTGGTGCTTCCGCCTCGGCCGTTGCCAAGACCCAGGTCCGTTATGCTGCTCCGGTGATCCAGAAGCACTTCTACTACCACGTGGCGCCCGAGGAGCCGAAGGCGGCCGCCGGTGCCAACACGCTCACCATCACGCCCCGCAAGCACTACAAGGTCATCTTCATCAAGGCTCCGTCGCTAAGTGCTGAGGCTGGTGCATCTGCCCAGGCTGCCAGCAAAACTGAGGAGAAGACGATTGTCTACGTGTTGGTTAACAAACCATCTTCGGCGAAGGCCGGTTCGCTTGCGGATGCCAGCTCGTTCGCTTCCGCCAAGCCGGAGGTGTACTTCATCAAGTACCAGGGCAAGGATGCTCAGGCTCAAGCCCTGGCTCAGGCTGATGCCAGCGCTTACAGTGGTGCCTCCGCTGATGCATTCAGTGGTGCCAATGCTGGCGCTAACGCTTTCGGCTCTGCTGCTGGAGGTGCCGGATTCGGTTCCAGCTTTGATGGTTCCGCTGGATCGTTCGCTGGATCATCTGCCAGCGCGGGAGCTAGCGCTAACGACTACGATTTCAACGTGCGCTCGGACAGTGGATCTGCCGCCTCTGCTGGAAGCTCCGCGTTCAGCGCTGCGTCCGCTGGTGCGGGAGCCGCATCCTCGTATGATGGACTCAGTGCTGGTGCCGATGCTGGCGCTGGCGCTGTTAACACTGTTGTCTACTAAGGCTCCGAACGAACCTAAGCAAAAGAGCCATCCTCCTCCAACTCAACCCAAAGCGCTAGTGTTTGTCTTGAGACAGTGCACAACAAAGACTGTAGAGATACACGAAATGCCCAGCAACCGAGCGATGAGATTACGTACTGAGAACCGATCAACTGCAAATGAAGCGGACAAACACCCTTCCGTCATACGAATAGGAAGGAAAACGAAATTGAGCATGAAACTGCATCCACTGTACGCGAACCAGCACAGCGTTCTACACATGCAGTTATCCTTACACTCGTCATCTTTTACTTCCTCCTCTACGAATTAACGATGTCTTTATACGTTTCCAAAACTAAGCTCAATAAAAAAAAGATGTATACTATTATTGAATCATCCACGCATTGTGATTGATTGCGAAAAGTAAAGAAAAGCGAAATCCCTGTACGTTAAACTCGTACCATATCTCACCACATTATGCATACACGAGATTTCGTCAGTTGCGTAATGTGTGTGTTTTTCTGTTTTGTTTAATCAGAAAGCGAACGATCTATCAGCCGTGTTGATGGAATGAGGATGATCCCATTGAACGCAGAATAAGGCGCACACCCGAAAACTGATGTGTATCATGATTAACGCTTCTCCTGGGGGTGACCTTGATCTATGAGAATCCGACTGCCGGACGGCAAAACCAATTCAGAAACAGGTCTGACAGGTCTTGTTGTGGCGAGCCAACCTTTGGAGATCCACGGTCAAGTTTTTTGGTTGTCATGTATTGTCAACCCTGTCTTCCCACTGGCATTCGGTCAAGTAGATATCGCCATGCAGAAGCGCAGGTATTGTAACATCATCATTAGCATACACTTCATTATTAGTTTTTAAGCTTAAAATTTCCAATGAATCAGGTGCAGGCTGTCGTTTCGTATCTTAAAACCAACAAAACGTGTTTCTGATATTGCAAATGATGCTATTAGGGGATCCTTCTAGAGGGGGACGGTGGGAGTGTTACGTAACGTATAGCAACGTACTCCTAAAACATGAGATTTTTATCATATATTCTAGCAAAACAAACTGCTTTTTGAACCTGTTAATAAAGGGTTCTTTTCACATTGGTAAGAAGAAGGAGTCATGGAGAACAAGACGTGGATAGAGGTTGTAATAAATACTGAAGATCAGGCAACTCCGTAGATAGCAGAAGTATTGAGACTGATGCGACGAGACTCATAGCAAATGACAATAGAAGTCACATCATCACCATTAACGAGCATTTACAGACACCCTGGACCATGACTCAAAAAAGTGCACACGGCAGTTTCCGTGTTTTATTTTTGATCCGTATTTTATTTTTTTGCTTGAGGGCTACAAGGTCTGTCTCGTTGGGGGACTTACGCATCTCAGTTGTTTAGAATCCTATCAGCTACTTTCCTTCCACGCAAATTCGCCATATCATCCAATCGGTTGAGTTTCTCTGTATACTTTAGCTGATATATATTTGGAGAGACTTTTTACCAGTTGTACGCCATGGATGTATTGAATACGAACAGAGAAATGGAATACCTATGTTATCATTTCGGAAGCTTCGGTTCTATTCCAGAATCAGCGTCGTTTTGGTTTGTAACTACTAGTAGAGCCCAGCGTACTCTTGTTGTCTGGATCAAGTTGAACTAAAACTGGCGAAAATCTTATACAGTCGGGGTGGAGAACTTTCCTGGAAATGAATTGACGTCACAACACATCTGCATAGTGTATTTTTGTTACCTTGCGGAGATCGTATGCAGCAAGCCTAGACCTACTTTCCTATAGTTACGGATTGATGTCACAACGCACCGAAAATCTGCATAGCGTACTCTCGTTATCTGTCGGAGATTGGATGTAGCCGGGGGTGAATGAGAGCGGCTCGAGTTTAATTTTCCGGCATGTCATACCAGCACGACGTGCACTATTGCTTGGGTTAAGGCTATATTCTATTATTTGTTTATTAGACCGAATATCGGAATATGGAGAGAATATCGGGATAAGCTGGCTAGACTCAAGCAAGTTTAAGCTTAAATCGGCTGAGACTTGCATCTAGGCTTGAGTGTAGTAGGCTTAAGTTTAGCTGAATACCTCTGGAGGACGTCGTGAAAGTTATAAAGATAGAGTTAGGCGATCTCGAGGTATTAGAGGAATTCTGTTAACAACATAACCAGCCAAATCCGGAGGCACATTGTTTAGGGGAATCCTGCCTACTATGGCCTTTACAAACTTATGAGATCCAGAAGTCTCCAGCAACGCACGAAATATGCATCGCACATTGATACGTTCTACGGATACGAGTCTTGGATTATGTTGGCTGAGGACGCCATCTCGACGATGGAGAATGATCCACGAACTAGCTTAGCTGTTTGGTGAGGTGGATAATCTAACGATGGACAAATCCGCAACGATATGTTGGTTGGGGCTTGACGTAATGAGGATGCCAGACTCATGCCCCACCAAGAGTTTCCTGGAAACAATTTCGAGACCTAACCATGACAAATAAAGGTGCCAATCGGGGCTCACCAAGAAAGAAAGAAGAGAAATGTACATTTGTTTCGGACAAGGTAGGTTTAACAACTTACAGAAGTGACAGCATATGTTTTGTGTCCTGTACGAAAAGTGTTTTAACATTTCGAGGCGTTTATTTCTGTTTCTTTTTTCTAGCTCCATAATGCATATCTTTGCTTCGCTGCTAACACTGCAAGGTAGTCCGTACATTTCACAAATCAACATACTAATTCTACTGGTGATATCAATGAGGCACATCCATGTTGCGATAACAGTTTGATTCGTTTTAGATATATTTCAGTATAAAAAACAGAGCGTGTCGTGCGATTATTGCGTAAACAGTAACACTACTCGCGCAGAACTCTCCCTAAAATGTTGCTCGCCAGTAACAATAAATTAATTACAAAGAAAAAACAATTAAAAGTATAAATTAATATATTTGCAACAAAAACAGAGAACGGATTCAATCAGAGGCACATGTTTTTAGTTAAAGTTGTTTTTGTTTTCGTTTTTGTTTTAGAATCCGACGAAGGCCGTTCTGCTGTCCATGCAATGTTTTACCCTTTTTCTCGCTCGCACACAAACTGGAACGCTTATTACTGATCTCGTGCTACATTTAAACATTTGTTTTCGATGCGTTAAAATTAGAATACCCTCAAATCAATCTATAGCCTCAATAAATGTTAAACAAATCAAAGGGTGCGGGGGCTGGACCCAGTTTCGACAGCGCAAAGAACTATACAGGCCTCTTTTACCTTGCTGGAAGACAATAAATTGGTACATTGATAATCTATCTGGTGTCCGTTGCTCTAGTTTGGAATATTTTTGTTTGTTTGTTTCACCGTTACCATACGTGTAGACGATCATACGATCTAGACGATTTAAATTTCATTACATAAGCACATGTTCGACTGTATTTGTGCCGTAAAAAAAAACAACTATGTACATTTCGAATATTTCACGTAACATTTACCGGAATGATTATTGGAATTGGATATATAGACACCTTCACAAACGGTATGTTTTAGACAAAGAGAGATAGAGAGAGAAAACATAATCGAAAAAACAGGATAGAGCAAAGAGAAATTTCATCTCGGCAGCAAAAATGAAACGTAAAAGAAATGTCACTATTGGCAGAGAAAATTAAATTATTGTAATAATACAACAGAATGAAAAAAAAACGCATTATACTTTCATGGAAATTTTGCTTTACGATTAAAACCACTTGTTTCCATTATAAAAATGTGTAGTAAAAAAATGCACCTTCGATTTGCATATTTTGACTAGAATTTAATTGTAAACCATTACGGTTGATGCGTGTTTGCATAATTTTAGCAAAAACTGGAGGAAGCACAAATGGTAATTGATCACGTTCATGGGGCAATATGGTATGGCGGGAAGGATGGTGGGGTATGGGGGGAAATAGAATGAGAAAAGCAGAACGTAAAACAAAGAGCGCATCAACAAGTATCCATTACACTAGACGGCACTTCAGGTGCTTCGTTAGCTGCAATATTCGTTTCCTTCTCAGTAGCCTGTTGTTTTTTTTTTTCTTCTTCTACACCCTTCGCTCATTATCGCATTAGCAGCTGCATGCATCTATCCTGGGACATTCGGTAGTGAATGTAAGCTAGTTACGGTGGTTCACCGGTGTTCCTCGAATCGTTCCTGCTCGTTTCCTGCCGGAGCAGCAGATCCTTTGTCTAGTTGCTTCGTTTGTTTCGCTACATTAAGCTGTTGCTGGTGGGGAGGCGCTGCACTTTGGTCGGTACTGTTTTCCACCAACACCGACCGCACCTTGCGTATCAACGGGAAGCTGGCCTGCTGTCCGGATGTACCGTCCCCGTACAGTGCGTTGTCCGCACAGTACGAACCGAAATCGTCCGTGTTGAGCGAAAAGATCATCGCACCACCGAACTCGTGGTCCTTGATGTATTTGGCTTTGCACTCGAGACTACGCTCGTCTTCATACGAGATCCACTCGCTGCCGGAGTACATGTAAGGCGAGCAGCTCTCCACATCGTACACTTGATGCACGTAGATGTTGTACCGGCGGAACCAACATATTTCCGAGTAGGACGCAAACCCGAACATACCGACGCGACCGTAATTGGACGCCGGTGCGCCTATGCGCGTGTTGAACGGATTTACCAGCGTGAACGAGTGGCCGTACGTGGGCAGGCCCAGTATTAATTTGCTCTTTTCCAACCCAGCCGACAGCCAGTAGTGTACGGATTCGTTTATGTTAAGCGTACCGAGCAGGGAGTGTTCATTTGCTCGCCGATACAGCGGTGCGTTAAGACCTGTGGCGGTGAGATGGGGATGGTATGAGATAAAGGTTCTAAGATGCTTCCAACAATCAGAAGCTAGCAGGGTTTTGTTCTTGGTAAAAAGGTAGAATATAGGTCTCATTAATCCGTTGGCAATTAATGAACATTTGAAGCGTTCGAATATGTTCGCTCTGAAAGGAAAGCAACTTATTTGTTACTTTACTTGATGACTTCATAACCAATGCTTTAAGCGATACTTTGGAGCCTATAACCCCTTAACGAACAGGACCTGTCGTTAGATTCACCACTGGTAAGAATAAGGATCTCCAAACTTTAAAGTGCCCAGACCACATTGTGTGAAACCTCCTACAACATACCTGAGGGGTTTCAAGTTGCTAGTAGGATATTTCCATAATATCTATGAAAGTAACTATTTGTATTGATAGTGAACATTTTGTACCTTCGAAATATGATACAAAGTATTGAGACAAAGTCCGACCCGTGATTTTTATTCGCTTTTCACTCAGAAATAGCATAAAGCAAATCAAATATCATATCATATAACTATAAATAAAAATTAGAACAAATAAATCGCTTGACATCATTCTCTTATCACTTTCAACAGTTTAATACTTTAAAAAAATAACTAAAAATAAGATTAATTTCAATTGCAGCTGCTGTTGAAACGCTTCTAAAACATTTCAATTTCGTACGTTGCTCGCTAACAACATCAAATTTAAAGATGCAGATCAAAATGATACGAATGATACGATAATTTAGTTAGCTATAAGCAAAAACAATAGAGTGAAAATATTAAATCATTCTATAAAACAAAATATCAACAGACACATGATACAATTTCCAAATTGAATGTACGCATTATTCCATCAAGTCCTTGCACTTGTATGTTACAAGGAAATTAAGCGTAAGTACGAAGTTTAAAAAAAAAGCCCCATCCGGGTGGTTCCCCCTTACGCAGGACTGGCTATTCTGTTGCGAGTAAAGTTTAGTCACGGAAGCCAGAAACGGCAGGTTGTAGTGCCAAAACAGATAAAATGTTTTCATGTAATATTATTTAACTACTACACAGCTTGAAAAATTTATTTGCATGATATTATTATTATGTTTAGAATTTTCAAAATTAAAATTGTCCTGCAGTGTCAGCCGGTAACTGATTCAATTGCCTGCTGAACTATACTTCCCATGCAAACAGTGTCTATTCGGCAATGGATGTTCCAAGATACATCAAGAATCAGGAAACAAAGAAACTTATGAGATACAATTCGCGACAGGCTACTATCAATCATTAAATCTCGTCTGGAATATGGACCGGTCAGACGAAACACACCATGTGACTTTTGGAATAATCGAACAATAAAAAACACGAACACGGCGTAGAACATTGTTTGATCTGGATTCAATGACAAGTTCTGCGAATGAAGGAACGACTCGTACCGGTTTTAGTACCGTTCCTGTCGTGTTAGAAACTGGCGCCATTACACCATGTTAAGAAGTGTTAGAGAGTTTCAGGCGAATTGTTTTAAAATATCTTGAAGCTTGTGGAAAGCTAATACGAAACTTTAGGAAAACTGCTGCAAAACACTCCCTCGTAAAAAAAAACTATTGAAAGTCTTTGCCTACATGCGCGCAAAAAAGTGTCGCTGGCCACAGTGAGAGAAGAAGTTTGCGATTCAACAGTATCGCTGGAAATTATTGATTCGTGAAAGCTTCCTCAAGAGGTCTAGAATAGAATTAGTATTAGCTTTATCGTTATTGAAGCAATGACAACTTCAAAAACTGTTAGCTTCAAAGACTATTTTGTCAAAAAAATATTGTTGAGTTGCTAATGTGTTTCGCATTTTGCTAATTTTGATCCTCTCGCATAACTTCAAGAACGTCTTCTACGACCGATCTATCTCATATCAAGAGTTTCTTCGATTTCTTCAACAACTTTTCCTGTCTCAATCGATCTTGGAACGTTCCTTGGGACGATGGAAGTAAAATAGACAAATCAAGGAAATTGCATGCATCCTGATGTTGTTTTACTAATCAGTAAAAAATTAGGGGTGGCAATGCGGCAAAATACCATTATAACTCGTTAAATGAATAGAATATTACACAGTATCTGGATTACGGGTGCCGAATAATTCGAGAGTCCATTCTACCTTTTTACATGTTTATAACAAAACATGTAACACGAATAATTTGTTAATTCGCCAGTAACTGGAGTTTAAAGTACTTATTTAGTTGTAATTCTAGCACGTACCTGTTTGCGGCAAATCCGGCGAGTAAAAGTGGTAATCATACGTCATCAGGTTTACATAGTCGGCGTAATTGTTGATTTCGCTTACATCGTACGCCATGTAGGCAATGATTTCTTGTGGCGCAACGGCCACACTCAGTATGTACGTCCGGTGCTCCCGCTGATACTCTCGCCTTATTTCATGCAGCAACTGCGAAAAGTGCATCCGCCGTTTACCGCCACTATCGGGGAACTCCCAATCGAGATCGACGCCATCCAGATGGTACTGTTCCAATGCTGCCTTAATCGATTGGATGAACTGTTTGCGGTTGGCATGGTTCTCTACCATGGTTGTGAAACCCCCAACGCTACCACCGCCAATCCACAGCAGGATGCGCAAGGACGCATTAGCTCGTCGGAGCTGCTTCGATCGCACCAGTGCTTCCCGCACGTCGCCATCAATGAACAGTGTGTTGTTAACGATCGGGATTATTCCGATGTTTAGATGCGTGCAGAGGTACGGATCGATATGCTCGGGCAGCAGCATATGTCGTAGATTATGGCTTCGCCCGATAACACCCGGGTGACGTGTCGATAGCAGGTCTGGTGTCGTATAGTAGCAAACGATTTTCGGGCTCGGTGGCTGACCGTTCATAGCCTCCTTCGAGTAGATGTAATTGCCGAAACGGGACGGAAATATCCGTTCGCTGTCCAACTCTTTCACGCTCAATGGTTCCGTTGATTTGCCTCTATTGCCACCACGCGTACCATTCGTTGGGCCAAATATATTGCCCGGCAGAATGGTTGATCCATTGTTGGCGTAAATACTTTTTACAATCGTTTCTTTGTGATCTCGCTCGACCGCGGGATTATTCTGATAATTTGGATACATTTCTTGCTGCTGCTGTTTGAGAGTTTGCCGCAGTGCTTCCTCATACAGAACTAGCCGATTTCGCCAGTGAATTGATACATCTAGAAAATAGTTTCATACAACATACAAAAATATTTAAAATAGATCAAGTTTTTGATGAATAGTTTGTGCTTAAAATGTTACCTAAAAGTGCCGGTGGTATAATTAGATTCTGCCGATATATCATAGTCCATGTTGCGTACACCGTAAGGCTTGACATGCCACAAAGCGCAATCAGCAAACAGCTCTGTATATATGTATGTTGCCTCCTGTAAAAAAAACCGAGAAGGATACATTGATACATGATACATTTTAGAGCTTTTTTATGTACATATCTCATGGCACATGTCGACGGGTGTTTGTTTAGTTGACTTTACTGATAAAGTTCGCATTAATCATAATTGTGCAATGAAAAGTTCGCCACGAAATCAATTGCCGTAGTGCACCTTTGGAGGCATCCCAAAATTTGAACACCGCAAACATTAACCCACAACCAGCTACGAATGAAAAGCTTACGCCAGAGAGTTGGCACTTATCCAGAAATTTTTAAGGACACCTCTGCTCATTCAAATAACAAGAGTTTAAGGTTGTCTATCGAATGCTCTTCTAAATTAAGGATAGTTTTACTCAATTTAATCCTGCGTTAGGGCATGAGTTGGCTTCCATTTAATACATAAAGAGTTTAATCATAAATCAACTGAAATTACCTTAGCTTCGTATCTTCTTTTAATAACTCGTATTTGCCTTGCTGTTTCGACATTTTCCTCGATCGTTCTGCGTAATCTGGCGAAGTGGATATTATGTAGGGACCGTCTGCTATGATCTCAAGAAGATAACTGAAAGCGCTTCGATTCAGGAGAAGCTCGGCAGACAGCAGAAGAAGCGACCCGTCGATAACAACTGCATTTCAAACCGTGAATCGTAACTCCGTGTTAGTGGCAAGTACTGTGATTTGCTGTACTTGATTGATGACACCTTAAACAGCAAAACAGAGAAGATTATTACAACACACGTACAGATAAGAAACATGTTTTCAATCACTTTCAACTTTAAACTTTTACAGATTATCCCGCACATGTCCATCTATTGAAGACCATTATTGTGATAGCATTGCAATGCCGAATGAAGATAACAACTTTGAGTAATTTTGATGCTGTTGCCCTAGCTTTTAAAAGTTCGAAACACGAATGAGGAGTATTGTTGCTTTCTTCTCGGTTGCTGCAACAATGTAATGCGCTTATTCATCGGTATTTTCTAGAAATTACTATACACAAAAGAGCAACATCATATATAAACACGTTGCATGCTAAACACAACACCCAAAGCATTTACATTTTCATCCTAGCAGATTGGAACAGTATCATAAACTACCGTTGCTTCACAAACCTTTTCGCAAACTTTCCACAGTATTTCAGCTGCGTACATTCGACACAATTTTTCACCAAGTAGGCAAGGAAATTATCGTTCTGATACGCAACAAAGAGCGGGTATAGAGGTCCTTTATTCCTCACACCAGTGGAATGTATACACAGCAACGATTGCTTGGAAGGGATTCGATTGGAACACCAAAAATCACGCACGGAACAGGAATCACAAAGCATATTACCTTGGTATGGTTGGAAGTCGTCGATGCTTGTTTTGACAGGATGTTGTGTCGCTTTTGTTCAAGATTGAATATGTTTGGTAGGGTACGTGTGTTTTGAGTGTGTGTGCGTGAAGAAAGCGCATTGACAAGACCCAACTATGGGTCGTGTTGGACAGTCTATGGACAAATTTATGACTATCGGTAAAAAGAGTTGCAAAAGTTCTTCAAATACCATCCTCGTTGTATTCGCGTTTATATATACCTATATTTCTAGATTTTACCTATATACTCATATATATATATACGCTAAATAGTTGAAACTACACAGAGCCGCAATGCTTTTGTATCTTGATTGATGAATTTTAGAACGATCGTCATACACTTCGCGGCAAGATCTTCCCACGTCTAAACATCGCTTAACGTCTATTTTACTGCGGTTCTTTCGCGTTTACCTCTACATACGTACCTGAACAACCAAACAGTATGCTGGTGGTGTAACCACGGTTTAACATAAATGTCGGTACAGTGACAGCATAGCAGTGACACCTACCTGACAGCAGCGATAATGCTGATGTGCCACGCCAGAAAGTTACATTGTATTTAACTCGGAGCTAGACCCAAACGCCGGTCTTTCCGGATCTTTTGCGGCGACTGTTATTTCGTGCGGCGACATTCTGCGATCCCGTTTGGTGTAGTAACTGTGCGGTATACATTGTGCCTTCACGCTCCACAATGTTGAACTGAGGGAGCTGTTCTCGTGCGCCGAGCTAGAGAATGCATTTGGAACCACGGCTTTCAGTGGGCAGTACTAACAACAACGAAGACCGGGAGTTCGGAAAACACGGGTTCTGATAGTACGGACAGCATTCTATCGTGGGAGAAAACTGGCGTTTCAGGTTTGCAAAGCGCAGCAAATGTGCGTTCCATTCAGTAAGCTATCGTAAACGATATTGGTCCGTAGTGACGCTACCAAACGTGAGTCTTCTAGTCATCACACAGCGACAAAGGAAGCGAACAAACCGACCGGGTAAGAACGGTGGTGAGCATAAGCCAAACATTGTGGTGGCTGACGTGCTGCTTGCAGTATATTCGTCCCGCAATCAAGAGTTAAGTGTTAGAATTAAGGATGGATCAAGTAACGAAGCTACGCTTGAACCTGGAAAAACAGGAAAGCCTCATAAAGTTGGGTATCCTAACAACGGCGGCTATTCTGTGTAAGTATTTTTCTTCTATGGAAGGAATCTCACCATATCTCACTAAACTAACGATTGCATTGTATACCGGCTTTGTTTCTCGCTTCAGCTTTCTCGACACGACTGTTCTCCGTCCTGCGGTTCGAGAGTGTCATCCACGAGTTCGATCCGTACTTTAACTACCGCACCACGAAGCATCTTGCCGAGCAAGGGTTTTATAACTTCCACAACTGGTTCGATGATCGGGCCTGGTATCCGTTGGGCCGCATCATCGGTGGCACCATCTATCCCGGCTTGATGGTCACCTCGGCCGTCCTGTATCGGCTAATGTGGCTGGTAAACATTACCGTCGATATACGGAACGTGTGCGTCTTTCTGGCACCATTCTTTTCCTCCCTGACCACCATCGTCACGTACCTGCTGACGAAGGAAATCCACAGCAGTGGTGCGGGACTTGTGGCCGGTGCGATGATATCGATCGTGCCCGGCTACATTTCGCGTTCGGTGGCTGGTTCGTACGATAACGAAGGTATCGCCATATTTTGCATGTTGCTGACGTACTACACCTGGATCAAGGCGGTCAAGACGGGTGCAATCCTGTGGGCAACGTTTGCCGCGCTGGCCTACTTCTACATGGTTTCGTCCTGGGGTGGTTACGTGTTTCTCATCAATCTGATCCCGCTGCACGTGCTCGCGCTGATGGCGACCGGTCGCTTTACGCATCGTGTTTACATCGCGTACAGCACGCTCTACACGATCGGCACCATACTGTCGATGCAGATCTCGTTCGTCGGATTTCAGCCGGTGCAAAGCTCGGAGCATATGCTCGCGTTCGGCGTGTTTGGACTCTGCCAGCTGCACGCATTCGTCGATTACGTCCGGTCCGCCGTACCGAAGGAACACTTCGAAACGCTATTCCAGGCCCTCATCGTGACGATCGCGTCGGTGGCCGCCCTGACCGGGCTGGCACTAACCGTGACGGGCAAAATTTCCCCCTGGACCGGTCGGTTTTACTCACTGCTCGATCCGTCCTACGCGAAAAATCACATCCCCATCATAGCGTCCGTTTCCGAGCATCAGCCAACGTCCTGGTCGTCGTTTTACTTCGATCTGCAGATACTGGTCTTTCTGTTTCCGGCCGGACTGTACTTCTGCTTCTCGAAGCTCTCGGACGCAAACATCTTCATCATCCTGTACGGTGTGACCAGCATTTACTTTGCAGGCGTCATGGTACGACTGATGCTGGTGCTTGCACCCGTCATGTGTATCCTGTCTGGCATTGCTATTTCCCATCTGCTTACCAAGTACATCCGCAACATGGATGTGAGCGGCACGGGTGTAGCTGCCGTCACCGAGAGCAGCAACCGTAAGACGAAGGCACGTTACGAGCAGCAATCGTCCGTGAAGAATGAGGTAGCAGTAGGCTTTGTGCTGCTCGTTACTTTTCTGCTCGTCACCTATACGTTCCACTGCACCTGGGTCACGTCCGAAGCGTACAGCTCGCCTAGCATTGTGCTGAGCGCACGCTCGCAGGACGGCGGACGGATCATTTTTGATGATTTCCGTGAGGCGTACTACTGGCTAAAGATGAACACACCGGAGGTATGTACATTATTGGTAACAAAACGAAGCTACTGAAGTTGCGATGTATTTCTTTTTTATTTCTTTCGGTTTTCACAACAATGACACCTAATGCACATGCTTTTAAATTTTACTTACTCAACCCTATTTCAGGCAGCCGGGTTACCCGGTTTGCCAGCAACTTTGGAGGCGCATAACTTTCTAACGCGTTATCCTATATCCATGCAGTGTTCAGTTGAAAGTTAATTTAACTCTTCTAGTTTCCATTGTCTAGTTTCCTGGAGATGTCCAGTGGGCGAGGCGGTAACGATAAAATGCTTCTTACAGTAATTAGAAGCTTATATAACGAGTGTAACATTTTTTCCAGATTTTTGTTGCAAGTAATTAAAAAAGTTATAGGTACCGATGTTTGAATAGCAACCGTTACTGATCATCAAAACCATAAAGTTTTCAAATTAATTCTGCATTATTATTGAGTAATATTTTTTGATCATCTGTTACTTCATATTAGCTGCTGAATATAAAAACTGGTCTTTTGTATCGGAGTTTATTCAAACTAAAACCCTAAACTAAATATTTTATAAAATCTGGTTTGAGGCAATTGTAACTCCAAAGTAATTTTAGGTTTCATTCCTGTGTTTTAATTCAAATCACTTATTCTTCTGCAACGCAGTAAATAGTAACGTAGTGTGCAATTTTGATGAAAACAGTTTAAATTCGAGTTTTGTCGTAACGCGGGGACAGTTGAGTTTGCAACATTGTAAAATCCTGTATCTACGTCTATTGATTAAAACGATGATTGTTGGCACTTTGATCGCTGAACGCACACTACGGTTACCGTTTACGTACATCCATATTTTTCTTTGTATACATGGTACTCAACATTGTATTCGGTTTTCTCTAAATGTAGGATGCGCGTGTAATGTCTTGGTGGGATTACGGATACCAAATAACGGCAATGGCTAACCGTACGATACTGGTGGACAATAATACCTGGAATAATACTCACATTTCCCGTGTGGGTCAAGCAATGGCGTCAACCGAGGAAAAGGCATACGAAATCATGAAAGAGCTGGATGTGGACTACGTTCTAGTCATTTTCGGTGGATTAACTGGCTACTCGTCTGATGGTAATACTTCACGTTTTGTTAACAAAGGATGGCTCTTTTGGAGATTTGTAAATTAACCATTTTGGTTTTCCACAGATATCAATAAATTCCTTTGGATGGTGCGTATCGGTGGCAGCACGGATCGTGGCGCCCACATTAAGGAGATGGATTACTACGCCCCCAGCGGAGACTTCCGTATCGATAAGGAAGGTTCACCAGTTTTGCTGAATTGCTTGATGTACAAAATGTGCTACTATCGCTTCGGGCAAGTATATACGGAGGGCGGCAAAGCGCCCGGGTACGATCGGGTCCGGGGGGCAGAGATTGGGAACAAAGACTTCGAGCTCGATGTGCTGGAGGAGGCATACACGACCGAACACTGGCTGGTGCGAATTTACAAGGTGAAAGATCTTAGCAATCGTGGTGTTTGAGCGCACCTGCACGCTCCACCTAAACTCTTCGCTTTCTTCGATACGTTCGAATTGTCATAACTTAACTTTTCACTCTACAAGCTCGTTTTTACAAACCGCATTCAAACCCTCTCCAATACTTCATTTCGTACGCAAACTTAAGCAATGCAAAACGAACAAATTACATGCGTGACCGATTCCATGTTGTATTCAAAAAATGTTTAACCGGATTCCATTGTGTTATTTTGCTTTCTTTATTTTTTGTACACAACTTTTTCTTCTATTACATCTTGCAAATGGAAAAACGGAATTCTTCACGTGATAAATGCATTTATTTTTCCTTATTTCATACCAGTTGTTTTGTACATCCCAAAGTAAACTATACGTTATCCAATGTTCGGTTATGGTGTCCGATTCAATGCCCCCAAGAAAAGAACCAAACCTTTAAGCGCACACGGTTTGCATCCAACATAGACGAATCCCATAGAAACAAAAGCAAATTGACCATGGCAATGGTGAGGATAATCTAAGATTGCTTAGAATATCATTCCACACACAAACAAAACACGCACGAGAGCAATAGGTAAAGTGAAACAGACTCACAATACTGCCACCCGAGAAATCAAAATATCCTTTCAACAATTTAAAGCAAATAAACACATGAATAATTAAATTTTACTATAAGTTTTGTGTTATCACTTCCACTACTACAGATGGCATTCGTTATTTTGAATATCGTTCCGTTCGCCCGTTCAAAAATACACATTGTTGCAACTGTAGTTCAAACCAAAAATTGAGCTCACTCAAATAAACATCAAATTATATTGCGCTTCAATGCTATCGTTTTTAAACAATCAACTATTGAAATGAATGATTTTGTTTTGTAACGAATTTACACCGTGTGTAAACGAGCATCAACAATTCAGTGACGTCACAAAAATAGGGCGAATTCGCTAAAGCTGGGCCAAAATGTTAGCTGGGTAGGGCGAATCAAAATGTTCGCCTGCGGCTACCAACAATGACAGCTGTATTTGTGTAGATGTCAAAACGTGCACCCCCCGAATCGCCTTTTTGTCAAAATATGATGATCAAAACAACTTTTCGGAAGATTTTTGTGGAAAACTGAAAAGCTGGAATAGAAAATCTCCACCCGGTGTCAATTCTAGTCTGTTCATGTGTGTGTGTTCTATGTAAAATTAAAAAAAAAACAAACATTTTGCAGTGCGATTGTGACTAAACGCATCAATCATCAAAGCAGCAGCAGTTTTTTCTACATACGATTCACGATCACTGCTTTTGATAATTTCCTTTCCGCTTCAGAAAAAAAAGGTATATAAACATCAGCGGTCTGGATTTTTCCATGCAAGCAGATACACAAGAGATAAATTAAGCACACGAGCGAATAGTGACCGGAACGGCCGCTTATAATCATGTTTATGTAATTTATGTTGATATTTCGGCCTGCCGTCAAGTATACGTACACACACAGCGGATTCAGATAAAGCCAGCCCGATATTCTCACACACTGCCCTGCCCTCGGTCGTTGCACCAGGCCCACAGGTTTGAGATGCGAACGAATCTATTAGCGCTTAACGCAACAAGCAGCTAGAACGGGAAGGCGAACGGCGGATGAACGGAATACGAACGCGGGCAAGAGATAGACAGCAAGAAAACGAAACCCCTGCACGTACGTCGTCCGAAGGGCAAACAGTGCATTTTGATAAGCCAAAAACAACTCCTACCGCTGCAAAGTGGGATTCATTGGTAAACGTTTCCACGGTGACCCGCAGCCCCGTCGTGTTTTTGGTGCGTAGCAAACGTTCCGCAAAAGTGTCACCATATCGGTACCGCCCTTCCACCCGCTAGTGGAACAGCTGATTCACGAGAAATCCCCCGAGAGCGCAACATCAATGAAATCAACATGAGCCCATGCTAAGGTCACCACCAATCAACAACACCTTGCCGTGCGTTTCGAGCATCCAACCGGATTGCGTGCGTTAGGAACGGACTTCATCAACCGCAGCGGTTGTGTGACAGCTAGCTGGATCGCTGTACAGCTATCAGCAACTCCACACCTCATCTCAACCGTTTTGCAACCGAGCAGCAAACACCACACCATGGTGGAACCGATGTTTGACTATCAATTCCGGCACATTCTGATAGGCGACAGTACGGTCGGGAAGTCGTCGCTGCTGAAATACTTTACCGATGGCAAATTCGCAGAGGTTAGTACTGCAGACAGCAGTTTCATTGATTTTTCTTTTTTGCGCAGTAAGTGTTTTGCTCGACCGTGGAATGGAATAGAAGGGAAAAAACGCACACAAAAGAAAGCTAATCTCACAGGTGGTTTTTTATTTTCAAACCACAGTATCCCGGTGTGGATTAAATGTTGTGTTTGCTGGAGGTCGTCGCGACGAAATGGGTCAGTAATGGTTTCCTATTGCTTTTTTTTCTTATTTTTAGCTTTCTGATCCAACGGTCGGAGTTGACTTCTTTGCCCACCTGATAGAGGTAATGGACGGTACGCGGATTAAGCTGCAACTGTGGGACACAGCCGGTCAGGAACGGTTCCGCTCGATCACCAAATCGTACTACCGGAATTCGGTCGGTGTACTGCTGGTGTACGATATTACCAACCACGCGAGCTTCGAACACATCCCGCTCTGGATGATGGAAGCCAAGCGGCACATCGAACCGCACCGGCCGGTATTCGCGCTGGTCGGCTGCAAGCTCGATCTGGTCACTAGCGGTGCCCAGCAGCGGGAGGTTAGCATCGAGGAGGCGCGCACCTTCGCCGAACAGCACGGACTCATCTTCGTGGAAACGTCCGCCCGGTCGGGCGTGAACGTGCGGGAAGCGTTCAAACTCGTGACGCAGGAAGTGTACAACCGGATCAAGAACGGTGAATACAAGGTCGAGGACGGATGGGACGGCATCAAGAAGGGGTTCATGCGGCCAAACAATCTCGACTTTAACCTGGTGGTGGCCGAATCCGCCCGGAGTAGTTGCTGTTAAACGGTGTTTGTTTTTTTTTTGTCTGTTTGTGTCCAAACGATGGGACAGTTTCCTCCACGCCGCATACATACACGCGCGCCTCGTACACAGTGATGTTCGTAGTGGTTCGAAGCGTACGGAACACCAGTAAAAGCAGGTTCTCGATGTGTTTATTTAGTTCGTAATGGCGAGGCAAACGATTCTAACGCAGGCGGTAGTGTAGAAGGAACGCTTCTTCAACAAGTTGTTTTTTTTTCGTTGTTGCTTTCGCTACATTCTAAATGCTAGGTAGATCCCCGTTAACAAGCACTCTCTTACACTCACTGGCAAACAAAATTGTGCTACAGGTACGGTTTTATCTAACAAACTTGTTTTATCCCCGAAAAGAAGCAGACCTCGAGCAGAGGAATTTTATTCCGCAACATAATTGTATTTTCCTTTTAACGTTGTTTTCTCGTTCTATCGGAATTCGAGTATATCCCACGAAGCGTACGTTGTTGATAAGACTATACCAGAGCAGAGAGCGTTAGACCCGGGCGGGGACAAGGTGCTCACAGAGGAAAACCCATTTTCATGTGATATTATTTGTGTACATTTTGTGTGAGGATTGTGTGTGTGTGTGTGTGTGCGTGTATGTGTTTGTGTAGGTATGTGCGTATCTAGACGTGTCCCAGTCCCAGGCACGCGGTGGGATTCGGTATGGCCGAGCGGTGCACTAATAATCGCAGCAACACACGTGTGCTAGCAACAAAAAGAAGAAGAAGGAAAAAACACCGTAATGTATACATTTTCATACACGAAACAAAAACATATAACGAATAAAAATACAACTGTTCTTGGTGATCTGTTTAGGAGAGCTAAAATGTAATAGACTTCAATTAAACAAATGTTAGTGTAAAAAAAAAAGAAGGAATAATCAAAACAAACAGCAAACCAAAAAGCGAAAAGGCAAGATGATGAAGTAATGAATTTTTAAATAAAAATGTTTACGTTGCTGTAAGCGTTTCTTCCTATCAAGCTACTCAACCCTAATGTACAGAAACTAATTTACCAGCACGATTGAAAAATCCTTTACGGAATAGAAAGACGGTGTATTTGTTTCTTTTTTTTTTATTTTCACTGGGAAATCCGTTTTCCGTTATATTAAAACATTATAATACCGGCGATTTTAAACGCGATAATACGAGCAACTATTATAGTCCGAGCACTTTCCTTGCGTTTTAAACATATTTTCAAACGAGATGGAAAATATACAGCAACACTAATGCACTGTAGAGTTTGAGGAATAAAAGCAAAGCCACACGCATTCTTTAACAATATAAACAAATGGATAGAGGCGCATCTTTGAACATTCGTTTTCAACAGCATATGTTTTGTAGATATTTGGGCTGGAGAAAAATAAAAACTTTGAGAATATTTTGACCCAAAAGCATGAAATCAATAAAAATAGTAGATTGAAAAAAAGGAAAACTAATCCCCAAGATAAGAGATCTATCCAAAGTTCAATGTTTCTTTATCAAGAAATATGTTCTCCGATTGCGAACAAATAAAGGTTATGTTCTCATGAAAATTTTATTTGAAAAACAATGAGCCGTGTTTTTACCCTGTTTTTAAACTGTCTTATCCCATCACAATGTTTAGAGATTTAATCACGTAAGCTTGGGTGGTTCTTAAGGCACGTTGTGTTAATTAGTTACTAACTGATCTACATTATACGCACCAACAAGGAGAGCCATTGTGTCAATCAATGATTTGCATACGCATTTCATTTGTAAGAAACGAAACTACCGTGGCGAGGACCGTTTTCTGTGCCGCAGCGTTCCCCATCAGCAAGGGAATAATAACCATAAGATCGGTAGGATTAAATTCCGACAGCGCGTGGATTATCCGTTCCTTCAGCTGTTCCTGCTCCCGCACGGTGAGATCGTGCTGAATGATGTGGCTCACCGGTTTGAATTGATTGTTCGTCATGGCGTACGCGATCAGGCCACCCAGAGCACCGCCAGCAAACAGACCGACCGGGCCGGCCACTAAGCCACCGAGAAACGAGGACGACCCTGTAACGATGGCACCTTTAGCGCTGCATTTGAGGGTAACGCGCATCTCCTGTTTGTCGGTGAGAATGGCCACAGCGTCCAGCAGTTCGCGCGTGTTGATTGGCATGATTTGTTGAACGTTGGATGCTGCTGATATCCCTGAAAAAGGAATGGAAGGACAGTTTGAAAACAGAGTGTTTGTTTTTCTAAATTACAATGACACAATTACCTGTTGAAACCTGCATGAAACGTAACTACTTTGGGAAATCTAGTTGATAAGGGCTATCATTGGAAGGTAGAATCGCGTTGTTTTCCCTTATTTCTCTCGTTGTGTATTGCTCTCGTTCCACGATCTATTTGTCTGTCATTCGGATTCAATGTGGTCAAGGTAGGGTAGGTGTTATCATTGAAGCGCCATATATGCTTCAGCGCATGACAATTTCGGATGATACTTCAAGGGTTATAAAGGCACATTTACACAGCGCGCGAACTGTACGAGCGCAATCTACGAAGTGGTCGCTACACACACTGCAGTGGAATACCGATTATGCGGGCTCAGCGGAACTCGAACAATGGTAAACGGCTAACACGAGTATTGAGCGTCTTTTCCTGATGTATCGAAACAGTTTTGTCCACAACAACTCACACTATGCGACATGTGTTGCTCAGAAGTGTACTACTTTCCTCAAGGGGATGGGAGATCTTCTCCTGAGGAAAGTTACTTTTACGCTTAACGTTTTTTCTGAGGAAGAAAAATACACTTTTATTAATTTTACTTAATTCTCAGCTATGCTTTTCCGTCTAAAAGGTGGAGAACATTAAAGCTGAGAGCTGAAAGAATTTATTAAAAACTCCATTGGTGGTGTTAATGAACAACTTTTTGTTAAGACTTGAATCACAAAGCTTCAATTGAGACCGAATAGCTTATTTTATCTATTTTACTTTGGGTAATTGTAGTCACAGATGACTAACCAGACCAATTACCTACATAATCTGGTAAAGCCCGAAGTAGGAGAGCGTGCACACAATACGCAGGTTCACGATGAAATAAAAAGCATGCCAGAAAAATACCTTGAAAAGTGTATATCATTATTTCTTGCCATAATTGTTTCCTAATGTGTGAAACACTCGTAATTTTTGAAATTTTACAATTTGTATCTATAGTCTTTTTATTATTAAAAACATTCCATGCTGTAGGATGAAAAGAGCTTTTTCCATTTGAATAAACCATTCTCTATAGCGCATTTATGGCACAGGATAATGAACCCGACGATGAACACAAATCGGAGCTTTTTTCCAAGCCACGATTTTCGCCTAAACCAAATGAACGGGCGAAAGTTACGAAGCACGTGTTTTCTCCGTGTTGAAGCTTTCAAATTCAAATTTAACTGCTGAATGTGATAATTTTCGTGCTGGGTTAAAAAAGTTATAATAATAATAATAATAATAATAATAATAATAATAATAATAATAATAATAATAATAATAATGAAATTGAATGGCAAATAAATTGAAATTTTTAATCTCTCAATTTAAAACATTTGTTAAAACTTTTTTTTTCGCAAGTTATACTTAAAAAAAATCAATAGCTCAGTATTTTGTTTTTCGATACATTACCACGGTTGAAACATTTTTGTTATTTTTATTTTTTAACATGTTTATTAAAAATGAAAAAAAAAATACTAAGTATTAAAGCAGAAACATTAAACGTTAAATCAATACTTAATTCAAATGACCACCTTTACGACGTTTGGTTCTCTGAAGTAGTGGTGTACGGTCAATGTGGATTGGTTGGTAGTGCATCGAACGCACCACATATTTTGTGCGCTTGAATGGATAGCATGAAAGCCCAATAGGGAACGTTTATTTTTGCGGTCAGGATGTAAAGGAAAGGTGGAACGAATGGTTCCTGCAACTCGATTCCCCATTCCATACGCACGTCCTCGGATGGTGCATAAAACAAAGCAGAAATGCATACGGAGACGCATTTGCGGTCCTGCTGTCCTGTTGGGAAACCGGCGGTCAGTGCGGATGGATGTGAAGTTAAGGCACAAACTTGCGCCCGTGCGTATCGTTGCAGAATGTAAATAGAAATGAAATCAAGCTGACGACGGTGCCGATATCTGGATCGGACGACACTGTGGAGATATGTAGATTTGTGGATGAATGCTGCTCCAGAAGGTCGTGGGTATCGGGACGGTCGTAATGTACGTCGGTGGCAGCTCGATTAATGGCTGTCGAGTTTCGATACGGGAAGAAAGTTAAAAATTAACAACATAAACCCATTTCCGGACGCAAAACCCCTGGATTCGTAGGCGTGTCCTTTGGCTTCGTGCCGAGAAAAAGGACTTACTGTTTGGGGCAGCGGTCCTAAGGTGGATGCTGCTGATGCTATGTAAGGATAGCTCGAATCCCACCACATACACACACACACAAACACACACACACACAAAAACACTCACCAATTCCGAAACACAATGTTGCGGAGGTGTATTTTTTCTACCATTTCCACCGTTGTTGCTCGGTGGAATAAAATGTTTAACAAAAACATGTAAATCGCCAACAGTTGAAGTGGAATGCCGCATGCAAAAGGCAGTTAGAAAAGGGAAGTGAAAATAATATACATTTTTCTTTTACACTATGTAACCTTAAACATAGGCCGCAAACGTCAACCATCGAATGTTTTTAAGTGACGTGCCGGGTTTCGCTGTTTTCCAACCGTCCCAGAGCCCAGCCCAGGCCCACGATCCTCCCTTCGATTACGGTTGGGCCCGTTTTTCTTTGCCCGTTTGCCGGTTGACGAAATTTGAATGCCACCGTGCAGCGTGTGCGGCAAACCGGAGAGCAAAGCAACATCACGGATGAAGTACGGCGCCAAACCAGCGAAACGCTGCTTTGGTAAAGGTAAAACAAATCGCTTCGCCTTCAATTTAACGGTTGCTGCGAGCGGTGTTGCCGGCGAAGCGAAAAGTAATCTACGACTATCAATGCTATCTTTCATCGTTTCTGTTCTTTGTTTTGCTGGTTTTGGGGGGGGGAGGGGGGTGGATGTGTGTGTGCGCAGGAAAATGTAAAATTTTTTGCCGAAAGGAAAACTGCTGCTGTATTTGAATTGATTCCATTCTCCCGTTGACATTTTCCAAGGATGTGAAAGGCTCGCAGAGCACCTTGTGGAGTAGAAAAGGAAAACATCTACATATATACACGGTCGTTTACTTCAAGATGGATTGTTTTCTTTAAAAAAATATGATGTAAATTTTGATTTATATAATTATGAAATTATTATAGCATTTAAACTTAATATGTTTATGGAATTTTTACATACCTTAGGCAAAGCCGGTGTGGAATGCACTGGAACTTACTAACTTCACGTGAAAGATAAGTTTAATGTGATAATGAAATCAAATAGTTGTCCCCTAAATTTAATTCTTACTTGTGCAATTTTAATGTGAATGAAGATATCATGCCTCTATGATGTTTTATAAATCATTAAAAACAATATCTTGGACGTTTAAAAATCTTTACAGTTCTTCTTGACAAAATTCTACAAAGCAAAAGCCTTAATCAAGAATTTCGAATAATACCTATACGACAAAGAAGATATCTATTGTCAGATCTTTTGGATATCTACAACAAGATTGTATTGTAAAAAAAATGCACTACATGAATCAATTTTCTCAGAATGATTATCGCATTCTGGTGGGGTTGTGTACTCACCAGAATATCCGCAAACTATTCATGGCAACGGTAGTGTCCGCATTGGAATATAGCTCCATATGCTTCAATTGGGCATCCAAGTCACGTTTGATCCCTCTAGAATGGATCCAGTATCGTTGTATGAACATTGCACGTGGTAATATGAATGTAACTTGATAGTTGTAGTGATGCCATTGAAGCTCCTACAGTATCGACTCTAAAACACTGACATAAATAAGTTCCAATACAATATCTTGGAATATTACCGGCTTAAACTATCGGTTTTGAATGGAGATAAGCTAAGTGCATATTGGTTTGCAAGGGCATTGAGGCTATGTCTGGTAATCTCAGCTGGACGACAATTCTTGGAAGTTTTGAAGGGTAGAATTGTTTTTTGATACTCACAGCTGATTTTGATATTGAAATTCTCTTTCCTAAAGATTCTGTGAAGTCTTGGTTCTTTGGGCACTCTGGAGTACTTCCGGATGATGAAGATATGGTTTAGGTCTAGTCGGATCCATATCGCAAGCGTCCTATAAATCTATCCTATTGGTAGACTTCAAGATATTCCATGATTAAGATCATCCTTCCTTCTTAATTGAATTAAGTTCTAGGTAGTGTATCAAGCGCCACGAGAAGTTGGAAATGTGATCTGATACAGTTAACAGATTTAGACAACCTCGGGGGGATTTTTGAGTTTTGAAGAATGACCCAGTTCCCAGTAGCAGTATATATAGGTGCAATGGGTGGGAACTGTGGATATACAATGGTCAGTTGCAGCAGGTTAGAACTACCTCAGTTAGAATCGCTTGTCCAGATGAAGAGTCTCTCAAGGTAGGGCTCCCATAAGTTCAGAGTCATCAGATCGTCTAAAACTCATCAACAAATCTACATTTACAACTCCTCCACATATTTTTAAAATAATAAAATTCCTACAATACTTGAATACAAACAGGAAATTTGGGATGGTCTAGACGTTTTGAAAATTACTAAGAGATATGTAATGGAAAGGATGGATATTAAATTTCTGAAACAATAAGGCCTGCTACAATTTGTGTGAAATATTTGTCTGTCTTGTTCATCTTAATTTTTTTCTGTCTTTTATACTACAAATAATTTTTTTATTCTTCCATTTACGTAATTCAAATTGCGGATAACTCATTTTTAATTTCTATGCTAGATCCAAACTTTGAGGAATGCAAATCGTTAACATAAAAAATCTCTAGTAAGTTGTAGGCTTTAGTAACTCCAGTTATACATGTATTATGAAAGTGATAGTGATGGTGGAGAAAGCTTATTTCAATGCAAATAACTGCGATATGGCAACAAACGCAATATTATGCTTTTGTGGTTTATTCCCGACTATAAATATACAATTTCAATGCACTTTTTGTTGAGTTGAATGAACACCTGTGTCCACTACGTTTAACGTGTCACTCACAAGTGACAGAAGATGGTCCTCTTGATGACGTGCGCATTCGTGTAGGATCCGGGCCACACACACACTCTCTTGTATCCCTTTCCTCTCTCTTTGGTCTCTCATGTTTCATTGAAGCGTGATGACGCACCAATACTTTATAAAAATTTATTTATGCAATCGTTTTTATTGAAACCTAAAGCATACTGTTTTAATACTAGTGGCGAATCCTTTCGTCCGAAATGACGAAGCTTACTGTGGCATTAATATTACGATAGGGAATCAGTAGAGCTCAATATTAGCCATAGAAGAAGGTGATATTGTAAATTTTTTGCTATCATTCCGGGGTAAAACATGTATCTTTCGCTTTCCATTTCAATGTACTAAGCAGCTGGAAATAGTGTAAGCGTCTAAAGTTATGCAATTTCAACACACGAAAAAGGTTTGATAGCATTTCAGGATGATTACAACGATGATTAATTAAACTGAAAATAAATGAATACATAATCTTTCTAAAATATTTAGTTTTACACAAAAAATTAAATAAAGTAAAATGTTAAAAATATGGTAAGATCTTCAAATGTTTAAAACTATCGTGAGGTGAAGAAAAATCTCCACATAATCACGCAAAACATGAGCTTAAATATTTTCTATATACATGATAACTGCAATAGCATCAACTGTTAATACTTCTGTTCGATTCATTCCTGCGTAATAAAGAAATTAATTACTTAATTTATTTATTTACTTATTTATTAATTCATTTATTACAAAGTCAATTAGCCTATGTTGGCCTACATAACTATACTAATCTATCTAACCATAACACAACAAAAAGAGTAAACGGACCTTCACATAAAATAGAACCAAGAAAATAAGTAAATGATCCCAAAGCGACGTTTTGTTTTGATCGTAATAAGTGCTACACAAGATTAATTTAAGGTTATTCGTTAGAACAAAACTCTGTCGATCGGAAAGCTGTACAGAGTAGTTGTCTTGCCCTTAAGTACAAAAAAAACCGGTAGTAGGTGAGTTTGCGCATTCTTGTGCATCATACAGGATCAATCTGAGTAATCACTTTTCCTTTTTAATCAACAAAATAACTGTTGAAACTATTGTTGCCGCCTAACGTTATGCAATTCCAGCACAGAGAAGGTTTTATTGCATATGAGGATCAATGGAACGATGTTTAGTTGAATATGAATGAATTAATACATAGTCTTCTTCTGCTAAATATTCTGCGAGAGATATAATTAAAAATTATTTTATTTATTTCGTAAAAAAAGAAACAAGAAAATATTTTAAAATGTAATAAAAGAAAGAGAAAATCTCCACACAGTTACACAGTTGCAGGCTTCAAATGTTAATATTCCCATTTACATTTTAGCACCGAATGATGGTGGAAATAATTAATGGTACCAACATTAAACACTGAACCATCTGGAAAAGGGAGGATTTTTTTTTTCGTTTTCTCACCCACCGCTGACGGTCAGCACAGCTTGCCCATCGTCGATGATTTCCATTGCGTTGTAAAACTACCACCCACACCAAGGGACCGCGTTTGTTTGTGGCGATTTAGTGCACTGTACAATTACACCTAATTAGTCTCCATTAGCATGGTGAATTGTTCCGCAACACAGCTGGACATTGAATGGCGGGAGTACCAGCCCAGCCAAGACTTCATGACTAGATTAAGCTGAAGAGTGATTATGGCGGGGGATTTTTTTCTTTCAGAACAAGGCGAGGGAGCACGTGGTGGTTTGTGTCTTTGCTTACCTGGTGGGTGTCTTACTATAAAGTTAAGTATTGAGTTTGAGTCGTATTTCTGTGTGTGTGTATGTTGAAGAAAGGGCGTGGACCATGCGACTGTATCCTGACGCTTCGAGGTACGAGCAGAACGTTCTGTATATGTCACTTTTCTGTTTTTCCTGTTGCACCCAGGTGCGATTTACTACTTCTCCCCCTACCTTCGGGAGACGGTTACAAACGGTCTGGTAACGGACAAAAAAAGGATGCGATGCGGTGCGATAGTACAGCAGGGGAACGCTCTAGCACATAGCTATATCTATAAGGACGCACCAATGAACCGGTGCTGACGTACATATACCTCTCGTCCACATAGCAAACGGGCGTCGAGTTTTGCCATTTGCTGGCCAAGGTACGCCATAACCCCACCTACCCCTGGATATAAACCTGCCACCATCCCCTTCCCCCCTATCACGCTTCCTCCCGTGCGTTGAGATGCAACGATCGGTTTCCATCGGGGTGTTTTTTTTTTGTTTTTGTTTTTTGGAGGATACAACAAAAAGAAAAAACAAAGGAACTCACAAGCGTTTACAAACGATGGACAAAACGCGCACACCGGCTCACATGGCGACTGTGTCCCGCGCACAGCCCCTACCGCGACACGGCCCATTTGCAATCGCGTCAAACCATTTTAGTTTTCGCCATTGTTTCCGGTCGGGATTGTTGTTGCTCTGGACAGGCAATCCGGCGAGTCCTCGCACCGTTGTGCGGTGTTGTTATTTTCTTCCATTCTTCGCTTTGTATGTTTCTAGTTGCACTTCAGCACATTCTACTAAACCCTGCTAAAATCCAACGCGGCAATGAAAAGAAATAATACCAACCGCAAGCCAAGCAGTCGTCTTTGTGCGGTCGTCGTCCGATGTCGCTCCTCCGAATCCCAATGTCCTTTACGGTAAGTTTTCGGAACCTGGTTCGGCACAAACTCCCGTGCCCCGCGTTCGTACATTGTATGCGCTTAACCCCCTTTTTTTCGTGACCTCTCGAATCAAACCGCCGAGTCACCGGCGGGAAGGGACTCCCGTCGGCATTTACCTATCCGCCCTACACCATTCCACTCCTCCCGGGGCAGATTGTTCCAGGAAAAATGTTTTTTTAATTGTCCCGCCTTCGGTCGCAACAATAGAGCGGACTTGGCCCCAGCACACACACACACACATTCGGAAACTATAAAACTTACTTCGAGTGCGCTACGGCGCATTACAGCGAACGCGGACATCTTGGGTTTTGGCCCTTGTTGCGAAGAGAATGGGTAAATGAAATATGTTACGCGAACACAATGGGGGACACAACAAAAAAAACACAGCACGCACAATCAAAAAAAGGGAACGCAATAATAGCAGTAATTGAAGCGGTTTTTCTGTGCATTCGTGTGTGTGTGTGTGTGATAGTGTTTTCTATTTCTTCTTCGATTAATGTACTCCGCTTTGTTCGGTGCCTCTTGCCTGTCCCCTTTAACTTATCCCTTTTTTGCGCTTAAAATGGTAAATTGTTTATTATTTATCTTAATACGGATTTAATACCCAGTACCCAGTGTGTATTTCCAGCCCGCGCGCGCGTGTGTGTGTGTGCATCGTGGTTTTTGTGTGCAACAACAGTAAGCAATCGAGCAGGAAAAAAAAAAACAAGGATAATCTATTAAGTAGTTTTCCGGATCGTGTCGTATTTGGTAACCGATTTCATTGTTATTCGAGATGCACTTTTAAACACGAATAGAGAATCAATTTTGGGTTGTTTGATTCCGGGAAATGCGAACGTTTTTGCGGCTTATGTACGGTTAGGAAAGGGCAACAATATAAATACGTCCGGTGGGTGATAGGGTAATTGATTTGCTTCCGGAATTAATTGTGGCTAAGCGGTCAGTATATTTCTAAGGTCGGTGAGTATCGAGTTGCAAGTTTTTTTAATTAATAAAAGCCTATTTGTTTGGTTAAGTTTTCGATTTCAAAATATTAAGTTTAGGAATAGTTTAGTATGCCTTTTTTTTAAGATATTGAAGTTATTTTTCCCTTTTTTTATTGTATTATAGTTTAATCTATAATAACTTCAAATTCAAGACCTTCAGAAGTCACGTAGTGATAGAAACGGAGAAGAAACTCCATCATTGATCCTGTCTGGAACTTTGAAGTCCTTATAATGTCTTCAAGAGTAAGATATTCAGAGGAATTTTAAATTTTACTTTCTACGTAGCTGTATACTTTAATGTTCTCAAGTCATTAAGAATTTGCTGTGACACACTACATGTGTCACAGATTTAAGGATTCGTCTTGGAAAGTACCTCAGTGTTAGACTTGGTTCGTATGAACCAGTGACTGATGATGTCTTTTGGAGTTGGAGAGTTGGAGTCCCAGCTTCCAGTAGCCAGACATTAGACTACGTTTAATCTGACGAAGAAAAGGAGATGCTAAAGGGGTTGAAAAGTTGGTGACCGTCGAGTCCCTAAATATGTAGAAGAAGATGTAGAATTAAGGAATCCTAACGTCCAAGTCTTAGTAATTTGGAAAGTACGAACAGAAACGGTTGGTGAAAGAAGGGAAAGTGTTTAAAGTGTTTTCTATCAGAGCTTAGCCGACGGGACCCTTGGTCCACCATTACATATGACCAAAGCGTTCCGTGACTCCACTGTTGTTCCAGATTTCGTCAGATAAGTTTTACAGTACGAGATTTCTAGTACGATGCCACTACTCCTATCAGATTCCTACCGTTGGAGACTCAGCGACATTCGTTCAGAGTATGTCACCAGATTACTTCTACTAGAACTCCATCCAGCCGAGACTCCTTTACGCTTTTTTATTCAGTTTGCAATTAGACTCCTTCCCCTGGAGAGATAACTACCAATCAGCAATCAATCAGAACTGACCACGAGTCCCTGTTGGAGACTAGTTTGGACAGCAATAAAATTGAGTTTATTAACTCAATTAGTTAACAAAAAAGTCCGGTTGTCATCATGTAGCCCAAACTATTGAATATGTTGGTAACTAATCTATATTTAAGGGTGCACTTCTTTATTGTGCATAGACATTTTCGGTGATCTGAAATCAATTTACAATGTTATGCTTAAGTTCCGAAGTAAAAGAAATAAAATAACCACCGATATTACCGGTTTGTAGAAATGTCTCACGAGAGGAGTAGCTCTCTTTGCAGTTGATTTGGGCAACTTTTGTGAAGTTTCACAAAGAAAATGTCTATTTCAACGGTAATATATCAGGCGATGGAAATGTTGAAGCTTAGAACAGGACCAAAATATCCTTAAAAAGCGACTTTTACCGAGTAGTTTTAATGTTGATGAACTGAACATCTCGAAACCTGCAGGATGTAAAGAGTTGTATTATCTTGCTTGATAGAATGGAATGCAAAACAAGGAAAGAACATCCAAAACTCCTAGAAATTTCAGAAGACTCCATGTTTATTGAAATTATTGGGCATTTTGATTCAAGAATTCGATTGCTACTAATGCCATAATGATACTACATTCGGAGGTACTTAAAAATTCACACTTCTGTACTTAAACGCAACTAAAACCACCCATCGATTCTTCGGAATGCCCGTAAGGGCTTCAGATTAATATTTTCCAAAACCTCAATTCGGTGACATACATAACTGTGCACTTAATTATAGCTTAGCAGGTAGACAGTTAGTCGAATTAGTAATAAATAATTCCGAGAACTCTCTACGGCGAACGGCAGGTATTTAGCAAGCCGTAACTTATTCACATTCTTCCCCACCTAGGTAATTATTATATAAATCTTTACATGAGTAACTCGTTACTCGTTGCCCGTTGGAAGGGGGATTATAATTTTCACCATAATTTTAATGCCCAGTTTTACAACTTGCACGGAACATGTGGGTCATCCATCTCGGAAAATGTGTAATACAATGCACACAATTTCCCGTGACAATTGTGACCATCACTTGAACAACAAGCACAACACTCGATCTCCGCACCGAAACTCCACCATTAGACATCATTTAGCGTTTCGTCTGCGCTCTCGCCTGAAGGGTTCATGCAATAGTGTGTAACGCTGACAATTATGCTTTATTTATTTTATGTTTATTATATTTTTTTTTGCACTAACGAACTAAAGCCCGTCGCTATTGATTTACGTCTGGTAAATCATGTAGAATGCGAACGGAGCGCATAATGCAGACCGATGATCCGCTCCGACGATTACCGGCTGGTAGCTTCACTATTCTATCGTCATGATAATAGTATAAGTTTATCGTACAACATCATTCTTTCGTTGATTTTGTGTGTGTGTTTTTTTTTCTTCTCCGTTTGGAGATCGTTCTTTAATCCTGCGTTACTACCTTTCTCGTGCCATCGGGCAGATAAATGGTGCACCGTGCTACCCGATGTGCCGTGCTCCTTTGTAGTTTCGCATCCTTTCGGCACTTTTGGGTTTTTGGGATTTATATACATTTTTTTTTTCTTGCGTTCACCATTATTATTATTATTATGAATGCTTTATTGGGCACATGCAGTGCCGCATATCCTTGGGTGGAGGTTTGCAAGACAACCACATCCGCCGTACACGTTCCTTTTTCCCGTTCCATTGGGTAAAGAAACTTTTCCGCTGGCATGCGAGTCCATTGTGATGTGATATGTTTATGGAAAAAGGAAGGATTAGATTCGGAGGCAATGCGCAACGATATTACCACACAGCAACACAGAAGGAGCAGAGAGAGAAAAAAAAATACCCCGGGCAAAGAGTAAGTACTTGGCCTGTATTTCTACATGTACATCACCGCCTGCGCGCCCGGTACGGCGCTCCCGAGCTGGATGAAGACGTGGATAATCGTTTACAAGTAGCTAAGTTTCGCTCGCTTTTGTACTGAACAGTATACGCTTTCAATAGGGACAACAAGAAGCAGAAAAAAACCGCTCTTTTGGCTGCTGGAAAACCATTCACGTGAAAATACAACAGCAACAGCAACAAAAAGACGAACAAGTGATTCAGTTTTGTGATTGACTGTGGCCCACAGTACGTAACCAAATAAACAACTGAACCGTTTCCTTCTTTTTTGTTTGTTTGTTTGTTTGTTTTTCATTCTATTCATCACGGGCACTGTGCTCGTCTCCGACCGCGAGGGAGGAAACCTTACGACTGCGGTAAATTATGAGATTGTTGAACTAAATCAACCGTACCAACTGTAGACTATATGGACAGTTTCAATGGTTCCATTTGAAAACACTCGAACGGTTTTTACATTTTACGATTGTCTGCAGCGATTGTTTTGCTTTCATTATTATTCATTTGTACTGCTGGTGATGTAGCTAGCACCCGTTTTTTTGGGCAAAACGCCTAGGCACTAGCACGCACAATAACAAGTGGCGAATACTTTACTACATTATAGCGAATTATGGTACACTTATAACACCAAGGGACAATCAGCAATTTTAATGTTATCAATTACTCAAAAATGCTGTTCAAATCTTCAATATTTCTCATAGTTTTTGGATAATCTGTTCCTCAACATTCGAGTCCTGCAAATCCTTAGGTTTCAGATACGAGGATATACATATAAGATCTTCAAGAACTCCTCAAGTTGTAGTAATCGCAAACCTTGGAATAGACTGTCCGGTGTCTTAGAATTTAGTACTATTAGACAGAACTGCAATATCTGGATCCAGGATCTAGCACTAGATCACTATATTATTGAAAATTTCTTGAGAACATTTCTTTGAGTGATATTAGCATTTACTGAGAACATCTCTTAGCATCCTAGAATTGGTGAGAGTAACCTACAAAAAACGATGGACTACTGACTGGAATTCCATTAATCTGACAAAAATGTCCACTATTTGTCCAATATACGTTGCATACTCCGTCTTCATCGTGTTGTGGATGTACATTTGGAGTAGAAGATGACAGTGGCGCATTGAGTTCTTTGAAGGTCCTCAGTAGAATAAACATTGAGGTTTCTATCAACAGTCACTATCACAGAGGATTCAAACTTGATTGAGAAAGCTGGAAAGAGAGTGTCAAGGCGACTTTTAACATTACGTCTGCGGTTTAAAAAAAATAAACTTGACCAAAGTCCCTATAAAATGTATGTTGAACATATTCCTCCTTGACTGAAGGGATCCTTGGCGGTGGCCAACTTCTCTCCATTGATTGATCCACCACTGGATGGTGGTTATTCATATCTTCCTTTTGTCCAAATAATGGTTCGCATCGTCTATGATATTCAATCTTTATTTAAGAAATATCTAGAAGTTTTCGCAGTGTCTCTCCAGAAACCGAAAAGATCTCAGATAGAGCCTAGGATCTAAAGGCCTTCAGTCAATCGACTGAGTCAAGAGTCGTGTAAAGCAAAGGCCTCAATTTTACATATTCTTCATTTCAGAGGTCTCCCAAGATCTTCAACTTTTACAACCCTTTCACGTCTTTGTATTCTAGCTAGCTAAAGGCGAGTGATCAAGAGGCTTTAGTTCTCCACTGGAGTCTACTATATTTATGTGTTAGATCTTTTCAGTGAACTCATCACTACAGCTACATTCTACATCGACTACATCATCAAGGATATGTATTCTAAAAGACAAGTGTTCCATCCAAGCAGAGGGTGATCTAGTCTACCTACCTCATGGTTAATATAACGAGTTACTGATAAATCTTCAGACTGAAAAATGTGCTCCAGGTAGGATACTCTGAAAGAAATGTTTATCTCCTGTACACCGGAAACTTTTGGGATATCCTTTTTCGCAAATGTAATAATATTTGCACACTAAAAAGTAGTTTTCTTAGTAACAAACCAACTCATTCGTTTTCTGCAGACAATAAGATGGAAAGATACTAGACTTGCTTCTGGTAATCTCTCGTAGATAATTATGCCCAGCTCAATAAATGGGAATTCTATTCTTCTCTAAGCAGGCCAAGTCGAAGCATCCTGTGTGTAGATATAGAATCCTGCGATCAGTCGCAGTATGACAGTATCCAAAAAAAAAAACACATCCGTCTGGCAGTGGGGAAGCTACCAGTACCATTGTGACGTACAACAAAGGCATACTTCGTTTTAAATTTAATTAAGACAGCATTCCATTTGCTCGGCGGCAGATGCAAATAAACCTATTACGACGGGAAGGGCCAGTGTTGCCGATCCGTACCCCGAAACCGGGATGGAACCGTGTGGAAACTATTCAAGCGTCGATGCGAACACACCGGTACGCCGGATTCTCGTAACAGATATCTTTATTCATTCACCCGAGTGCATTTGAATGCGGCAACCCTTACCGTATTTTGTACCGGGGTGTTATTATTAAAACCGTATGTAGCGCATAATGGGTGTCCGCGGCAAGCCGTCCAACGCCGGCGGTGGCACGTTCCCGGGAGGTTTACGGTGCTGGCCGCCACTGGCACGACATCCACCGGTACAGTGCTGCCTGGTTATTGGCTTATTGATCGCAGATTACCCATATTTTACCGTGGGTCATCTTTATTTGTCATCGGCAACCGGGGGGGTTGCGAATGCTGGGCGCTGAATGAAGAAAGAGTTCGTCCCCGGTCACCCCACCCGGACGGCGACACAGAGCCGAAACAGTATGGTTTTGATATATGATTCCGCTTAGTATTCTTCCGCAAGGTAGTGAATGAAAAGAAATTAATCTAATTCCACGCTCAGTTGACAATGGTAACGACAATTGTTTCCAAAATGATGAGGGCGGAAGAATGGGCCCTTCGTCCGTTGGCCTCACGCGTCTGCCAGTGCCCTTCAGCTGACAACAAACACTTCACCGTACCGTGCCCGGGGAGTTGGGAACAAAATTGGATTCCTGTTTGATTCCTGCTAAATGCTCGGTTCGCGGCGAGCTGCCATAACAACCGAAGCATCGTAAAGTCGAAGTATTTCGCACAAATGCCCACCCTCGCAACCAGTGTTCGGTTCCTGGTCATGGCACCACGGACGGCATTCCAGTTATCTCGCCCGATATTGCCGCTTTTGTTCTTACCGTTTTGCGCACCCAGGCAGCTTAGAGAAGGGAGTGCGGTTGGCATCCGTACCCGGCGAAGTAGGGTCGGCGTCAAGACTCCGGTTACACATGCATTGAACTACGATTTTCCACTATTGAATAGAAATTTATTTGCTGCGGGTGACAGTTGCAACACTTTTGGTGCGTGGACCCTGCCAGGCGGGAACATCAAACACGGACGACACGGGCGGCGGCGGGTACGAAGTGATAAAAAAACGTAATAACCGCAGCGGCTGTACACCAGGGAGTAGTCACAGTCCTTCAACACCGGGAAGGGCCGTATCATTTTCCCTATCTTGATTTTCAAATAATTTTTTTCTCTTCTCCTTTGTTGTTTGAGTTTCTTCGTGCTTCGAGGAAGTTTGCAACCTTTCGCTCTTTAGGCAGCAACAACAAAAAAATGTACAACGGTGCACACTGGCAAGAGCTCGTTAAGATTTCGCTCCGGTGTTGTGCGAAACGATTACAAGCCTAACGCATGTCGGTAATTGGACCGTACCGCTTCCTTCCAGGCGTTCGTAATGATTTGCCGATGGGTTTGGCAGTTCGATGCGTGTGTTTCGGATGACCACTTCAGTCAGAGCATCGATACATCAATCCTTTTTTTCTACTTCTCGGGTAAACATGTTCGTAAGTTATTGTTGGATGATAAAAAAAAGGAAATACTCGTCGTCTGAATTTAATGTTTCAATTGGATCGTCCCAGACAGCTTAACCCTTACTGGAGCAACTAATTCCACTTTGCTGACAACATCTCTGTAGACTTTAGAGAACGAAATTTTTCTAATAGTAAAAGAGTTTAACTATAAAAGAGGGGTTCCTTGGGATTTGGGGATACATTAAACAATGATGACTTTAAGGTTTGGAGTTTGACAAATTATTCTAGCCGTTAAAAATTAAAAAAAAATTGAATTTATTCTAGAATGAAAAGAATTCTTGTGGACTCTCTAAGAAATTGCTTCCCTACAGAAGTTTGGCGTGTTCCATAAATTACGTAACGCTAAAATTGGGTTTTTTAGACCTGCTAAAAACAAACACTAATAGCTTCTTAATATAAAATATTAAATAGCATACAGGCAACGAGTAAACTTGGCCGTGAAGTGTGTTGTTAAGTGAACAAAACTTCTATAAAGTATGTAAAGATTTTAATCCATTGGTATGTGTAGCATTTTTGCAAGATCAAGTGTAATTCGTTGACGAGCTCCATGAGTCAATCAGTCCAAGGCTGAATTTGTTGTGTAAAATGATTTAAATATGTAAAAGTATTTCACAAACAACTAACGAACACTAATGTAGTAGATAGTAAAATGAAGAGTACAAACAAACAAAATTGAAGAAGGGAAACACGACGCGTTTAACTACGTGAGCTAAAATGGATCGTAATGGAATCAAAATAAATCCCGAATAGAGCTTGGGTCCGGAATAGATTTGCTGAGAAATTCTAATTCTTACGGTTATTTTGTTTAACTAATTTAAGTCGTCAGACGACCGTAACAATTACGCACATACAAACTAAAACTGAGACATGAAACGTTTGTGTTTGGAAGAAAAAGTTACGATCATGACTTTGTTTTAATAAGTGATTTCTTTTGAATAGACTGTTTAGATGTTAACTGAATTTTCGTTATTATATTAATTATCATTTGATAGTTTTTGTTATCAATTTTTCAATTTTGGACCAATGGGCGTTGTTACGTTATTGTAATTCTAACGCAATAACGGCCGATCCTGTGGCCCGAGTGAAAACGCAGCGGCGCCCGATTGTATTGTGTTCTCGTATGCCACACAATACAATGCTAACTAGGGATGATCATGTTGTTTGTTACATGAACCTTAAGAGATGCTTTATTGGTAGAACATTGAAGATAAATAATCTGACCGGACTATACGCGTCGTTAAGTTTTAAAGTTTTTCGAAGTCTCCTCTTCTTTCGTGCGTTACGTAATTTATGGACGACACCTTTACCAAAAACAGCAGATCTGGTATCTTCAGTTGAAGCTTCTACAGTGATCCTGTAACTTGATACAATTTTTCAATTTAGACTTTCCAAGTGAAACCCTTCAAGATTCCAGTATTTGCTACTCTTCTGTTACAGTAACTTGCAAATTTGGTGTAAAATGGCATTAATTCTTGCGCATGATGATATTCGTTGTCCAGTTGCGATATCTTGGATAAGAAAGGAGACGGATTTGAAGAGATAGACTAAGAGTGATGTTCTATGAACGGTTCAACAAGCATTCCCTAAACATGTACATGTAATCCTGTGTACTTCCGGTGTTCCGGAGTCCCACCTTCAATATAAAAAAAAATCCTTCCTCATCAACACACTCTTAGGGACTCAAAACCACACAGAAAAACACTCCGGACACGGTGTGCGGGATCACCACATCCTTAAGGGTTAAGGTGAAGATAAATCAGTGTGCAGTTGTGCGGGAGAAGCATGCTTCAAAAAATTATCTGTCAATAACGGTCGCCCGGTACCTCCGTTCCGGTTATTCGCCGACCGTGCCGAAACCAAACAGAGGGGTTGAATTTATCTCCCTCCCTCCCTCCCTCCCACTCTCTCTCTCTCTCTTTCTGTCCCATTCCATTTCTCTGCCATTTCCGATCAGTGCGAGATATAAATAAAAAAAGGGTGTCCTACCGGAGGTCGTGTTTTATTTACATTTATTCTTCGCAAAGGAGATGTTTTGATCCGGTTGATAAAATACGACCAATTGATGTGCCAACAATGCAACAAGCGCTTGTGAGGGGACGGGTCGGGTAAACAGGATTAGACCGAAGTCACCAAAGTTTGTTATTGCGGCGTTTGCATTTGTCACCGATGTGTGTGTTTGTGTCTGCATGGGAAATGATTCGCTTACAATTATTGTGATATATTTGTGTCCTTGTTCCCACCGCACTGTACGGGATGCCAACATAGCTTAGGTACGGGAGTTTATTATAGCGTCAATTTTATTATATACCTTTATAGTTTATTTTTATACAACACGTTTTTTTTTCACTCGCTTCACCAAACTTATTGTATTTCTGTTTCTGCTATCAATATTTTTGTGTGTTTTTGGCTGTTAAGTATACTTCAACAGTGTGCTAGTGTGGGTGTTTAATGATAATATTTAGCTGATTGATATTCTTCCGCACACAATGCTGATTCAATTAGTAGCTTCGTAAGGGCTTCCTTGCGCGTCACTAGGAGTATGTTTAGCTTGTTTCGTGTAGTTTTTTTTTCGCTTCTTGCTTTCGTTTCCTTTTCATGAAATGCACCAGAAACAAGAGAACATAGAACTTTGTCCGGGGTTCGAGGGAGAAGCTTTGTATGTTTTTGTTCGTTTCGCTTAGCCTACGCATGTAATTATTATTCCCTTTTTTGGTTTTGCTTTCCCTTCCTGCCAACCGGTGGCGGTGGAGTGAGATGTGATGCTCAACGGTTTTCTCTTACACTCTCACAACCACTTCACACGGTCGCGAAGGGAATGCAAAGCAAACGGAAAATCCCTGCGGTAACAATTTACATTAAAATTAATCATAATTCCACTCCATCAACATCTTCATTATCATTATCGTCACCCATAATAATCATCATCATCTTCGCCATCTGATTAGGTTGTAGGAAGAGGGGGGAAGAGAGGGGGGGGGGAGAGAGAGGAGCGTGATGATTAAATGTGAGATGTTGTTAGTAGATGGAGCTGTCAGTGTAAATTAGTAAGCTTAGTATTATAGCGTGGTGAAGAAGCGCTTGCTGACCCCTCGTTGGTAGACCTCCGGAGGAGTCCTCAGGAGTCGACTTCAGTGCAAACAATGGAACTACTACTGCTCATCAAGGAAACATGCGTGAGAAAGTTGGTTTCGGGGGATTGATCGGAGACTATCAGGACTAAAGTACATCCCTACTCGGTGCCATCCACACACGGACTGTTGGCTGCGGCAGGCGCACAGTTCTGTCCCAAGCCGGGCGGTTCCGGCTGCTGCGGTTGCTCGGGATCCTGCAGGATGGTCGGCAGGTACCCGGTGCCGGTGTAGGGCGCGGACAGGAAGCGCTTGGTGTGGGCCTGCTGGAGAAACGAGTACCGCACCGTCGGACTACTGAACGTTCCGGAAGGCATCAATGGCGAGAATGCCGACTTCACTGTAAAAGATGGTGAAGGTGTTGGAACACTTTTCACACGGGACATGGACAACGCACGGTACAGAGAGGTTTAAGGGCACAGACCACATCGACACAATCCGGGCGGTGCCGGATCCACCGAGAACGCCACCTACCTGATGGGTGAGTGGAGTGCATCGTCGCCGCATAGCATCGCTTCCATCGCCTGTACCACATCGCCACGGTAACGCTGCAGCAGCAGCTCCACCTCGCTCCGACGTCGGTTCGGGAACACTCTGTTGGAAAGGGGAACAAACGCATTAAGCGACCCGTTCTCCAACGCGACCCCAAAAAGGGATACAACTTACCGCAGCAGGACATCCACCGGTGAGCGTTGGCTCGAGGCTTGGGAGGCACTGACACCGATGGCTTGCTGGTACTGGGTAGCGACCGGTTGCTGGCTGTAAGGCAGAAAGCCGGCACCACCGTTCGTTACTGGTACTAACGTCGCTGGCTTCGTATATACACTCGGGTCTTTCTTGAGGCTCAAATTTTCGGGCGCGATCGAATCGTCCGGCGTCGAGTCCACGTCCAGATCCGACTCCGGCGAGCTCGGTGGTCCCGTCTGGCTCGGGGACTGTTTGTCCAGCGGCAGGGAAAACAGTGACGACTTGTGCCGCGGACTGCTCGGCGATGATTCCGACTCCGTATCGTGATCCGTCTCCGTTGATATGCGTTGACGTTTCGGTCCTGCAAAACGACGAAAGTAGACTAGATCGAGGAACGTCAAAGTTGGTGACCCCAGATAGCCCAGAGATACTTCAAAATCTACCAATACCACTAGTTTTGGGAGGTGTAGAGTCATTTCTTTAAAGTTTTTGAGTAAATCCACTAAAATATGTAATGATATGCATTATAAAACACTTCTGTAGATGGAATTCTTGATATCCTGTTCCATCAGAACCTCAATTTGAAGTGTTCTGAAGATGAAGGTAGAAACGAAGGAATATCATTGTGCCGTCGGATAGTCGGGGTGACCAACCTAAAACTGAAGTCCTTCCCTTACTAACTGATAATTCAAAGCAGGAGAATAGTGTCTTATATTCTGACTACTATTCCCAAGAAACAATTCCTTTGCATTTTAGTCTCAAGCATGTTTTATCAAATTTTTATCATGGGTGCACTACATCCAAATCAGTTTTATTATGACTTTTACTGGTGCAAAGTGTTTCTATATTTTCGTAAGTTTTAAAATGCACATAAGATGGCTTAAGATAGAAGTTTAAAAACTCATTCATAAAACCAATTGAAGACTGTTTGTCCCAAAACTAACTGGTCTTTTCTTTACTTATATTAAGACCATGTGTTCTTTATGCTTCTAGACGACAAATATTAATACTATCAAGGCAGCATTAAAACCATGTTAGGATATCCTTAAGATTGCCTAAAGAAATGTCACAAATGCTTTTTTCTTGTGATTGTTTACAGTTGCCATGTGCGATAAGTGGAGGAGGATTAAACTAAGTAATAATTTCAAGCGTAAAATTACCCAAAAACTATCTCCAAATTATTAAAACGGATCCGATGTACAGCATCAACACTGATCATGAAGTTGTTAACATTTGTTTACGATTTTGACAGTTTTCGTGTTTTCGTATGTATCTTAAGATTATTTAGTCTTCATCAGTGCTACCATAAAACTTCATGGGCTTTGTATGGCATCAATCCATTATTATGGCCAACAATATTAAATTTATTTTCATTGTTTGTTCATCCATATTGAAATTTAGATCAAGCATGTTTTGATTTTGTATGCAAAACCAATTAAAAATGAGATGGTAGCAGCTTTTTTATACTTTAGAAAACACCTACAACATATTTATATAATTGGTGGCTTTTAATTTTTTTATCAAAAACATCAAGAATAATGTTGCAACATTTAATTCCACATTCAACAATGTGAGGGCTTGGCTATAAAATTATGTTTTAAGTTAATAAAAAAATATAAATTTATATTAATAGAATGGCAGAGTAGAACACAAATGATTTCTTTCTCTCTGTGCAGTAACAAATTCTAAAAATGGTTTTAAGAAACGGTCTTAACAGCGCTGTTCAAGAAAGACAAATTAACGTTTCTCGCTAGGGTCTCTAGAAATGGTTTTAAAGAACGGTTCTAAGGACGTTCTGTAGACTGGGCCCTTTCAATCATAGCAAAGCTGTATAATGGGCTTTTAAGCAATATTAGTCTTAATATCAGTCTTAATGAAATGGCAACCACAGTGTTGTAACAACTATGATAAAACTTCAAATGTTTCTTGTTTTTTTATTTTTCCAACTCATCTCATGTTTGTGACGCGTAATTGTGAGCTATCTCTTTTTGCTAGATTGCTCTTTCTGATGAAAATCTTTTGTGAGGTGCCTCATTTATTTGGAGGTGTAGCTCTGCCTTCAATGACCAAGATGCTCACTCACTGATATTGGTGACTAGAGTAAATGTAACTTTTGTAACTTTTGTTTTTGTAACTTCAAAGGGAAAAACGGCTTCCAATAATTTTGAAGTATAAAGGCTAACGCCTACATCAACTCATGGACAAGAAGAGTGATATGCTTTTGGAGAAACTTTGTTTAGACGACACGACATTTACAATTTCACGCGTTCCTTCCCATCTTTTTAACTCTATAACTTGAAGAAATATTGAAATGGCGTGGAATTAATATACCCAGAGCATCAATGACTTTGGATGACATTTTGTCACCGATTCTGTCCAACCGTTTGTTGGTAACAAAATGTCCACTACGCTGTACAATGTTGTAAGTGGTTGTAAGGCTTAGACATCTTAGCAATCAATCAAACGCACAAGCATTGCGTATTGTTTTCCCCCAACCAGGCATGCTCATGCAGGCTGGATGATGTCAAACAGTCACGACCGTTTCGCAGTGGGCCAAAAAATCAAAGTTCACATCGGTGCAGCAGCGGCCCAAAACAGCGGCAGCGAGCGACCGTCTTTCAAAAATTTTGCCTTCGGGCAAATATTGACATCCTCCCGGAACGGGCCGAAAAAATGGTTTTATCCCAAAACAATGGAGTGGAGTTTCAATATTTGTCCAAAGTAGGTTATTTATGTTAAAATAGCCGGTACCCTCCCCCCCCCCCTTCCGGGGGTTTCCCCCTTCTCCCCTCGGGGGAAACGAACAACACACGGAACGCAACAGTGTACGGGAAAGTTTTGAAGCAGTCAAAATAGTGCCACGACGCGTCTTTGCCCGGTGCCGGTGTTGTGTCCCGGGTACGGCTGTCTGTACCCGTGGTGACACCGGACCCCACTCGTACGATAGAGTTTCAACCTGTAGAGATGTTGAGGCTGCAACAGTAAACACTTGACCGTACCGCAGGTAAAGTAGACATTTCCTGCAAAACACCCTGTCGTATAAGCAGCAAGCCCGTAACACGGGTGAGAGTGATAGAGAGAGAGAGTGAGAGAAGGAGAAGAAAACTATAATCATTCCAAATGCAACAGCTTCTGTTTGGTGTGCTCCTGTGTGCCGATGTGAGGACGTGATTTCAACGGCCCACGGCGATACTTCTCAAGTACGCGAGGTGCTCCCACTCCAAAGCTACGGCCGTCTTTTTTTTTGTCGACTACGGTTGTCAAATAAATGACCATCCCCGGACATTAAGGTGTCTTTTTCTCTACTTCTACTTCTTTTCTATTCGGGTTTTGTTGCCATTCTTCTTACGCGGCCCGTCCCGCTTCGGGGGAACGCAGCACTTCAGCTCACCGAAATCAAACAAATTCATTAACTGTATTTTGTACCGAACGGCTTATTACAGGCAGATGTGTGGATACTGTTTTACAGACCTGGCTGGGGGTGGCAGCCATTTATTTTGATTCGATTTGTTTGGAACGCACACGGATGCGATGGAATATTCACTAGCGTTCCTGTGCGATGACATGTGCTGCTTGATATACGGAGCTATCATCATCAGAGGTTAGAAGGGGGAAAGGCATACCGACGCGTTAACTACAGTTGTGTTCAAATGAATAGTAGTGTCACTTCGTTTCGTTCAAATATTACATTATATATATATTTCTATGGCAGTAATTTGCCAATTATTTTGACAAATATGTTTGGCAAGGTTTGATTATGTTCATAAAAAATAGCAAGAGTTCTCAAATTACGGTTAAAACAGTAGTTTTTTGCTGTACAATACGTTAAAAACCGTTCAAGTATAAGTTTGAAAACAACATTTATTTCAGTTATATTTCATTCATGTCGGATCGTTTGTAAAACAGATAATAAAAAATACAAAGTATTTTAAAAATTTGTTTACCAGCAATGCATTAAAATGGAAACCTTCCTCTAGAATCGACCGTTTGAGATTGAGATTGTTAGGCTGGCTCGAAATGATCCGACTACGACTTCAAAGAGAATAAAAGAACTTGGAACTTCATTCCTCGAAAACTACTTCTGTTGAAAAAACGTAATGAGTCATATCGGCTTTAACTTGCGAAACATCATTCAAGCTATTATTTGTTACAAAAGGACGACTAAACACACAGATAAGCCGGCTTAAAAGAAGTTTGAAGCAAAACGAATCAATGTTATAAAGTGGCGCAGTATCCGAATGAAAAGCATGTTGAGTTTCGCAAAACAATTAAAGAAAAGTTGGTTATACAGGATTGCTAGAAATCCTATATATGTATCAAACAATCGCTTTAAAACTAAGTACTGAAGTCTAATAACATGTTGAATAATTATATCAAGAATTTAATGCACAAATCTATTAACTACAGCTCACTGCTATTATTATGAACATCGAGTGTTTTTTTTCAATTGCTTTTCTGTGAATTTGTACAAATTGGTATTAAATCATATAAGGTGGAATTAAAATGCTACTGCTATTATTATGAACACAACTGTAACATCCGATCGTTTCGGGTATTTTGACATTTCGTGGAACAATTTGCAAACAGTTAATAATCGGATGCGATTAGCGACGGGTAAATTGTTGCTGAATTAATGCAGCTAGGCATCTAAGCCCCTTTTTGTGCCGCTGGCATAAATTTACTTCACACCCACCCACAGCCACCCACCACCCCTGTTTGCCACCCTCGGAGCGGACGTAATATGGGTGAAGTGTAATTAACTGCGGTTGAGAATAAATTTGTTTGACACACTGCAACGGTGGTATTGACACATTCACCCATTCACCCTAAACCCCCTGGCAAACAGCCCTATCCCTTTCAAACCCTTTTTTTTTGGCGGGTGTTTTGCCCCCGGTACGGGGCACATTCCACAGACAGCAACCATATTGCATGGATCATTTTAATTTCGTCTCGGTGGTGCTGGTATTATCTCGCTCCCCTCGTCGGCAAAATGGGAAAACACTTTTTGAACCGAAAGAAGAGAGTGAAAAAAGGAAATAGGTCTCCTGTAAGGGGGGGTGGGTGGAAAATTGTGAGGGTGATGAAGATAATTACTTTCCATCAAATCATCACCATAAAATTGAGCTCACGCACACGCTAGATTAAGTCGCTAAGAGGGAACCAGACAGTTTAGCGAAAGCCACAATCCACAACCGCCACGCGTACCGGCAAAAGGAAAACTGGAGGTTGGAGGAAGGGGAGGAGGAAGGGAAAAAGTAAAATAAAATAAAACACCCTTATTTTTGAGCTCATGCTCGAGGATAGCAGCGATAGAAATTGAATACGAGAAAAATCGAATAGGAAGCACACATTTTTCCATACGGAAACCTCGGAAAAACGACCAGTAAATCCTTTTCAGATGCATAGAAGAAAGAAAAAAAACCCCTCCCGAACCAAATTTAATTGGAAACCACGAACCAGCAGAGAAAAAAAGAACCTAAAACTTTGTCCGAAAAGTCGTTTGCCGGGGCATACTCTTCACACTCGCATGATTTATTGGTGGAAAATGTTTGATTCCTTTCCCCCCCCGTCCCCCGCCCCCTCCCATCCAAGGGCGGGTTTTTGGTATTTCAATTTCGGGGTGGAAGGTGGAATAAAATACTTTGCCAAAAACCATTACACCACGCCACACCGGCAAACGGACCCGTTCGAAGGGGCGTTGGGCTGCGCATCTGCTTATGCAACGAGCAAATGCCCGGCTTTATGGATCAAATTGAAAACATATTTTCCATTGTGCGAGGGATGAACCGTCCGTGCGGGTGGATCGGGTCGGGCGGAGGTGTGGAAGATCATTCCCTCGAGCAGGTTTCGGCATGTCCTAATAAGATCGATGCTTTTGTTGATTGAGTTTCGAGTGGAAATTAAATTGTATCCCATTTACCACATTCCGCACGAAGAGACACTCACACACAGACCAAAAAAAAAATGCCAAAGCACTCACTGCTTGGTGTAAGGAAATAGAAGAAAATATTCCACACCATTGCAGAGGGAAAGAAAAATCGCACAAACAGATATCTCGAATTAAGATAAACTGTCTTTTGACAGTAACGGCTCGGGTTCGCTTCTCCCGAGGAAGAATGCAAAAAAAAATAAATAAAAAATAAAATGAACTAAACGAGAATTCATCTCGAGGCTGCTTGATACTTTCCTGCCTTCTTGGTTCACTCGTTCGGGCGTAAAAAGGAAATGTAATACCTCTTGAACGGCTATTGTGCTAACTGAGGAAAAATAAATACACACTCGTACCAGCGAGTACCGAAAAAAGAACGCATCCCCTATTAGAAACCTTGGCTAAGGGTTTGGCTTATTTTTTTGTTCAAATTTGTTTCTCGCTCTCTTCTGCTTTACCCTTTACAAATAAAAGATGAGCTGCATGAGAGCTGAAACGTTGAAAGAAATTAAAAAAAAGAAGCACTATTCACATACACGCGCGCACGGGCACAGAGTTAGGGGTTGATTAAAACATTTTGCATCATAATTAAACGCCGCTAAACACACACACACACACACACTCAATTGGCTTCACCGAAGGGTCATTTATACTTTTGATTTTTTGTTTCGTTTCTCCTTTTCCCAGGGGCGGAGTTGTTATTAATTATTTGTGGTTTTCCCCTTTCTTCTCTTTCTCTCTTTTTATGACAGGGGGGAAAAAAACATATTTTAAATCGATAGGGAATTTGTGCAATATCGCACCTATTTGGCTAGGCAGCGAAGAATGGACAAGGAAGTGCAATCGAAATTGTACGCTTTATTGCATACATAAACACTGTGCCGGATAACAGTAGAAATAACAGCTTCTAATGATGTGCAACACAAGCCCTTTTCTTGTTCCTTTACTTATCCCCCCCATTTGTGTAAAGTTGAGGAAGGATTGTGACGATTAAAGGAACCGTAAAGAGCTATTAAAGTACATCTTTAAACGTTTTTTTTTGTTTGCGCCTATATGTATGCAATAAGCAATGTATTTGGTATTTTTTATTTCTTTGTAATTATTATAATAATTATTGTAACTTTTATTTAAATTTTTTACTGTTGTATTCAAAGAAGAAGAGAATTTCAAATAAAGCACCGAAGACTTTAACAAGTTTAATCAAATGGAAACGCAATGTTTAATTAACAACTTTTGTTAACATTTTTTTAATGTTTTTAACTACTAAATAATTGATAAAATTATTCATTCAAATGAAAAACATTTTTTTTCGAAAGAAATTTATCCAAAGAAACCCACGGTGAAGTTGGTTTGGACGGAAAAATAGATCGAAACGATATGTGATGTCATACAAAACAAAAGACTTCAACGAAAAGGCGACGAACCTCCCATGCGTACAAAAACGGAAATTCTGTCTAAGTCTGTCTGTAATGCATTAACGAGTGTTGATAAAAAACCCTGTTTTTGCATTTCTCAGTTGTTTTACTCAAAGTTAAAATACATTTATATGAAATAGAATAAAATAATTAACTTAATAAATTAATTAATCAAAAAATGAAAAATAAACTATATAAAATCTATTTTGTGATTATTCTTCGCACGTTTCAGTGTTTTTAGATCTGCTTTAATTTCTTAACAAAAAGGATGTTTTATTGCAAAGAATTCTATTGCAGCTTATGTATCCGATAAATGTGTCATAGAATTTCATTGAGAAAAGAATTGGACGGAAAAGTAATTTTCCTTTGATGTGGAAACGAAAGAAAATGAACACGAATGATCATGATCATCACCTTTTTCTCGTTCAATCATGCATGTTCTAAATTAATGTTATTTTTTATATTTTTTCTACTAAATCCTTACAAAACTTTTAAAAGGATTAGTAGCAAGCAAAGTAATTTTACTTTATTTTATCGTAATTGGAGGCTTAATGTAAAAAATTTACATTAAAATCAACATCACACCTAGCAGCTGGATTTTCCTTCCAAACTCCTCCATTGTTCTCTGTAATTAAATCATTTAATTTATACCTTTTTTACTAAACGCAAAAATAGCATCACAAAACACAAAAATCAAATAAAAAATATTCCGTGTAACAGACTAGCTTGAAGCTATAGACAAACTGTGACTGTTCAAAACTTTCTATAGTTCTATTGTTCACAAAAAAAGAGAAATTCTCAAATGAATAGTAAATATTATTAAACGAATTAGAAAACGAAACTCGATCGACCTAGCCATAAGTTTGAAAAGGATAAACAAACAAAAGAGTCAAAACATCAATTTTGACAACCTATTTTCGCAAAATGCCTTTAAAAAAGTGGTCCAGAACTGTTTTCGTATTGCGAAATCGAAACTTTAGAATTAAAGTTGCAGTAAACCGAATGAAAACACAAACACATGTGTGACTGCGTTGCACAAAAAAGGATATATTGATTCCAAACCGGAGGAGGTTTTGCATTGAAAGAAAATGCTTCTTCCCAAAGAAAATAAAGGACGAGGGAAAGGAGAAAAACAAAACGATTTAATAAAGAGAAAAAACAACCCCCAAACACAAACCAAATCAATTAAAATCCGCACACAAAAGCGTACCGGTGGAAATTGGAAGTTGCCCGATTTGTTGTGCAGCGTGTGCGCAGCGGATCCTTCAGCTTTCCGTCCTCTGGACCGGACCAGCCAGACCCACTTGAACCGTGCTCCCTGTAGGGGAAAGCTGTAGACGAGAAACCTTCGATGAATGAAACCCGAGACCCGAGAAGTGGATATCGAGAAGGCAACTAATACCCACTCCGTCCGGGGATGGGTTTTTTTATTTTTCGTTGATTCCGGTGAAATCGAACAAAACGCCGTAGAAGAGAAGTAGGAAAAAGGAAAAACGGCAAAGAAAAGTGCGTCCGGCAACGGCTGCCAAGCGATGAAAGATCAATGAATCTAATTGTAGCGGAGGTTACAAGTAGAAGTGCGTGTTGCCGTGCAATAAATTGTTTTCCAACGGATGGGACGACCCGTTCGGGACGGTGAATTCCAGGAGTACCGAATCCCGGACGAACCCGGCTCGTGTTACAACGGTGCCCACGCCGTACGGTTGGTGCAGACATTGTAGCCAAATTGGGCCCTACCGACGCACCGTACCGTCACTCCTACGGCGTGGGTTTTTAATCCATTATCGATACAATAATGGTACGATTGGTTAATTGCGGGCTTTTGGTGCATCGTTGCACAATGAGGGGTTTTCTGGTGGCTTTTAGCCAAACAATTACCGACACAAAACTGTCCCGATCCCGGATGCTGGAGTGTGAAATCGATAGCAAATGCAAACCGAAACGCAGTGCACAAGATATTAACACAACTGTGTGTATCTTTTGTTCGCCGTGCTATTGTTTGGTTTAATTTAATTGAACGAGATTTGGTGGGGATCGAATTTTGTTTGTTCCCATACGTGGAAGACGCCCAGAAATACTTCATCATAAGCGTTTCATTTGTAATTTTGTGTTGAAGGAAAGAAAATTCTACTCGTTTAATTTAAACCGGGAAATCGCCTTCTCAGAATTAAGAGCCAAGTGTATTTAAACTTGTTTTTTTAGGAAAAAAAATCTAATTTTAGTGGAGGAGATTGTTTGTCAAACTGTTCATAATAAAAAGCCGAATGTAATTATACTAAATTAAGATTTATAAATACATAATTATTTCTATATACAGAATAGATCATCACGACGTGACAGTTCTTTTTAAACGATGTATAAGAGTGTTCTTGAATGGTGGATGCTGTAAAATAACTATTTGGGACTTGAGTCCCAAAATCCTTTTTCCTTGTCGAAACAGATTTTAGTATAAAAAATGAGAGAGACAGATGAAAATAAAATATGAAATTGGTACATTAAGATAAATAAGTAAATAAAATGAATAATTATTGAATTCATAAAACAGAATACCACAACCGACTAAACCCGGGTTATGGCAAAATACAAGGACGAAATGAAGGACGACTCTTGAAGAGATAGTTCCATATTACTATTAGGCTTCCTTAATAATTTTGGATATTTTTTTTGTGAGGAACATGAAATAAATAGCTCCGAATCCCGGTTTTCTCCTTTTAACCCCATCATTAGATCAGTAGCTTGGTTTTTCTAAATTTATTCTCTAAAATATAGTTCAGTTATGTAAACATATTTTACATGAATTCTAAAGAAGCGTTCTTTTGTAAGCAGTTTGATTTTTTTCTTAAAACCATTTCAAAGGATCGTTGCATTACTAAATAAAACACTTAAGTAAATATAGAATTCTTGAAATCCTGGAAAAGAAAGTGTCTCACTACAAGCTTAAATGTGTCTCCGCAAATCCCTACTTTTAGCTACAATCTTTATAAAATCTGTAAAGTTCAGCAAAACAATGTAAATATATTTAATCAGATTTTTTGTAAGAAATTTTTCAATAAAATCCTTGGAAAGATAGATACAAGTACATAAAGGAATAAAAAGAAAAATTATTGAATTCTTAAAATCCTTGAAGATCTACTTAACTAGTATCTCAGTATAAGCTTTACAGTCTTTTTAATATTTGTAGATATTGTTATAAACCATATGACATATATTTCTTCGCAAATCGTAAAGTCCTCCTTTTAATTTCAATCTTTTATAAAATCTGTACAGTACAGAATAAAGTACAGAAAATATATTTGGTAAGCGTAAACGTGGTAAAACGATAGAAATGGATGAAGAAACAGAACGAGGAATTCTCGCATTCCAATTTTTATTTTTTTATAAACAACAGGAAATATATTTTTACAAATCGCTGTTGTTAACTTTATTATGAGCACAATTAAGAAAAGTCATTTTTATCAATGCTGGAACTAGTAAAGCATTGTGACGTGCTGTACATATTTCAGATAATATATGTTTTTTTTTCAATTTTTGAAGATGCTTTGTAGTCGTCGACATATTTCCAACAACGTTTCAAAGAAATAGTGTACTTGAGAGTTTTATTTGAGGTTTCTCTGTGCAGCCAACCGGCCTTTGGCGAACCTTTAAAGGATTAACCATTAACTTGTAAGAGTTAATGTTCACATAGTTGTCTAGGTGAGGCACCCACAAAGAGTCGAGGATGCACCACCCCTACTATAACACCAAAAGCCTGAGATCGTCTTGGATTGATAATAACGTAGTTGGATACGGAAAAACAAATCCAGATGGGATTTTGGTCGCTGGCCGTCGTGTGAAAAACCAACGTCCATACGATTATCCCAGCGATCCACCCAAGAACGATGAGTAGAAGAAGGTATAAAGATGGACCAGAAATCCCACAACTGAGTTATTTTGCAAAAGTACATCAGGATTTTGATGAAATCGCCCACACTCAGACATTGATTGATTAAACATGAACAGGGCTTCTGTTTTGTAATTATAATTGATTATATATTTTCCTTCCTCCACTGGTAACTGATACCGATATTGGGAATGTGTTGAGATATATGATACAAACCGCGAACAACTTCATATAGCATTGAAAAAGTGCTACTTACCAGGACTATCAGGTTCGCTGCGATTGGGCGAGTAGGCTGAGTGCATATGTTCGGGTCGCATCCGCTGAACGTCTGTGTCTGTGGGGTGAAGGTGTTTGCAAAGGACATGCAGGAACATTGTGAAAGGTTGTGCGCTTGTGTTTATGGATGCGATGCTCACCTGCGTCGGCAGATGTGTAGCTGTGATGCGTTACACTCTCAGCGTCGTTCGGCGGTGACGGAATGCCACCGTGGAACTGGCCCACGCCCTGTACGGCACCCGGGTCGTTGGCGGGCGTCTGACCAACCCCATGCACCCCGGTCGTCCCGTACAGCAGTCCAAGATCGCGCACCTCGTTCTCCTCCTGGGCCTGCTGTCGGCGGAGTGCCACCTGAAGTAGGAAACACCAAATGTCGTCCGGAGCATGAGCTACTTGATCTGTGTACGGTGACATCCGGATGACAGCAACCTACCTGGGCGGCCATTACGCGTTGTCGTTCGGCGATTAAGGTACATTTCGCGCAGACACAGTCCCGCCAGCGGCAGTAACGCTTGTGTCCTTTGAGTGCGCTCACCTAAACCAGAAACACAGAGAAGAAAACACATCGAACGCTTGCTGTTAGGCTTTTCTCTTTTCCGCGTGCTGCAACAACCGAACGCAACCAAGCGAGCATGTACAACACCCGACCATTAAGGCGAACCATACTTTTAGTTTTGGGTGATTTTTATAGGCATAGTGTAATGAGTTCGTTCAATGTACCTCACGAGTCAGAGTGCATTAGAGAGTGCGCTCTCGGTTGATTGGTGGGGATCTCCTAGCGGATCTCCTTGCCGCCATCACTCACTCTTGCTGCGCCGTATGGCAGTTATTGTGTTTCTTTCCGTGTGTACAACTGCACAGCGTTCCAATCCTGTGACAACCTGCACTAACTGAGTCCGATACTCCGAACGAGATCAAAGATGACAGAACGTCCCTGATCCAGAAAGAATGTTAAACGTCCCTGATACAGTGAAGCTCAATTAGCTAACTTGACTATATTTTTTTGTTTGTTTTAAGTTAACTACTAACACTCTTGATAAAAGAAGCTTAAAGGAACAGGTCTGTAAGGAACTTGGACTTTAACTTTGAGGGTTGCTCAGGTTTCTGAGGTTTTGTGAGCACTACCGGAACCTGTTTCGTTCCCTGTGGGGCTGCAGTTGGGACGCCACACTTACCACTCCATGGTTGCGGCAACGGGCACACTTGGGCGTGCGTTGATAGCGTTCCGAGGCCGCCCGTAGGAAAAACGCTGGCGGCAGCGCACCGAGCACCGGATGTTGCTGCATCAGATTCGACATATCGACACCGCTCGGCAAACTCATCTTACTCCCGCGGGTGCTTGGGATTTTGACACCGTTACTTGCACTCCCGTGGGCACGGCCGTGACGGATCTTGCCCTACAGTTCCCTTTTTTTTTTTTGTTTGGCACAGGTTTCCACAAACACGGAAACAGTTGCAAACTGACCACTAAAAACACACTAAAACCCCACACGCACACAACAAAATCCACACACGCACGCACACGAAACAAGGTAGCAGCCAAAAGGAAACAATCACAATCACGCACGGGTCGGGTTTGGTGACCACGATGACGAGAGACGGCCGGTCACAACTGCTTTCGAGCGTAACACATTCCTCGCCGAACATTCAAAAGCAACTGATTCAAAAATGTTTCAACAATTGCCATCCCGTATCTAAGCGCTAAGAGCCTAAAAATCGGATAAACAAATAGGAAGCGCAAAAGGGGGAATTACGAGCAAGCGGGAAGGGGAATGGTACGGAAACGAGGCAGTGAGGGGAGTGGAACGGGTTTTTTGGGCAGGGATCAACACGCACCGCTAGTGCGGCTGGAAGCTGTCGGGCGGTAGAGTGGGAAAGACGGAAGGCCGGTGGGATGAAACTGACGCAAACGCTACAGATAAAAGAAAACAAAAAACCGAAGCCATCCTCCAATTGGTTGGTTGCGAGGTTGCTAAAGGTTGCCAGTGCGCCCGGCAAGCGTGAGCGTGACAGCGCGACCGCCGGTTGCGTTACGCCGACCCCGGTAGCGTAACGGAGACGACCCGAGGTCTTGCAACATTGAAACGTTCAAAAGGTGAATACATTCCGGCCGGCCCAGGGAACAGGATACTGGGAATTTAAGCGGGAAAACAGGAGGGGAAGTGGGAAACCCCGCAGCACCACGGGTCCGGCGTCCTTCCTTCAAACGGTGGAAGTATATACATGAAATACAATTATACAACTCAGCCAACCAAACGTAACGCGGGATGGTTGGGGAAGCTGTGTGACAACACAACCCTGCAAAAACCCATGTATCCTTATACGAGCAAAGCGCCGTGGAGTCGCTGCAGCAGGAAGACGTGTTACGGGGGTTTCGAGTTTCTCACATGGCCTACCATTCGCTTGTCTCGCTCACGCCCGCACTAGCGACACGGTCGGATGCGATCGTACGCGTGGTAAATGTTGCGGATCCATATGACCCGATATACCTTGTCTGTGGGGGGCTGGATACATACACTGCACCACCTAGCCTGCTATTATGTATCGAGACCGATCGGACACACTGTTCGACGGATCCTTATTTAGTTGCAACGGACTCTATCGATCCAGTTCCACAGCTTTTTGCCCCAGCTGCCGGGTCAGCACACTTCACAGCGCCAAACGGCTTCAAACTAAACACACTGTATCAACCAACCTAAAACTTGCTCGCTACTATTATTAAACTAACCACCATGGTAACATTCGTGGAACATGCCGAGCTTATCCGTCCGTGTATAGAATTGTGTTACTCTTAGCGCTTCTATATGGTTATGTAGCAGCTTTTAGGGTTTTCAGTTCGTTATTTTCAAATTCTCACTATCATTCAGAATGATTGTGTTCGAAAACTTACTATTTTGAGTTTTGTTCTTAGTGTGTTGTTTAGTATTAGTATGGCTTAGAGTATTTGCTTACTAAATATACTAAATATATTATGCTATACACTAAAAAACGAATTTTAGATCAATTTTAACACATTTACATAGTATACAATCATCCAGGTGTTTTTTTTTATAGATAATTGCAGAATACGTTGCGAGATCTGGAGAGCTTTTATGGTTCATTGGCGTATCAACTTGGCAGCGGCTCGGTGACCGAGGAGGAGGTACTACCGATCTTCAAACGGCTGGACAGGGGATCGAATCCAATGCGGATCATTCCTCCCCGTACGAAGAAAAGACTATTACGGGTAAAGCTTTTAGAAATGGCTGGCCAAAACCTTTCGTGGTTGTAGTTGCCATATAAAAGAAGAAGGAGAGTATCAACTTGAATCTCTTAGTTTATCATGAAGATAAGCATCGAGAATAAAAATAAGACTTCTATGGCATATTTATTAACTGCAGAGAGGTTACGCATTTACATCTTAGCATACATTTATCCAGGTTTTTTTTGTAGACAATAGCAGAATATGCTGCAAGAGCTTTAGAGTTTCTATCTTTCACTAAACTCAAATTAAAGCTTACTATAAGTTCCTCTGAGTATTCATTTTATGTTTAGGGGATTTTTTACACAAAGAAGTTGTATATTTTACATGAAAATTGAATGTGCATGTGTTTTTTTTGCAATAACTAAATAAAATCTATGCATTTATTATGAAAGATAACTGCAGAATACGCTACAAGTTCTATAGAGCTTTTTTCTTCCATTAAAATATCAACTTGTGTCTTAGTATACATTCATCTGAGTATTCATTTTCAGACGTTCATTAGATAACAGTTAAAAATATTAGTCTTAGGCGCATACTGAGGCCTTTTTTAATCGAAGAATTTGTGTCGTTTTAACATTCAAAAAGAATATACTTGTCTTGTTTATGATTATAATTTTATAAGGATTAAACTATTGCAATTAACTGAAGAGAAAAGAGTATACGCATTCATATCTTAGTGCCATTTTCAGTATTCATTAGACAACAATTACAAGCGTAAGAAAGTATAACAGCTTTATGTGGGATTTAAAAAAATGATATATTTTACTTTTAAAAATGGATGTGCCTTTTTTGTTTGTAATAAATAAGTTTTTAAAGCGTTAAAATATTTTAATAAACTGATAATTTTACAGGTAAAATGGTATTGATTTTAAGAAGTAGCAAAGAATTTCACTATGCAAGTTCATAAAAAAGGCGCATTTCGTTAAAATGGATGTAAAAATGGACCAAACGACTTACTGCAAAAATAATTACAAAATATTCAGAAAAAAATAAACAAAGTTGATGGTTTCTATTTACAACTTTCGAGCAATTGATGCGACTTCCACAGCGATAAACGATGGGCAAATCGACGGTAGTGAGGATATATTTTGTATATAACGCCCGAACAAAACTCTCCACAGTTCTTATCATTATTCATTCGTTTATCGATAAATAAAAAAAACAAGTAGAAGAAAACTTAATGTACATCGATACAGGATAAACGCTGGGGGAATGGGGTGCGTTCCTCGGTAATCTTATCGACACCGTAACTTGCGCTTCTGCTGCACGATCTAAACGCGCGTAGGATGTTGAATAATTTTTAAGGAGTGGCATTTTGCAGACAATTCAACTGATCGGAAAAAGGTCCACATAGAAACACAAAGTACAAGATGAACCCACCCACAGCGGTAAACGGTTTTCTTGTTGCCCACACGGGTAAAACAATAGCTAAAGCTATATTATATGCTTCATGTGCCTGCCGGAATCGGTTTTATTAAGCAACATTTGAGTGGTACCATTTTTTTTTGTTGCACTTCTTACACTTCGAATAAATAGAATTGCCATTGCTTCGGGCGTGGGAACGATGGGAAGGCATAGCGTTTCGAGCAATGTGTATACATATGAATGTGGTTGACACGGTAGCTAAGTTCTGCCCCATTTGCATGTATTCGCATTCATATCCTTCGAAGGCAAAACTTCCGACAATGCTTTAGAATTTCGGCACCGGTACAGTTGCTGTTACAGTGAATGCAGCCGGTAAACAACAGCAGCAAAAGCAAAGGGAAAACTGCCACAAACTTCATCAACCACGCGTTCATCATCGGCACAAAGCGATCCCCAACGTAGCATCCGCAGCCGAGCGTCCCTCGGCGTTTAACAGTCGCAAAGTCGGGAAAAGCGGCTGCAGCTGGCAGGCCGAATTGCAGCCCAAACGGCCCGAGCGAGACGGCTAGCCTCTCGGTCGAGCGCGGTGAACAAAATGGGCGTGCCCACACGAAGCGTATCGTCCTTGTTGTTGCCGTCAAGCGAAGTGAACTGTTTCAACACATGCCACAACACGCGGCTCTAAGGACTTGTACACCGAACTGGAAACAGTTTCCGCGAGCCGACCACGCGGGGATGATGATATCCGCTGCCCCGGTGCTGTACATTATATGGCACACAGGATGGCGCAGGACGCCCGTTCCGACCTCGCAACCGTACATTTTCCATTTTATAACAGTCGAGAACAAGCGCACAATGGTCGTGAAACGGTCTAAAGTGCCATTTCGGATAGACTAGCGAAATGTTGTGTTTCGTCGGTGGAGGCGTTCCACCGAACGGCGACCCAGAAAACCGGTGGGGCCTTCTGCGCACTGCGTATAATAACCATTTGTAGCTATAGTCTACGTGGTGGTCGTTTTTGTGCTGGAATGCTACATGGTCTCCGACATTAGCGTGCGGATATAAATAGTGGCTGATTGGTGGTAGTAGTCTGCCACCCCGTCGTGCTATAAATTCCAGCGCTTTCGTACATAATCCTTTTTTTACCATTGGATTTTCTGTTAACAGTGTTTAATATTCTTCAGTTCTACAACAACGTTAGCAACAACGTAACGTAGCTCGAGATATAACCAGTCCTCACCAGCTTCCAGGAATGTTGTAGTATTTAAAGTAACAAACCTTATTTATATTGTGCAAAACAGCTTTTTTCCATTGAATACACCGTTTTAAAAAATAAACGAAACTCTAGTGAAAAATTTATTACAATTCCAAGATTACTATTTTTTACCATACCCCCCTCAAATAAGTAAATACAGCGCCGAACAGGCTAACGGAACCAATGTTCATTTGGGTTCCCATTATGGTTCGATAATTTTCGGACGGTCTTTTTGTTTTTTTGTCACTCCATTACACAAAAACCCGCCTGACAGCTGAAGTTCGTCTGAAGGATGGATGGATTATGTATCGAGAGGTTCACGTGATGGCCAACTGATTACAACACCCGAATTTTGCCTGTTGGGACGACCGGTCAACACCTTCCACACGTGGATAAAAGGCTACATTTCCGGGAGGCGTTGTGGAAAATGTTGAAGTTTGATGGAGAAGGAAAACAGTTGCATCCCTTTTTAATGAGCATTGTTTGCTGATACGAAGCAAACAAAACAAAAGCAGAATGATAGGAAGAGAATAAATGCTGTATAATAATGCATACTATCAATTTAATCTTTCATATCATATTTATTTATATTGTAAACTTAAACAAACATTTTAATTTGTGTGTTCAATATATTTTTCCGTCAGCCGGACTCATAAGAGCATTCTGCTACGTTTACTTTATTAGAGGATATTATATTACCTTTCGCTGTTCTGTCTATTTGCTAACTCCGAACTGCTAGTAACCGTTGCTAACGTTCAGCAGCGTGCGTTAAAGCTTTCGCTCCGTCGCAATGAGCTTTCGCCCCGTCGCAATGAACACAAAAGCTTCGCTTACGAATGAACCCGCGCGTGAGCTTCGTGTGTCATTCGGGAAGCATCGGGCAAGCGAACGATCCTTACGTGTAAGCGCAGTTCACACAGCATCTACATTATAGCATCGTCCTGAGAAAGCGATTGTGCCATAAACATCCCCCATTGGCTGTGTGCAGGATACGTCAGTTTGGCACGGTGAGTGTGCGCCGGCGCACCTTAGTATGCATCAACATTCGCTGAAAACGCGAATATCCCGTGTACGGTTGCTGTGGCACAAATAAGGAAGGCAGCGAAAATGTACGTGCAACACCAAAACGCAGTGTAAACAGTGGTCCCCGTTTGTCTGGAAGGAAGCCATCTCCAGCTTTGGTAGGTGAATTTCGTACCCCGGGCAATGGCTGTTACGTAAAACAAAAAAGGGCCACACATCCCGATCTGCGGACAATCCATACGATGGCGCTGGGACGTCATTGAAAGGCACACATCCTGTCACACTGTTTTTCCTCGGTCCATTTGCAGTGAGTAAATGGCAAACGGTAATATCGGTGCGGGAAGTGTTTACAATCAACGCAGAGGACAATCGTGTGTTGCCGGTACGGAACCAACGCGCTACCGACTGTTTGCTGCCCGTCACGGACGAACGCCTCCGGACGGAGCTCGTTGCGGAATGACTTAAGGGAAGGGAGAACGGTACACCCTACAACAATGGTGCAATTTTTGGAGAGTGGCGTCGACAACCAACCGGACATGCACGATATGAACATTGCTGATCGCCTGCAAGGTATGCGACGGGGCACAATCAACCCCGCTGGTGTACTATCCTCTGCTTTACTAACTGCCTCTCTGCCCTACAGCGCATATGGAACTTACAACATTTTTTGGCTTAGCATTGGGATTTGTCGCGCTCGTCTTGGTGTTGTTCCTGTACGTCAACAAGATACGATGCTTCGGAACGGCACCGCCGTTCCTTCCTTTTGATGAGCATCTGATATCGGAGAAAACGTTCCACCGCATTCGTAAGTATATTGGAAACACGCGTCCAGCAGTGTTAAACTGAAACTAGAACAATTGAATACATTTGCAGGGAATCGGTTCGCGTACGACGGCAACAATAGTTCCGATTCGGAGGACGATACACTGCGTCGTCTGAAGCTGGAACCGTGCGGTGAGAGCTACAGCAACAGCATCTCCTGCTACCATGCCAACGAAAACACCCTCGACCACACACCGCACTTTAACAGCTTTAATAAAATTCTGTCCGGCTGTAAGCATGTGCACTCGTCGCGCGATCCGTTGGCGATGGCGGAAGGTGGCAAGATTGGGATGCCCCATTCCAGCAACGACTGCAGCTCCGGGAGCTCCAACGAGGTGAACCTGGATTACAGCACGCGCCTGTCGCTGGATGCGCACGTCAGCAATGACCGGTTGGCCACCAACGGTGGTAGCACCGCACCGGACGGTTGCCGCACCGGTTCGATGGATTTGAAGCTCAAGGGTGAGTCGCTGCTGCCGGAGCTCACGAAGGAAAGTGACGAGCGGGATCTGGCGTCCAGAAAGAAACCGACCAAGGTGGGGTCGAACAATCGTACCGAGGTTGGTAGTGTCGGTATCTGTTTCGACGCGGATGTACCGGCCACCAGTTTGAAGAGTAAATCATTTACGGAGGACAGTGCACCGACCGCTACAACTGTGGTCGGGTTTGAGCAGGCAGCTTTAACACAGCAGGATAGCCTGGACGATGTTCTTAGTCTCAATAATGATGTAAGTAGCGAGTCGATAAGCTTACATTCTGTTCCTCAGTTGCCTAACGTCATTCTTCTCGTTGCACGACTTTCCATCGATTGGACCGGCAGTGTATTTTAGTGTTTTCGCACGAACCGCTCTACGATACCAGTGACCTGAAGTCACTCAAATCCGACGGCGATGCGGCGATCACCGCGGCCAGCTTTGAAGGTCCCGCCACAACAACGGGCTCCAATGGGACGCTTGAGATATCGCTACTGTACGACGCACCGATGCGCAAAATGACCGTACACGTGCTGCAGGCCCGTGGCATCTCCTCCCGCGGTGACAAGGGACAGCTGACGCACACACAGGTCCGGCTGCTCATGTTGCCGGCCAAACGTCAGAAGCACAAAACCAAAATCCGCTCCGGCGAGAACCCCCAGTTCATGGAGAGCTTCTTGCTGCACCGTGTCAATCCGGAGGAGGTGAACTCGATGGGTTTGCGCATCCGGGTGTACGGGTGCGAGCGGATGCGCCGCGAACGGTTGATCGGGGAAACGATCGTCAGCTTTGCAAACATCGATCTGGAGCTGGAGACGAACCTGTGGCTCCCGCTGGAATCGCGCACCTCAAGCTCGGTAAGTTCCGGACGACGGGCAGTGTTCTGATGGAACGATGAATGATGTGTCATCTCTGCCACCAACAGGATACAGCTTCCACTAGCGATCTACTGAGCATTGCCAGATCGGACAGTGCGGGATCGACCACTTCCATGCAGCATGGTGGAGTGCCGGAGCTGTTACTTGGCTTAGGCTACAATGGCATTACAGGACGTCTTACAGTTGAGGTAAGAGTGAGGCAACTTCTACGGTCTTCAAATCTATATATACAAAAATGAATGTTTGTTTGTTGTTTTGTGGCCTAAAACTTGAGCACGGCTAGACCAATTTTGACGATGTCTTTCAGATGATTTGTTCCTTTCTGTCCAACAAAGGTTTTGGGAAACAGAAAAGCTGAAAAATTCCCGTGCGAAATGCCGGAAAACTCATGAATTTTCAATCAACGCATGCCATGAGAATGCCTACTTGGAGAATTTTTACGTTTTCTCAAACGGCTTGGAGTCTGTGAAAGTTTTTTGCAAACACAAAGTAGAATGCAAATTTGTGCTTCACCGATCAAGCAGAATCTGGACGCAGCTGTGTAGAATCTTAGTGGCGCTAAATAAATGTTGCATGTTGCGTAGTTATGCATAATAGTCAAGAAGTCAATTTTCAAGTGAATGTCCTGTCTCTTTTAAATATTTCTCTATTAAAACAGCTCAATGAAAGTGACTTCATTTGTATTTGTTTCAAATATGTTTACAGATTGTGAAAGGAAGCCATTTTAGGAACCATTCTCTACCCAAAGTCCCCGACACGTACGTCAAGCTCTGTCTGGTGAGCAGCATGGGACAGGAGATTGCTCGAGCCAAATCCTCCACACGGCGCGGCCAATCTAACCCGCTGTTCAAGGAAACGTTCATATTTCAGGTAATGCTATGCAAAACGTTATCCTTCTTACGCATCACTAATTGTTGATCTCGTCACCACCGCAGGTGGCAATGTTTCAGCTGAATGACGTGACGCTGATCGTGTCGGTGTACGCCAAGCGCAACATGAAGCGGAACGAGATGGTCGGTTGGTTTAGCATGGGGCTCAACTCGAGCGGACCGGAGGAAATGATACACTGGAACGAGGTGCGCGAATCGAGCTCCCGGTCCGAGCTGATTACCCGCTGGCACGTTCTGGTCGATTCCTGATTTTAATCCACTCCCTTACGAGCGCCGCCAAGCGAACACCACTTCGCCTAATCGCAACGGTGGCGCCGGCCGGAGGGAACACGAATTGGTTTTTGAATTTGCAACACGCTCTATGAAACGAAGCGTGGAAGAAAAACAAACAAAACAAACAAATTGGGAAAAGAAAAAAAAACATATTGGAAAAGGCCTCCAGCAAGCCTGTTTTATCTCATTCTTTAAATATTCAATCCAATTATTGATGTGATGAACCTTGTCAAACGATCGGTATTTTTACTTTCTCCGTCGGAAAACAAAGTTTGCATGGTATTTATTAAAATGGTAATAAGCTAAAACTCAGCAGTCGTACGTAGTGTGGACTTTTCATTCAATTGAGAACCGCTAAAAATCCTTTGTAGCGTGCGATGCTGCGGGCGCTATACAATCGCACTAATATCTGTCTTTATTGATGACCAAGGGATTTCCAAATGTTCTTATATACGTATAAAATAGATATAATCTCGGCATGATACTCCTATCAAGTTTAAATTGGGAAAAGGAAATAGACCGATAAATGTTGGCAATTAATATGATTTACGAATTCGCAGTTTATCGAAAACCGTATTAACGTAAAAATGCACAATGTTCACAGGACTAAACTGTACGTTGTGTGTGTAAAAGGGAAACTGTTAAATAGTTTGATACTAAAATGCATGACCAAATTACTGTTAGTTCACAAAGTAGCAAACATTTGGCGATCGCTCCATTTGCAACTGGAATCTTACGTGTAAAGGTATCACATGTTTGTTACGTGGCAACATCCCACAACTTGATACAATAGTTATTGTCGTCCTTTCCACAGCTGACTATCCGTTTATCATCGATACATTCGATGCGATACACGCATGCTGAAAAGAATGTATGGAAGAATAGAAACAACATCACTTTTTCACTCATAAAATCATTTATCCTGTGTACATACCGCTGTGCAGGTTTACTTCGCACTCCACCATCCCCTGCAGCATGTTCCAGACGTGCAGCAGCCCGGCACGATCACCCATCAGCAGGTATTTGCCGTCCGGCGTCCAGCACAGGCAACGCACTATCTCGTGCAGTTCCTTCCGGCAAATGGTCATGGTACTGTCCGCATCGGTCACGTATATGATCCGATCCTCGCCGCACGACGCAATCAACGTGCCCTTATCGTTGAACTTCACCTCACACACGGCACCACGGTGCGTCTGCAACAGCTTGTGATTGTCCCGGGTGTAGGACGTCGGTTTGTGTATGGTTCGCGAATCGAGCTCGTACAGCAACAGTTCGCCATTTTGCAATCCGACGGCTACGTGTATTTTAGACCGTTCGCCCGCATACGTGTCGATCGAAACGATCTTCTCCTCCAGCACGTGATAACCAATTACTGAATCGTTGTGATAATTATTCCAAATCCTGCAATCGATACACACGTTTCCTCTATTAGTCATGTTTGTAATGGTTCTGTTTACAACTATCATCAATACTACGCCCGTATGAAAGTAAAATATGTTTTGTTTTCCAAGACAAGAAAAAAAGCTTAAAACTTACTTCAAGCTGCAGTCCCAGCTGCCGGACACTAACAATCCATAAAGCGGTACGTAGGAAATGCAAGAGACAGCGTCGTCGTGTGCTCGTATGGTGCTTGAAATCTTACCGAAGTCAAAATTATATATTAAACTACAAAGTAGAAAGAGAACACAAAAAAAACGCGACAAACGAAAGGAATGCATTATGAATAAAATAAAACAGAAAAGAAAACCCCAAACCACTTGCGTACGTACATCGTATCGTCCCAAACGCCCAAGATGATCGAACGGTCGTCCGCAATCTGGACGGAGCTAATTGGCAAATCGCTCAACTGCACGCTCCGTATTTTTCGCCTCTCGCTCAGACTGTAGCACGTCATCGTACCGTCCTTGCTGGTGGTGAATATATTCCCAACCGCCCGATCCACAGCGATGCCCGTGATGACGTCTTTGTGCGAGTAGTACTCCGTTTCCTTCCGTATCGTCATTTGCGTACTCGTACCGATTGCGGGCGGTATGGCTAGCAGCTTTGACACGTGTGCGGTACGAAACAGTTGCTTGGGAATCTGCCCAAACTCCGATATTTGCACTTCGATTGCATGACGGGCGGCCATATCATTGATTTGCCCGAGATCCACCGAACCTTCGTAGCACAGGTGATAAAACACATTGTCCGCATCGTGGGCAGCCTTGCCCTGTTGCTTGTAGCCGAAGATTAGATCGATCCACAGATGCAGCCTGGCGGATACGTAATCCGATTCCAGTGCCTCCCTCAGCAAACGCACAAAGCGTTCCGGTGAGTTGAGGGCCCACGGTGGCAGCGCCACATTATTTACCGGCGTCCCATCAAACCGGACGCCAAAGTCGATCTTCATGCCGTTCACTAGAAAATCTCCCTGCTGGTTGGTGTCGTAAAACTCCGGTATTAGCTCTTTAAAGTCGGACATGTTGTTCAAACAGTTGTTGAATGCATCCGCGACGCTGTTAAACATGCGATCCGGATGGTCGAACTTGCCGTTCTGCAGGCAAAGCATTAGCTCCGGATGCTTGCGTACCAGATAGTACAGCACGAACCCGGGTGTGGAATAGTGAGAACCGTAAAGAAACTTCGGGTCAACCATCTCCTCGAAACGCATGCGCAGCCGTTCCAAGCGTTCCGGATTCAGTGCACCTACCGGCTTGCACAGGTCACGGTACACTCCCGCATCGTTGAGATTCAGCTCACTCGAGGTGTAATCGGTTAAGATCCACGGAAACACCGGATACTGGGTCAAATCCTGGAACGACCGATCGGCGAGACTGTTCAGATAAAGCAAATAGTCGTAGTTCGATACGAGACCGTTTTGCCATTTTAACGTCATGCTTTCTGGGCTTTGTTCGGTCGCAGCGTAATCCTGCTGTCCGCTAATACTTCGCCAGCACTCATCACGGTCCGCTTGGTTGCGAAATACTAAATAAAGGCACTGATCCGTTCCTCCGCTAGATTGCTTTTCGTTCCATCGAATTTTCAGTCCAATCTGACGTAATAGATACCGATGTTTGGAAAGACCGATGATAAACTGTATGCCGATCTTCAGTACAGGATTCTGGAACCAAATGGGATGTTAAAACGACATACGCTGGCTACTGGAATCAGAAAACTTACCGTGTGGATGTTATTGTAGTATTGGAAGTAGATAAACTTATTTGTAATGAGCAAACGTCCTGGGTTGACGATCAGTGGATTGATTTCTTCCACCTGAAAATCCACTATCGTCCGTTCGTAAAGGTTGTTCAACCACAGTGGATTGAATTTAACGCGACTGTGCCGCGAATACACTATCGTCGCTATCTGCAGTAAAGGAAAATGAACAGTAAACTACAACATAGCAGCAAAACGCTTTCTCGTAACTAACCACTTGCAAACTTACCATGCTGTTTTGTTCGTATGAAGGTAACGTTGAGGCACGGTACAGCTGACATATTTGCTGCAGACATTCATCGAGCTTAGCGTAGTGGAAATGGAACAGAAACGTACATTCCCTCTGTACAAATCGGTACGGTTGAATCTGGTTCTGGTTTAGCATTTCGATGTGCTGTCGGCACCGTATCGAAAGCCGCTGACAGTCGGCATTCATGGTACTCCCCTCTTCCTGTCGATCGATCGTTATGCAGTCCTTATACATGATCTTTATCAACGGCATACAGCTGCTGCCCTTCGCTTCGAACACCAGCGACTTGGAGCACATTTTCAATCGCCCACTCATTTGAAATTCTTCATCCAGGTTCAGTGGTAATTCTTCCCGCACAATGTCCACCGAAAAGTCCTCGAAGTAAATTTCGCTCGGTTCCAGCAGTAGCAGCGAGAATCTGTAACGATAGTTTCGATTACTAATTACTAAACAATGCCGCTCGCATGATTCACAACAGCGTACCTCTGTTTTTCCATTGTGTTGCAGACCAAAAAAAAAGCCGTACCGTTCAACGAAAGAGCAGAAAAGGTTATCTGCTACAAATCCGGTATGAAGTTGAACGGCGAATAACAATAACAATCATCTGTCTTTACGTGCTGACGCTTTTGACAGTTAACGTTCAGCTACATTTGTAAACAATATTGTATGTTGGCATTATGTTTAATTTTCTCCAAAGCTTTAGTTGAAAAATGAATAAAAACTTATCAGTTTTACAGTAATTTATAAGAACAAGAAAGATTGAGGTCTTTCTACGATCAATTATCGAAACGTTGGGATCTTGACAAGCCAAAACTTCACATTGCGCAATGCAATCAACATGTGCTAAGAAGAAGAAAAATCAAAACAATCATCAAAAAACACGAATGCCTTTTTCGTTACACATTTCATCAAATGCGGAGGTTATAACTCTCAGCGCAATTAATAGTGACTCAAATAGGGGCCCGCCAAGCCATGGCCAACAGAAACAAGGTAATGTTTTTCTTTAACAACGTCTGCTTATGGTGCTAATGAGATATTTCTACTAGAATGAATGCGCACTTCCCTTGAACACACTGAAGATAGCTCGCACTGAAAATGGCATACAGCGTACCGTTGCGGCTCTGGTGAGATGTTCAATTAGTCATCTTGCACGTAAAACTTGTATTGATACATGATTTCGTTTTGATCCAGGACGCCACATGGAAGGACACACGATGCTTCACAAAGTATACAGCTTTTCTAGTCAATGGCCAAGAAAGTGTAGGCGAGGGGATCTTAGAGCAGTGGGCGAATGAAACGGAATGGTTTATCAAAGATATGAAACATCTTCTAAATCTAGAGTATCACAAGTAAGTAGCAACGAGTAATGAATGCAATCAATTGTATCGCAATCGGGGTAGTAAAATGTTGACCGTACGTGTATATTTGTTTTTTTTTAGATTCTGGTCCACGGTCGTATACAACACAACTACGCTCGAGAGTATCGTGTCGTTCTTGCAAAATGCTCTACCATTCTATCTAGTTCCAATACTAAACTCGATGGATAATGAACGCATATTACCTTTGTACACATCAGCCCATACGATCGTGTTCAAGGTAATCGTCCGCCTCACCACATTACGGGAAACCGATACATGTTGGATGGAGCCGGAGTTTTACGGCAAACTTGTGTATAAACATTTCATCATTACCGTGCCGTTCCTGTTCGATTTAATATCAATCTACAGCCGAGATAATATTGAAGAAATTTCTCGCATAGTTGACTTCATTCTGAAACTGCAGCCTAAGTACATTCAGGATCTAAAGCAGGGTTTAAGCTACCTGTTGAATGTAAGTATAATTTCGCTGATGTTGTAGACATAATTGATCAACATGTTTTTTTTTCCTTCTTAAAGGCATTAACAATCATTCAGACGCGATGCGAATCGGAACTGTCGGAAGCAAACGCTCCCGAATCGACTCTGAATGATTTAACACTGTATGCACAGGACTGCAGTAGCGTGCTGGTGCAATTGCTTGCAATTTCTACCCCACTTCGACAGATATGTTCCGAGCTGAATGTTGAATTTGCTATAAGCAATTTCTACGATAATGCACTAATAGTGCTGTTCCGAAACATTCAAGAGGTTAACAAGCATTCCCCATATCTAAACAATCTGAATGATATGCGCGTGGAACTGCTGGAAACGTTCCGTTCTATACTGTGCGTTCAGTTAGATAAAATATTGGAAAACGCAGACGGTGGTTTGCTGGCGGCGGATAAATTTATTAGCATTCTTACCGAATGCCTTGCAAACAATGTTTTTGTACGGGATTACAAAAAATTGTACGACATTGAGGATGATTTGGCAATTGTGCAATTAGGTTACAAGTCTGTGGATCAAGTAAAGTATGATTTTATACAGAAAGCGTATACGAAGGACGATTGTGACATGCAGGAAGAGTTTTCGCGTGCACATTCGACCTGTGAACAGGAAACGGATCAAGAAATTACGGCGAGCGCCGAGCAGCAAGATATGGAGCAAAAGATCGAACAGAATGTGCAGTACATTATGGAACTATTACCTCATCTAGCGGCTGCACAAATTCGCAAAGTGGTCTGCACTTACGATAACGTTGAGGAAGCTGTTAGTGTACTGTTAGAGCAAGAGATTCCAAATACAGAAATGCAATCAGTTGAAGGGCAGGAAGAGCCAGTTATTCCAAACGATCCTTTGGATGAGTTTTATCTTCGTACGGGTATCGATCGGCTAAACATTTACGATGGTGATGAGTTTGACGTGATGGTTAACGATAAGGTGAAGGGAATAATTAAAAAGGGAAAGGGCATGCCGGGTCAGCCGAAATCGCTGAATGCACTGCTGGACGATAAAAGCCACATAGAGCAAGTGCGCCACATTTACCGCCAGTTCGATCTTGTCGCAGAGAATGATTTGGACGATGATGAGTATGACGATTCGTTCGAAGCCATGACGGAAAGTGAATCGCGCCACGTAAAACTGTCCAAGGATGCGCGGAACACGTTCGTCGATGAGGTGCTCGACAATGAGAGTGATAGCGAAAACGCGAACGAAAGTGAGGAAGAGCAGGAAGCGAATCAAAACCAATCGCTCGCATTTTGTGAAAATCCCGAGCTGGCGCGCAAACGTTATGAGGAAAGATTAAACAGCAGATATCTGCGGCGTCACGGCACGGCCGCAACTGGGCCAAAGGAAGCGGATGTACGCGGCAAACCGAAAGGTCAAGGGCAGGATAGCAAAGTGTTGCTAAATCGCAGGCATAAGAATGAAAACAAATCGTTGAGCGGTAATCACAACCGGAAGCAAGGTGCTAGCTATAAACGCAATCGTGGCATGTTACCGTCTTAGTGAGATAGATTAAAAGTTTGAAAAGCAGGTTATTGCGTATAATCGGAAGCTCAAACTCAATCTAGAAATTTATTCGGGGAGCATTGACCTATGTACTGTCTTGGTTTTGATAGTTTGAAGAAATAACGATAAATGTTAAGCATAATCATGCTACAACCCCATCCTATCGTCTGCGCGTTCGACCTTCTCTTCTCATCCATGTATGTCCTTCGCTTCATTCCGTTCCCGTGTGTTGTCTACCTCATCCTAGGCTACCTACGGTGCCTCGTGTCCTTCCTCTTCATGCTTGATATTTTTACCATTATTTGTATTTGACGCTATTGTTCAGCCCTTGAGGCAAACAGTATTGAATAAATAAAATAAAAATAAGATAAAATACTGTTTTACGTTGGATACAAACCACAAAATTAGGGTTGCATACATGATATAAATCGGTTCAAAAATGATCCAATAATAAGTTATGTCCGAAAAAATTGACTCCAAAAAATTCTTACACATTAAAAAGAAAAAAAACCGGTCAAAATGACTGGTAGGTCGTTCTACTGTTAAATACAAGGCATGGAAACTTAGTAGATGAATAACGCTAATAATTATCATTTAAGGAAAACGGACTGCATCGTGTTTTAAGACGATTGAAAAAATTGTCTGTGCTCTATGTGTTCTGCGATTGTTTAGAATTAGTGGTAGCAGAATAAATAACAGCAATCTTAATAAACAAGTTTATGAACGTACATCATTTTATCGTATTTCCCAATGTGTTACTCGAATTAATCAAATAAATGTATCTGAATGAATTATTTATCTGAAGAACAATAGGCTACGAACTGCACAGATACTTAAATCCAGGCTTAATCTAGTTAATCAATTGTTATCTTAATCATTCCTTCTCACGTGTTTTGTACATGTAAATACAGAATAATCGATCAACAACGATCATTTCGCCAAAACCTCGACTGCTGTGGCCATTTTGGATTAGAGAAAAATCGAGCAGTTTATACTATCGCACAGACTCGCAAGAGATCGTTTAGACTAGTACTGTACCAGCAGCCGTTCCTTTCCGTCGTCCGTTGTTTTGTGGATCGTTTTTGTGAGTGTTGCTTAATTTGTTCTCGTCCGTTTATTCGCTTCACACAAGTACAAATCCGTGAGAATGTGCAGTCCATCGTAAGAAAACGGTATTACGAAAATAAGTGTAGTTTTGTGTGCTAGCTAGCTGGTGCAGGCTAGCTAAAGGAACAATGCTACCGAAAAACGAGGTTAGGGTACAACGCTTGGGCAGTATCGTCAGTATGAGTAAGTACTACAACAGCACGTGTTTTATGCCAGGAAAATGGTGGAGGCTTTTGCACGGTTTTGATTCTATTTCCAACAGATATGAGGGTGTTAGTAGTACTGGTTATGCTTGTAATGCACGTGGAGCACGCGTTACTAGAAAAGAGCTCCTCAAAATCGTGTAACTCACAAGAATTTCAATGTGAAAACGGTGCATGTATACCGATCGCAGGGCATTGCAACGATATCCAGGACTGCGCTGATGGAAGTGATGAATCTGGTTGTGGTAAGTCACTCTTTTTTTTTGTTATTGTATAACGGCCAGGCGCCGTATTAGACTTAGCTTATCACATAGCAGGATAATCAATCACTGCTACGGGGGAGCGGTCCGGGTGGGATTTTGGTTCCGGTCTTTCGTGTGAGAGAGCAGCGCTGATACCACTATCCCACCGGGCTGCCCCGGTAAGTCACTCTTATTGCTTAGTACACAGTAACTGATGCGGTTACTTTTTGACTTCAAAACCCTGAGTTACGTTCTGTGTTACTGATGTACACAAAACGAACGGGCTCCAGAGCCCTATGGTTAATGCTAGGAAATCACCAAATAGAAGAGAAAGATACAAACCAATGTACTGTTGCTCTGCCACAGATTATTTCCTCTGCAAGGCACCGTTTTGGTACCGCTGCAAGCACGATAGTACCTGCATCAGTGGATCCAGCCGGTGCGACAAACAGAAGGACTGTCTCGGAGGAGACGATGAGGAAAACTGTGATAACTACGAAGTGCCGCACAGAGCGCCACAGTGCAGCAAAGCGGAGTTTACCTGCACGGACAAAGCATGCATTCCGGCCGATCTGGTGTGCGACGGCACCCAGCACTGTCTGGACGGTTCGGATGAAACGATCGGTTGTATCGATATAGCGGCCAAGTGCAAGGGGTTCGTTTGTCACAACAAGCATTGTCTGAAGATGAGCAGCTGGGTTTGTGATGGGGTCGATGACTGCGGTGATGGATCGGATGAAGAACACTGCCTGAACGCGTGCACGCTGGAGCATGGAAAATTCGAGTGCCACAACAACCACACCTGCATCGATGTGGCGCAGGTGTGCAACGGTGCGGACGACTGTGATGATGGTAGTGACGAAAGCCCCAGCTGTAAATCGGACGCGTGCAAAACACTGAAATGTGCTCCACAAACCTGCAAAATCATGCCCGACGGTAAGGCAGTGTGTTTGTGCGGTGTCGGCTATAGGTTCGATACCGCCACCGGCAGGTGCGTGGATGTGAACGAATGCGAACGCTACGGGCTGTGCTCGCAGGGATGCATCAACACACCGGGGTCCTTCCGGTGCACGTGCATCGATAAGTTCAGCCTTATGCGGGACGGGCGCACGTGCGAATTATCGGCCGGTACTGAAGCGTTGATGCTGTACACCACACAGAAAGCGGTCGGCGCAATGTACCTCACGTCGATGCATCAGTACTACGTGGCGAAGGATTTATCGCAAGTCATCGGCGTTTCGTACGACGGTATGCACGTCTACTGGACCGATATTTCGCACAAAACGGAATCCATCGAGCGCTCGCTGGAGGATGGCAGCAATCGGCAACAGTTGCTCACGGCCGGACTCATCTCGCCGGAGGATTTGGCGCTCGACTGGCTAACCGGTAACATATACTTCAGCGACAGCGGGCAAATGCACATTGCGGTGTGCTCGAGCGATGGCTACCACTGCCGGGCTATCATACAGGACCAGCTGCATAAACCGCGTGGGCTGGCCTTGCTGCCCCAGAACGGTACGATCTTTTTCAGCGATTGGGGAAACAATGCCATGATCGGTAAGGCACGGATGGACGGTAGCGAGCAGCGGGTCGTGGTCAGTGCCGGTATCCACTGGCCGAACGGGCTCACGTTGGACTGGCCCAACAGTCGACTGTACTGGATTGATGCGAAGCTGAAGCGCATCGAGAGCATGCACTTTGACGGCAGCGATCGTGTCGTGGTACTGTCCGATATGCTAAAGCATCCGTTTTCGATAGCCGTGTTTAACGATCGCTTGTACTGGTCGGACTGGGACACGAAAAGCATACAGTCGTGTGACAAATTTACCGGCAAGATGCGCCAAACGCTGGTTCGCGATCGTATGATATTCGGTGAGTATACGTAGCCGTTCGGTTTCTTCTTACAGTTCTAACCCCTCCCCCTTTGTGTTTGATTCCAGATGTGCACGTATATCACTCCAGCATACAGCCCAAGCTGAACCATGCCTGCCTGAACCATACCTGCTCCCACCTCTGCCTGCTGACGTCGAATGCTACGTACGCGTGTGCCTGCCCGCAAGGAATGGAGCTGCACCGCGATAAGCACAGCTGCGTGAATGTGGCGAAGCGGCAGGACATACTGCTCGGCATCGGTAACTATTTGGTAACGCTGAAGCATCATCCGTTCGGGCGGCATGAAACGGGCAGAGGCGAACAGCTGTTCGCCACCATCAGCAGGATGGCATTCAACAGCCGCACCGGGGAGGTGTTCATTGCCGACAACAAGCAGAAGGCAATCTTCACGGTGGAGCGGGACACGCTCCGCACCAAGCGCATCGTTTCGGACGGCATCGGAATAATCTCAGCACTGGCTTTCGACTACCTAAGCAACACGCTGTACTGGTCGGATGCCCAATGGTCCACTATTGTGATATATAGTTTGCAGACCCAACACCGATCGATCATTCAACACTACCTGGGCGACGATGCGCCGGTCGCACTCGCTCTCATACCGGAGATCGGCAAAATGTTCATTGCGCTGCGGTCGACCACCGGTCACACGCACATCGACCGGCAGGACATGACCGGCCGCGGACCGCACGCGCACGTGATCGAGGAAAAGCTCGGCAGCAACGGTACGATCAGCTTTGCGGTGGATCACGATCTGCGGGCCATCTTCTGGACCGACATGGGCACGAACCGGATCGAGATCACCAGCTACGAGGGCGACACACGCCACCTGTTCCGGGAGTACCTGCGCGAGCCGGTCTCGCTGGCGATAGTGGGCAACGAGCTGTTCTGGACGTGCCGCGGTTCGCAGCGGTTGTATTGGTCCGACAAGCACAACGTCGGTGCGACGAAGCGTATCATCATTCAGCTGCCACCGAACATGACGGTGCCGGAGATGATACCGATCGCTGCTACCCAACCCACCCAACGTCACGACCATCCCTGCGCGAAGGGTAATGGCGGCTGCTCCCATATCTGCGTGTCCGCTGGGCTGTACGCGAGTGCGTGCGTTTGCCCCACCGGCATGGTGTTCAACTCGTCGCTCAATAAAGTGTGCATCGATGCTGCCGATTGCGAATACCGGTGCGATTCGGGCGAATGTTTAAAGCTTAAACTGCGCTGCAACGGCCATGTCGACTGTAAGGATCAATCGGACGAGCAGAACTGCGATCCGGGCAAGACGCGAATTTCCGCCAGCTGCAAGTGGAACGAGTTCCGGTGCGCGGACGGTAGCAGGTGCATCCCGGCGGCGAAACGTTGCGACAAGGCGCACGATTGCGTTGATTTGTCGGACGAAGCGAATTGTGACGGGTACGAGCGGTACACGAAATGTACCGAGTATCAGTTTACGTGCGCGAACGGGTTCTGCATCGATGCAACCGGTCGGTGCGATGGTGCGCTGGACTGTGTGGACGGTTCGGATGAGGCGGGCTGTACGCAGCATTCGATCAAACAGGAGCAAGCGATCACATGTGCGGCCGATATGTTCCGCTGCAACAATGGGCAGTGTATACCGGCAGGCTGGGAGTGTGACGGTAGCCCGGACTGTCACGATGCGTCCGACGAGCATGAAACGTGCCATCCCACCAAGCAAGAATGTCACGCAGGGTACTTCCGGTGCGCGATTGGCTTTTGCATTCAGCAGTCGGCAGTGTGCGACGGGAACGATGACTGTGGGGATGGTTCGGATGAGGAGCACTGTTCCGTGCACGGTGGACGGGAAGGGCAGTGCAGGGAAGAAGATTACACCAACAGTACGGTGTTTCATTGCAGCAGCTCCAACACCTGTCTCGATATCGCCGTCCGTTGCAATGGGACGGCCGAGTGCCCGCACGGGGAGGATGAGGCGGGCTGTTCCAACTGTGGCATACGCGACTTCCAGTGCGACGATGGTCAATGCATCCGGTTGGAGTGGCGCTGCGACAAGGACATCGACTGTACCGATGGTTCGGATGAGGTGAACTGTACGAGCAGTGTGCGAACGCCGGACGACCACGCACATTCGGCGACCGATTGTGGCAGGGACGCGTTCGAGTGTAGGGCGGGCGAGTGTATTCAAATGACGCAACTGTGCGATGGTAAGCGCGATTGTTCGAACGGCCACGACGAGGACGGTAACTGCCCGTCGGCTTGCGCGGGCGGACTTGGACCATGCGCACAAATATGTCAGAAATCACCGGCCGGTTCGCTCTGTGACTGTTTGGACGGGTATCAGCTGGCGGGCGATAAGAAAAATTGCGTAGACTTGAACGAATGTGAAGCCGGCGAACCGTGCGGTCAGATATGTACCAACATCAAGGGCTCGTATCGGTGCTCCTGCCACGAAGGGTTCATGCTCCGACCGGACAAAGCATCGTGCAAAGCGATCGGCAGGCCCCAGTACGTGCTGTACACGAAGTACGATCAAATCCGGAAGCTTACCGTGAACCCGCCACAAATCGAAACGCTACTGCAGGCGAACGGTAGTCGCATCAGCACCATGGATATGGACATGCGGCGGCAGAAGCTGTACTTTGCGGCGGAGAATAGTGCCGCACTGTACGAGCTGAACCTGCGTACGAATGCGACCCGCGTGATGACGAGCGTCGGCACACCGGACAAAGTGACCGTCGACTGGATTACGGCCAACGTCTACTTCGTCGACAGTGCGGAACCGTCGATAAAGGTGTGCAACTTTGAGCGGGAAGCCTGCGCCCGTGTAGTATCGTTCACGCAGCGCAACTTCGTCAAGGCGCTGGCCATCGATCCGGTGCACAAGTACATGTTTTACTCGCTGCTCTACTCGTGGATTTTCCAGGTGCCGCACTCGATCGTGTTCAAAGCCAAGCTGGACGGTACGCTGCAGGAAGTCGTTACCAAGCAGCCGGGACTGATATCAGCAGTCGCCGTAGATCCCCATAGCCGACTGCTTTACTACACCGAGCTGAGCGGCAACACGCTGTGCCGTGTCAATTACTTTGGGCAGCAGCTCAAGGTGCTCGTCCGCGATCAACCCCGGGTGCTGAACCATCCGCTGCAGATAAGTGTCTTTGAAAATCATGCACTCATTGTGAATCGTGCATCCGCCACCATTGGGCAGTGTCAACTGTTTGCCGGCTACGCCTGTGAACGTTTCCACGTGAATGTGCCACCGTCGAAACAGGTACTGTTGGTACAGGAATCCCGACAACCGATGGCAACGGATTTGTGTGCGAGCAAATGGATCAACTGCACCCATCTCTGCATACCGGAAGACACCAAGGGCAAATGCGTCTGCGAGAATGGACTGGACGTACGCGAAGGCGATAGATGCCCGGAGCTTAAGGATAAAGGGCGAGCGATGAAACCGTACCGACTGGAGCCGCTGGACGATTCCACGCGAACAGCAGGCGCGGGAGCGCACGCGAATGAGGAAAACAGCCTACTGGGTAGCTTGCTAAGTTTTATGTTATACGCTGTACTTGTGGTGGCGATCGGGGCCGTAGGGTTTTATGTTTACTGGCAGCGGTACAACAATAAGTTCGACATCGGTATACATTTCAATAACACCGAGCTGAGTACGATGGACGCTTCGGAGGTGGAGCTGTACAAGACGGGATCCAATTTACTTACCTTCCATCCATTGCCGGCGCACAGAAGCGAGGATGATGGTACCGTCAGCTGCCAGGATAGCGACGAGAACGATAGCTATACGCAGAACAATACGATCAGTGCCTCCGATATGTCGTACTACAATGGTGATAATGAACGCTTGATTGTATAACAACTGGCGCGAATAAAGGTTGTTTTAACCTTACGAGAGCCTGGATTTAGAGTTGAACAACTTCGACACAAACACACACACACACACACATAGTAATAAATATTGAGATTTATTGATAACTATTCATTATGTGTTAAGCGGGAAGACAACGAAGGAAACTTCACTCTATTGCGCGTTCTTCAACGAATGGAAAACAAATTGCATGGGTACATCTCACGTAAGCTGCGTTTCGTATCTTGATAATAATGCTTCTCTGAATTTGGTTGTAGTAGTGGCTGAAGTTAGGATTTTGCCTTCCAGGGCCACATCAAGCAGGTCCTTGCTCTGCGTTGCATTGATCCTCAACCGTATGCTCTTAGCTCACGCCAGGAAATCTGTGGGAGTGGATCCTGCAGGCGATCTTTCCGAGAAGCCTGTGATGTGATATGCCAGTCTATCGTTCGCCAATTGTTGGCAGTGTTACAACAATGATGCGGGAATGGATTCGACGCCTCTACGGAACACCTACATGTCTCTCCAACTACCTTCAGTAAAACCACAACGAAATTTAGTGCAATTATTTGGAAGTTATTATAAGGGAGAATGTTCTTTTTCTCACAAATGTTCTGAATAACGAGAACTGTAAGCTGTTTATGTTAATATGTTTTATTTTTAAATGATTTTAAATCTTTATTTCATGAAAGCAATATAAAAAAATTCTAAGCTTTCATCATCTGCCTTTCTCTTCAACTTCGCATTTGGCGTACGATTCCTAGCTGCAACAAATAGGCCAATGTTTATCCCCTGTTGGTGTATTCTTCTGTAGTTTGTTTGTGTGGTTTTTTATGGAAATAAAAGTCGAAGCGCTCCAGGCACAGCTCATCGCCGTCCGCTGGTAGACAAGATTTAATTTTGGAAAACAGTACGAAACCTCCGTTCCGGGAACATGGTGAAACAGTAGCGAACCACGGATGCAACACTTTCTCCGCCACGGACATTCCGTAGTGCTGTTTTGCTAATTCGTTAGTTGATTCCGATGAAAAACGTTACACTGGGGCCAGATGGTGGGAATGTTTGTATAACGATTGGATTGTATATCGATATGGTGCAGATATACCATGTACATGTTTGTAGTTCAAATACATACTACCATTGATATGGTAGTAGCGAATAATATTTGCCGATTCCGATTTCTAGTTGATTCGATCATACTGCATAGTCCGATCCGTGGAAGACTGATGGGCGACGGATCCGCTTTGGTGAGACGATTTATTCTGCAACAAAAAACAAGCATTAGGATTATTGTATGATTCTTTTTTTAAGCATAACAGCGTTTTGTAACGGCATACCAATATTCCGCGGAACTGTAGCTTCTGATTGAATAGTTGGACAATTCTATATCATCTTCGTCGTCGTCGTCTTTCGGCTCTTGTTTAATGGGAAGATTATGTTCCACACTGCCAGGGGCCAGAGATTGTACATTGGCAATAACCAATCCGGGCCATTCGGTTGGCATCAACATATTGTTGGACCATTCTGTATCGCCTTCGTTTCCCTCTGCAATGTCGTCTTTCGGTTCTTGTTTTATGAACATTTCTATGCCCGGAATAACAACCGGGAAACGTTCGACTGGTGGCAAACTAGCAACTGGATCTGTTTGCGCTACGGCATTGGTGCCCATCGCACTCTCTGTTTGTGTTGCGGCATCGATGCCCATCGCACTCTTTGCTTGTGTTGCGGCATTGATGTCCACCGAATTTTCCGTTTGTGTTTCAACCGAAACCAGCATAACGGGAGATTTCTTCTGTTTCGACGACTTGGGCCGATGGACAGCATCCTGGCGTGGTGCAGTTTTCGCATGTGCTGTATGTTGAGCCGAACCACGGGGCTGTAGAGGTGGGTCGGCAATGGTATTTGGCAACGGACTATATACCATCTCTCCCGGATACTCGAGGAGGGCGTTTTGCTTTGTCATGTCGACAAACAGCATTTTTCCAAAACCCCATTTAGCGAGATTTTTCTTGTACGCTTCATATTCCTCTGCGCTGGTCAGAGGAATTTTTAGGGCCATACGGAAAGAGCCTTCCCAAAAGCGTGTATCGAATTTTATCTCTTCGATAATAAGATCCTTTCGATTTCTAGGAGTACGAACATACATCGAATAATACCGTTCAGCATGAATCTCTTTTTCCGTTGTGATGGATTCACAATGATGCTTTTCGACGACTGCCTTGATGTTGGTATGTTCGAAGAAAAGTTGCCGGGCGTATTCATTTTTCAGTGTAAATTCATCCTCTTGCAATACATCGGTGGACCGGCACGATACATCCTTCTCTTCGCTTTCAATTAGCGGCTTCATGCGTTTATTCGGGCCACATTCACGATAGTTTAGATCACGTTCTGTATCTGATTGCTTCGAGCGTTCCGCCATGGCGTTCCTTCGATTTATTCACACTATTTTCGGTTGAACCCGCTACACCACCATGCACGATTCGAAGAAACTGCGAATCCGTTGGAATTTATGCGTTCTTTGCATTGATGTCACGGTGACAGTTGACAGCTGAACAATTTTACCACTGTCAAGGTGAATTGAAGTACAGTCGGTTTCCGACATACGCGGATAATGGGGACCGCATAAATCCGTATATCTCGAATTTACGCGTAAGTCGAATATCATTCGGCACGATGTTTATGCCACGCATTAAAGGATCAACAATAATATTTAATGTTTATTTCGACAATTTTACTACAAATTATCAATTTTCCTACCAAAGCAAAGTTTCGAATTGCAATAACTTCACAAAACCTTCTTCTTCTTTGGCGTAGCGACCTATTCGGTCATGTCGCTTACGCCACCAACCGCCTATTCGTAAAATATTTGTACTTTTATTTTGAACTAAATTTACCATTTCCTACTAGAATCCCAGTGTCTACCAATAAAATGTATAAGCAATGATGTTTCTTACAATCATGATTGTTGATAGGAGCCAGATTAAAAACTGCAACGATTTTTTTTATCTTCACAATTGTTGTAATACACTTTCCCCAATCAATTTCTTAATCTTGACCACACGTTGAGGAATATTTCTGATTGTAAATAAACCGTGTGTCAACATGTCAAACACGCATTCAAAAAAGCGCGATTTGCATTGTTTTTCCTTGTAGCAACGATCTAAATCGTATCTTTGTATTTTTCTTTGTTTACCGTATCAGATGTACAGGGTTGAAAGTTGAAACGAGGCTTTTTCTAACCAACGCTCGTTAGTGTTGTGGTAATTAGCATCAGGCAGACGGAAAGGAAATCATGCCGGAATACATTATCAACGGCGTGCCGGTAAACTTTCCGTTCGAACCATACCAGCTCCAGAAAAACTACATGGCCAAGGTGATCGAGTGTCTGCAGAACAAAAGCAATGGCGTCCTGGAGTCCCCAACGGGGACTGGTAAAACTCTCAGTTTGCTATGCTCTTCCCTAGCATGGTTGCTTTTTATGAAGTCTAAGGTAAGGTACAGGAAATTACATGAAACAAGTACAGTTGGTTACGTTATTGTTGCATTTTCACGCGCTCGCAGCTGCCACAGTCGCGCGCCGAAACGCTCGATAAGCTTCATCTGCCGGAATTGAGCAATGCGAAAAACAACAATCTGACTCCGGAGCAGGCGCTTGCCCTGCAGGAACAGTGTAGAAATGCGAAGGTAAAAATAATCTACGCTTCCCGGACCCACTCCCAGCTATCCCAAGCAATGCAGGAGCTGAAAAACACCAGCTACCTGTTCGTACATGCGATTATACTGGGTTCCCGCGATCAACTGTGTATACACGGTGAGATTTCCAAGCAGGAAAACAACGCCATCAAGACCACGCTGTGCCGGGAAGAGGTTAAGGCGCGTAACTGCTCTTTCTACAACCGCGTTGAATGGGCGAAGGATCGCTCGGATGTTACCTCGGTACCGGTGCTGGATATAGAGGATCTCGTCACGGTCGGTAGGAAAATGAAGGCCTGCCCCTACTATCTCTCGAAGGAGCTAGTAGAACAGGCGGACGTCATTTTTATGCCGTATAACTACCTGCTTGATCCGAAGGCACGTAAATCGAACGGGCTCACCCTGCAAAACAGTGTCATCATTCTAGACGAGGCACACAATGTGGAGAAAATGTGCGAAGAGAACGGTTCGGCCCAGATACGGTCGACCGATATTGCGGTAGCGATCGAGGACACGTCCGCCGTCATCAAGGTGTTGATGGATTCCGGCGGAAATGCCAGCACCATCGACGGTGAAAAGCAGCTCGACTTTACGCTCGATGATCTCGTGCTGCTGAAAGAAATTTTGCTCAACGTGGAGAAAGCGGTGGATGAGGTATCGATTATGTTCTCGCAGGGCGGTACCACACAGCCGGGCACCTATATATTCGACCTGCTGGAAAAGGCGAACGTGAGTGTTGGACACACGGTACATATGGTTTCGTTCTGTATCTACATCCGTTTACTTTGCAGATAAAATTCGGCAACGTTAATGTGATTTTGCAAGTGCTTAACGCACTCATCGCTCACATCACTACCACGATGTCGAACAATTTCGTACGTCGCGGTGCTGGTTTACAGTCGCTGGCCGATTTTCTCGAGGTAGTGTACGCCGGCAATGGTCCCGAGTACCGGCAGTCGATCGAAAAGTGTTTCCGCGTGCACATTGAGCTCGAGGAGGCAAAGCCATCAGCCAAGGGTGGCGTGAAACGTGCGGACGGTTGGACTGCAACCAAGCAAAACATCAAATCACCGGCAAAGCCTAACTCAAAGGTGATCAATTTTTGGTGCTTCAATCCGGGGTTCGGAATGCGCCAGCTGTTAGATAGTGGTGCACGGAGCATTATACTCACCAGCGGTACGCTTGCACCGCTGAAACCGCTCATCAGCGAGCTGAACATGCCGGTTGCGGTCAGCCTGGAGAATCCGCACATAATCGATCGGAGTCAGGTGTACGTGAAGGTAATATCGCACGGTCCGGATCGGGTAGAGTTAAACTCGAGCTTTAAGAATCGCTCCAACCCGGAGTACATTTCATCGCTCGGTCGAACGACACTGTCCCTGTGCCCGATCATACCGGGCGGGTTACTTATCTTCTTCCCGTCCTACCCGCTGCTCAACAAATGTTCCGAAGAGTGGCAGGCAAGCGGTATCTGGGCGCAGATCAATCGTATCAAGCCAATCTTTACCGAACCGCGCGGCAAAGACTCGTTCCTGGCGACGATGGCGGAGTACTATGCGAAGGTGCGGGACCCGGAAGGCAGGGGAGCAATATTTATGGCGGTGTGCCGTGGCAAAGTGTCGGAGGGATTGGATTTTGCCGACGCAAACGGGCGTGCGGTTATGATCACCGGGTTACCGTTTCCACCGATGATGGATGCACGGGTGGTGCTGAAAAAGCAATACCTGGACACGAACCGGACGCGCGAAAATGAACTCATCACCGGGAACGATTGGTACTCGCTGGAAGCGTCGCGTGCCGTAAATCAGGCAATCGGGCGAGTCATTCGCCACAAGGATGATTTCGGTGCGATACTACTGTGCGATTCGCGATTTCAAAACACACGACAACAGTCGCAGCTATCCGCATGGATTCACAGCCACCTGCGTGATGAACGCAATGCGCCCAACTTCGGTACGGTCGTTGGCGAAATGGCGCGCTTTTTTCGCAACATGGCGCAATTTGACGCACCGGCCAGGGTGCGGGAACTGGGCTCGATTAAGGTGGAAGGCGAAGAAAACGGGATGCACGGTGTGGGCACCAGTAAAAATGCTCATTGCACCAGTGATCCGGAGTCGAGCAGTAGCGGATTGGTGACACTGTACAAGCGCGAACGAAAGGATAATGATGATGAGCTGCAACGATCAGCGTCAGCATTCTCTGACATGGAGCTAGTAGCACGGAAAAAACGCAAAATAGTGCTCGTACCTCAGAAGTTTGTCAAAACCGAACCTACCGTACCGGAAAGCATGCTCGTGGCTGTGAAGCAAGAACAGAAACTATCACTCAATGAGCAAGGTGTCCCACAACAGGAACCACGAACAGCACCGGAAAACCGAGTCGACTTTTTGCGCGAAGTAAAATGTTCGCTCGATGCAGGAAGCTACAAACTGTTCCTGCAGGCGCTGGCTGTGTACAACCGGGACAGCAATTTTGTTGTATTTATCGACCGAATGGTTTCCTGCTTTAATGCACCTCATTTACTATATTTGCTGCGGGGTAAGTACACGATTTGTTTCGACTGTGAACTGCGCGATTTAATCTGTTTTTTTTTTTCGGTTATTATACTTTTCTAGCAATGCGAAGATTTGTAAAACCAGAACATAAATCGCAGTTTGATACACGGATAGAACAAATAATGGTTTGACCAGAGCGAGACATTGAAGGCGTGTGTAAGTGCTTTGATATAAGTATTTGAGATTCCCCAGCGATGTAGATGATAGTGGTTCCAGGGTTTTCCACTCGACTGGGACCAATACCAATATACCCATCCCGATCGTTCCCTTGTACGGCATCCAACAAACGGCGAAGACATCTCTTGCGGTTGTAGTGTGGCACATACGGTAACAAATACATTTACATGAGTAACGCAGAAGTATTAATGGAAAAGAATTGAGATAATGCTTCATGTTTATTTTTATTTTCGCTGAGAAAATTCAGTAGCGCCAATCGCAAGGAATGAAATGAAATTAAAACATTCTTTACCATTCGTTGTAAACGGAACATTAGCAGGCACATGAACAGAGTGCATGTAATGTTAACTTGCTACTACCGATTGTTTCGCACTGCTTCGCTTTATTTTTCCTCTCTTCCCTAATAACGTTTGTAAAGGTAATTTTGTAATTACAAGAAGGAGATCCTATCGAATTACATTGCGCCACATACAATAAGTGAATAATGATATAAAGTTAAACTATTGCTGACCGAAATGAAATTTGATATGATCTCGATACTGGAACCTCTTGGTAAAAATGGTGTAGTGAAAGAAGATTGAATAGAAATCCATTTCGGGGTAATGAAACGTAAAAAGTGGGTTTTTACATGTTGCATGGCAAACGTATGCCCAAGAAAAACAACTTGCAGATATTGTGCTGCTGTTCTTAAAGTTTGAAGTCACCCTTATATCTAGGGAGTTGATTTGCGTTGCCATCGAAACGAGTTCCTTTGCCTCATGGCTATCAGTTCGTGAGTTACTCCAAAACACATTTTTTAATTCATTCTATCACCTTCACCGAAGAAATGAAACATTAGCAGTTAAGAATTAAGAACGCATCGTTTATTTAAATCAAAATAGATATGATCACAACAGCTTCATTCAGCATACATATACATTACGATCACATCCGCCCAAAGTTCAATCGTTGAACAATAATTAGTAATACTTACAAAGGAAACGGGTGTTAACGAACCGGCAGTGCGGACTAGTGCACTGCAATATATATTATTTTATTGAAATCAAGGGGCGGCAGCAAGGAGAATGACACTAAAGCGGAACGAAAACTATCGTATTATAGAGTTAGTGGGAATTGTTCCTTCCATTTATCGTAATATTATCGACAAAATGATTACACTGTAGGTAGAAAAAGAATGATTAGGCGGGAAGGTATAGCTATTGCAAAAGCTAAATACGAAATAGTTAACATTCCTGCATAGATTTCAAATAATAGTTGCCGTATACCTCAAAGTTATGCGACACTATTCTTTTAAACTGCCCCGCAACGTCAACGATCGCGGCACGGTAATCGCGGAAGCTTACAGGAAACGGTACGCTCTCTTCTTTTTCGGCCATTACTAATGCCTTCATGTACATCATCAGCTTCCGCCAGATGACGCCGTACACGGACATGCTGCTGTCAATGCTCAGTATCTGTGTCTTCAGTGCGAGCTTCGTGCCATCGGTAACGGGTCCCTCTTTAGGTTGGACCGTCTGATTGGAAATGCTATCGAGTACCTGCACCCAAAGGTTTTGCAGCAAATCCGGCAGCGTGATCTTTCCCGGATAATCCGTGCTCAGAATGTCCAGCTTCCTAGCCAAATCTGGACGCACCGGATGGTTGGCCAAACTCGGCACGGCAGCACACGTCAGCTGCATAACGGTGGCACAGGCGCTCATGCGTAAGGCATTACCCTTTAGTTGCTCCAAGCGCACCTGGTCCAGCTTCAGCAGCTCCGGCAGTGGGTAGTTGGTGTCCGGCTGGACATATTCCTGGTACGCATCGATGTAATATTCCGGCATCTGTACATCGTTCAGTCGAATCGTGCGCACCTCCTCCCCATTGTCCGCACCCGGTGGTTTGTGGCGCTTCAACCACTGCACCACGTGCGGGAAGTTGTTGCCACAGAGTGCCTGCAACTCGACGAACTTTTTGCGCTCGTACTCCACGGAATAGCGAACGAACTGGGCCCGGGTAGTGGCGAGCACAAAGTTAGCCATGTCCAGCTTCATTTTGTCCAACACTTCCATTATGCCGCGCAGTTGTGTGATCGGTTCCGTTTCCCGCTTCAAGGCGGCAATTTCAGCATCCCGTATCGGACAGCAAGCCATACCCATGATATTCAGGATGAACTTTGCGTTGTGCTCCAGCACGGCACTGCCGTGTTCATCTGCCAGCTGGCGGATGGCGTTCTCATCCAGCACCACTAGGATGGCGTTGAGCGCACGATCATTGTTGTCGCGCAAAAGCGATTTGAACGCTTCCTTTATATCCAGCAGCAGCTGGATCACCATTCTGTAGCACGGTGGGTTCTGTGACAGCTCTTCGCGCAGTAGATCCCAATAGGCAGCTTTCATCGTCTGCTGTATCGCGTAGCTAGCCATTTCTGGATGGGTAGGTTTCAGCTGAAATTTATCATTTATAGCAATCTCGTGTACCAGCGCCATGTCTTCCAGCGAACGTTCCAAATCGGACAGTCGCACAAACTTTTCCGGCTCATTGTCCGTGGCTGGCATAATGAAACCGATCGCCTTCGCGTTTTCGTTGTTGAGATTGGCGTTTTCCATCAGCTGCGTCAGCAGATCCATGATTTGTTTTTTGTTGTCCGGTCCGGTAGGAAGATCTTCCTTCTTCATACGAGCATCTCGACTAGAAGGACGGTTTAAATTGATATAATTATTATTGTGGTTTACATTGAAACAATCAAAGGACGCTTATAGAAACCCTGTATTGTCAGGCATTTTTGTAGCAGACAAAATAGTCTTCCTCTCAATGTTTGAAGATGCTTTATCCTGGAAAACAGTATAAAAGTTTGATTTCAAAACGTGAAACGTAAGCATTTTACCTTTCTTTTGCTACGAATTCCCAACCCGTTTGATATGAGACTTGAATTTCCGAGTTATCGCAGTATCAACGCCTAATTAATATGTAATTGAACCAACGCACACGCAACACGCAAGGATGTCGAAAAAAAGCAACTAAAACTGCATTATTTTGCCATTACATAATTTGTACAGCTCCCGATTCGAGGTTCGTCCACCAAACTTTACTAGTGCGGCAACCATCCGTTACAGCAAGCGGCCTGCTACGTTCGCTTCGCATTTCGGTAGGGGTGTTGCAATTATGAGCCGTTCAAGATTACAACATCGAAAGTGATTTATTTTTAAATGTTACATTGTCGAATCCATGGGTGGGAATATTATTTGCTTGGAAAACCCAAAAATGACCAGTTAATATGTGTTGGAAAATGTTGCTCTGTACTGAAAAATGATTTCTATGAAAAGTTAAGCTACCAGAGTTCCACACTGATACAGCGTAGTCTGTTCGCGTTTCCATGGGAACGAGATGAGACAATGGAACAACTTCCATGGCTGCTCGCACTTGATTTATTTCCTTAAAAGGCATATAGGAAGGAGAATCAAACGTTTTTGCATTTTCTGCTGCAATTTGCCAGTGGTTGCAAAACTAAAGACGATCTAATAAAGGTGCTAAACGATTGGAGCGAGCAGAGCAGTGATTGACTGTTGGATTGATGTCTACTTTCGAATCTTTACGTGCGTGCACAGACACCAACAAGGCGATTTTGAAATAATGCGTATTTAGCTGCGCTACACAAAAACAATACGAAAAGTGCACAACATTTCGAAGGGTGACTATAGCGCCGAACAGTAAACATGAATTACACATTAGCACATATATGAAGGAGAAATGTATCGTTTATTTAGCAGCTTAAACGACTGTATTCGATTCTAAGGTAGCATAATCACTCCCAGTACAGTTGCGCTTATTGCCACAAACAAAGACTCGTCTGCAGAGGTTGCTTTCTTACCTGCTGAACACTAGATGTTTACACGCACACACACACTTTACGTTCCTATCAATGGAAACAACTGTTTGAAACTGGCACCACGAATGACCTCGTCGCTCTTTTTTATAGGAACACACCGTTGAACAGGTCGCGGTCTATTTTCATTCATTTAACTGACAGCTGGCGTTTGCCCAAGATGATTCGATCTGGAGTTCCACAAGGTTGATATATTTTTGTTGATAATTTGTAAACATCGTTGATCTGAATCAAAATCTTAAAATGCAATGCTGTTGAATGGGTCGAGCGTAAATAAAGTTACTAAGAAAGAAAGTTAGGCTCAGCATCACTGGCTGCTTCTGTGAAATGCGGTCAGAAATTTCAATTGAGAAAAACATTTCATGCACTGCAGGTGTGAAATCAGAGATAAAATGTAGTCAGTTATTTTTTTGGTCGCAATTTGGTTTGAATTCTATCGAGCAGGTCTGTTCATGCGATTCACCCGATTTTGCAATGGATTGACACATTCAAGCAGTGTTGGACAACCTGTTCGAGGTGAAAGGATCAGTGGTTGGAGCAAATACGATAATATTTTGCTTGTAATCTTTGCCATTTCGCGTTATGGTCAGTGATTGCTATGATTGCTATTTGGAAGGTTATTATTATATTATATTACAAAACAAACTAAACATAAAATGAAAATTCTTCAACTACCACAAACACTCTCAACAATGCCTTAATAATGGCTGCTTCGAGCACGTTTATATGCAATCGACATCATTCGCTTGTCGAGCACTGTGTGGAAGAAGCTCTGCATCTACCCGAACCCGACGCAAGCAGTTGACCGGGCAACATTTTGACACGTACTGAGAAACGCGTAACTTTGGCGTTTGACTGGTGGTGGCAAGAGCAATGAGTCGCGATCATCACACACAATAATATGGCTGAGGAAAAAATGGTAAGTTGCTAACAGGCAACGTTGTTGTGCCTTCGTTAGCTGCACACCGTCGTTGGCAATGTTTAATTCATCAAAGCCAATCACCACAACGAGGACAACAGTTTTCATTGCGCTAAAAGTTCGATCCAATCCTCCAGAACAGTGTCACGAGAGGAGGCAATATTTGTTCTCACCTTTAAATCAGCCCTTGCACGCACACAACTGTCCGTGTACAGATGTTGCGCTTCACACATACACAAACACACGCACACATGCACAGGACAGATGTACGGTGACCCATGCAGGAACTACTTGATGTGTACGGCACGTTACGGATTTGCGCACTCCACGAATATGCAGTTTCACTCAATAAAGGGGGATAATAGCATTCGCGTAAAACTTTTCCATCTGGTTGGCGGTTGCAATTATTGACAAATCCCTCTGGTGTTTGTGTCTATGCATAGCGCATGGGAAGGTTTTCTGGTAGTTGCTGTGACACGTTCGTTCGCGTTTATTGCGAACAGAAGAGTTTTATTGCACAGGGCGTTTGTGCTTGACTGGTATCTTCAAACAATGCTTCAACAAGTTGTGGTGTGATACGGTGATTTTTGAAGGCTTGTATGTTAAGTTTGTGCGGTTTTTTTTTGTTTCAACTAAGTCGGCCGAAGGCGAAGGATATGCAGTCAAATTTGAATAGGATGTTGACTTCCAAGAAGTGATGATGCATTCGGTCGGTAAGCAACTCATACTCACTCAAGGAACAGTATCAAAAGTGGACGAAAGTAAAGCTTTTGTTTCTAATGAATCGTTAAAAATTTGGAAAGCACAGTGTCTCTTTTATTTTGTCCAGGGAACTAGGAGCATGTAAGCTGTAAAGAATAGTATCCCCTAATTTTTTCCCCTTTTCTTCATCTAGACAAGCCACGCTGATTAATACTCGAAAGAAACCACAATCAACCTATTCAATACGCCGCTCATCCCCGCTCAACGACGCTTTTAGAAAGGTCTGTTTATACTGTATGCAGCACAAACCACCGAGCCTGCCTGTCCTGCCGAGAACCGAGAAAAAGTGAAACTAAGGGAACTTGCAAACGGTGTGTATTTAGTGAGGTTCCTAACAGCGGCCTCCAGTGCACGGACATGTTACATGTATGCAATGAAAAACTAAATTATTATTTTCTTCTCTCTTTTGCCATCACATAACGCAACGTACAGCTACAGGAGAGCTCGTTCCGAACAACTATTGCGGTGGTCGGCTTGAATGAAGCGGCATGTCGTCCAGTTGCACCGTTGATCAATCGATTGCTGAGTACAACTGCTGGGCTGATAGTGGCACAAGCTAAACATGACGATTATAGTGTTTCTTGTCGACACCTCTGCGTCCATGTGCCAGCGGGCACTGGTGAACGGCGTGCAGAAGACCTATCTAGACATCGCGAAAGGTGCGGTCGAAACGTTCCTCAAGTTTCGGCAACGATCACAGGATTGTATGGGCGATCGGTACATGCTGCTAACGTTCGAAGATCCACCAAACAACGTGAAGGCGGGCTGGAAGGAAAATCATGCCACGTTCATGAACGAGCTGAAAAACTTGCAAAGCAACGGGCTAACGTCCATGGGCGAAGCGCTGAAGAATGCATTCGATCTGCTGAACCTGAACCGCATGCAATCCGGCATCGACACGTATGGACAGGGCCGTTGCCCATTCTACCTGGAACCGTCCGTTATTATCGTGCTAACGGATGGCGGGAAATACGCGTTCCGTAACGGCGTTCACCAAGAGATTATACTTCCACTGCACGCCCAGATGCCGGGCACGAAGCTCACGAAGGAACCGTTCCGTTGGGACCAGAGGCTGTTCTCGCTGGTGCTGCGTATGCCGGGCAATCGCGTTGAGGAACGGGCGGACGGCAAGGTACCGCACGACGATTCGATGATCGAGAAAATGTGTGAAGTGACGGGCGGTCGATCGTACAAAATAAAGTCACACTACGTACTGAACCAGTGTATCGAAAGTTTAGTGCAGAAAGTGCAACCGGGCGTGGTGATACATTTCGATCAGTTGATTTCAAACAACGGCGACAGCAGTACGGCCGATCTGCAGTTTCAATCGACCAAGCGTATGATCTACGTGCCGAAGCAGCACCCATCGCAGAAAACCTTTCCAGTGGGGTACTGGCCAATTCCGGAACCGTACTGGCCGGATCCGAAACTAACGAATTTGCCACCGCGCGATGCACATCCAAAAATCAAGATAATTTCGCCGAGCTGCGACGAACCACAGGTATTGCGAAACTTTCCGATCGACAAGTACGAGCTGGAGGCTAGTCCACTAACACTTCAGATATTGTCAAAGAAGGAATCGAACAAGGTGTGGCCGTTGATCGTGTCAACCGGCATGCAGGGTGAGATGCCGTTCGGGTATCTGAAACCGAACAGTACGGTACCGATCGTGCATCTGTACGTGCTGCCGTACAACTACCAGATGCTGCTACCGTTGATCAACGATCTGTTTCACAAATTCAATCTCAATCCGCCGAATGATTGGGTGTACAAATTTACCAACTACGTCAAAACGATACCGCAATACTACTGTCCTTTTTTGCGCCGCGCACTCGCTACCACACCGAACGTGCCCTACCAGCTGGTGCAGTACATACTGCCGGAAAATCTGGACAGCTACCTGTGTCCGGCCGTCGCCAACTATCTGAAGCAGATGAAGAACACCGCCAAGCTGGACCAGGAAAATCTCTGCCTGCGTGTGCTGAAGCAGCTGAAGCAACCGAAACCGGCCTACCATCAGCTCGAGACGGCGAAACTGTGCGGCAGCCAGCAGATGAAGCGTGACATCGTGACGCATCCGATGCTGAAGGATACGTTCACCAAAATGCACCTGGAGATAGCGAACTTTGACAGCTACACGATCGTCGTGCCGTCCATCATACAGACGGCGGCGACGAAAAACTACCGCAATCCGTACGACATTCCGCGCCGGGACCTGATCGATGAAATAGCACGGATGAGGGAAAACTTCTTCCATCTGCCGACGAGTGGGATCAATGTGTTTACGAAAGATTCGGGCCACTGTTTGCCGATCTCGGACATGGGCAACTACCAGGAGTACTTGAAGAACAAGGAAACGCCACTGCGCGAGCTCGAACCGACGAACGTGCGGCAGCACATGTTTGGCAATCCGTACAAGAAGGACAAAAACATGGTGATGGTGGACGAGGCGGATCTGAACGATTTGGCCCCGATGAAGGCGAGCGGTGTGCCTGGGCCGCATCCGAGCAGCCACATGAAGAAGAGCATGGAGCAGAACACGGTGACACGCATAAGCCGGAAGCGGAAGGCGGGCCCAATACGGAAGGATTATGTGTTCAAGCGTTCCGCGATGGATATGGCAAGCAGCACGTCCGGTTCGCTCAGCGGGGACGATGTACATATGAGTGAGTTGCTAACAGACGATGAAAGCTGTTCCGAGTTTAGCAGCGGCAGCGACATCGAGGAGGACACGGAAGGATGCTTGGTGATGGCGCTCGATGCACCGGAAGAATCGAACGAACCGAATGGACTCGGCGCTATGCATGGTTTTCCGTTGCGTGAAAATCACCTAGATATGGCCGGTGCTGGTGGCGCTAGTTCGTTAGAAACGACACGCACGCCGGTCGAATCCGTTGCCGGCACTAGTTCGAGCAAGCAGCCGGACAAACTAGGGAAGGTCGTTTTCGGGGGTGGATCTGGCACAACAAATCCAAGCCTTACATGTCGTGTGCAACTGATGGCAGTTGGCAGCGAGGATGTGTCGGCAGTTGCGATAGGTGAGGTTAAAGTTATACATTGTGCGGAATCCCCCGGCATCGATGATACTCAATCCGCCGAAGAGAAAGAGCAGCGACGATCAGATGAAACGACAGTAACGCATTCTTCAAAAAAGCAAACGCACGAACATACGGATTCAATGCCAACGGCCGGACGTTCCGACGCGGTCGTGATAGAGACGGACGATGGTGCACAGCAGCAACAGCGTCAGCAACCGCAGATGAAGAAAGGTACGGTACAGCAGCACGCGGAGCGAACTGTGTCGGAGCAGAGCAATTTTGATGCGGAACGAATGGATACCGGCAAGCAGGACAGTATAGAGAAGGCAGAGCCAAACGTACGGCCAGAAGAACAAACCATGGAGCACATACATAAGGTTCGATCGGATGCAGCAGATGGTGGTGTTGGTGGTAAACAACAGCACATCGAGCTTACTGAACAAAGGGAAAGCAAAACAGAACACGCTGAACACCCGGCAGAAGATATTAAGGCATTGGCTGCGAGTCCCGCCCTGACGACGAAAGGGTCGACCTCGGAAGAGCAATTGAATGTCGCGGCAGTGCGGCAGGATGGCGTGAGGGTCGACGATCATGTGGAAACGAATCAAGAGTTGAGTGAAGATGCAAGTGTCAAGGAAACGGAGCAAAGTACAAAAGTAAGGATACAATTGGAAAATACCGTATTACACTCGAGTGCGTTAGTGGACGAAGCCGACCGCGACGAACCAATGGCCGTAGATAGTGAGGTGGAGCTGCTACCGAGCGGCCCGGAACCGGTTCGCAAGAGTCCTGAGATAAAGCCAGCGACGGAGCCTGCAAAGCCCGAACAAGTACGAGATTTAGATCATAATTTAGGAGAAATACAGATACAACAACAGTCGTCGATATCAGAGGAACATAGCTTAGTACCTTGGAAACCACTGCAACAACCGCAGCTTGATCAGCGTTCGGCGTCACGCCATGCTTCAGTATCACAGTGGGGCCACGACACCAACAATGGTATGACGGACGCGATGAAGTCGTCCAAGCAGCAACCGCATGATCAACGGCCACCGGCACGCAATCCACCAGTGTCACAATGGGGTCTCGATAGCGGCGGCGATATGACGGATGTGATGAAAATTTCCAACATCCTGAAAACCTGCCACAACGGTGGCGACAACGACCGTGACAAAGATCCCCATTACGATGACAGCGCACTGGAACGGTCCACCGGTGCCAGCAACAGCAGTGCGACGCCGCATGATGGCACAAAACCTTCGCGACCGGTTGGTGGTGGTACCGCATCGGAAGCGGAACCGGTACTGGCGAACGGGCTCGTATCGGCGACTATGAACGGTGGCGACAGCACGATACAGCCAACACTCAACTGGGACTACAACTTTGCGCTCTACTCCTGCATCGAGGATGAGCAAGAGCTGGAACAGATAGAGGAGCTGAACCTGAAGACGCGCTCGATCGTTTTCCGTGACATACGGCGGCCGGGGCGCGACTACACCCAGCTGCTGAAGCACCTCGAACTCGTCAAGGGTAGCCGGATGACGCAAAAGCACTTCGTGGATATGTGCGTGCACGAGGCGCGTCGGTTCCGGCGACATCGGATGGTGGAGTGCATACAGGAGTGGTGGGCCCAGCACACCGGACGGTCAGTGCCGGGCGGCGTTAAACGGTCCCGCCAGAAACAGGAACCGGGCGGTGCGAACTCGTTCTACATCTACGGCAACAGCGATGGGCTGGAGGACGAGCAGGAACACGCACTGACACCGGACAATCTGTACTTTGTGAACGATGCCGGTGAGACCGTTTACAGCAGTGAGACGTTTCGCAGCACAACCCCACCGGGTGCAACGTATCTGAACAACAGCATCGGCAGCGCATACGGGACCACCGACTTTAGTCACAATAATCATCACTTTGCCGAGGTGGTGCACGTATCGTACCCAAACTCGTAGGACTACTGCTTCAGGACGTTAACCCTTTTTTCATTTGCATATTTTTCAATAGTTTTTTTTCCTTTTGATATACATAGGTAGTTCACCGTTTACCCCCCCCCTCCTCTCCTTCCCCTTCCCCTACGTGTATAATGCGCGATCGTAAAATCACTCACGGCAAATTATAATACTTCTATTCTTATAATACATCGGATTTGTTTACCCGTAATGTGTAGGTGGAGAGTTTATTTTTTATTTTTGAGATTTTTCCCCTTAATGGTACAAGCTTTGTGCTTAACCGAGGCCAGTCAGGCCGTGATATCAACCGTATGTCCGGGATTCGTTCCAGCCGATAGACGTGTCGCAGATTGTAAGTGTTGGTAAGCCGTTCTGTATTATGGAACTTGTCGTAAAGCAATATAGTGTGTAAATTACCTTTTTTTTTTGGCATGTACCCTCCGAATTACGTACGTCCTTTCATTACGTGTAGTGTTATTTTAAGGGTTTCTTTTACCATTTCTGCTCATTGTTAAGTTGTATGAAGGTCCTTAGGAATACGTAAGTAAAACAAAATAGAACAGAAAATAATCTCTCTTACAATATGCACCAAATTGTTTTACTCCCCTTTGGTTTGATAAGGAGATTATTATTTAGAACGTGGCATAAATTAAAACGGTATAGAAACACTTGAGAATATAAAGATTGATAGTGAGACTATTGCTCCAAACTGCCATGGAAGGAAAGCTTTATCAACAAGCCAATTGAAATTGTAACACGGTTCAACTCTCCTCAAGAAAGACGGTTTCTAAAATGATTCGAGGGTTTTGGGCTAAAGTACTGGAAAGGTATTGATTCGAACTTTTCGAAACTTTTGTTCAGTCCAATTGTAAAACATCTGCATCTTCAGGTTAATGTTTTAAGATTAATTGGATCATCTGGACATCTGGATCTGCGGCACATTTATTGGTAGATCCCGCCTGCTCCGCAGGTCTTCAGTGTCGATTTTGACGTTGAACTTAATATAGATATTGAGCTCTTCTTTTGTAAAATTCGAAAAGATCTTCATTTGTGGGCCTCGAAGAACGAAACTTAGTTCACTACTGATTTAGAGCTGGAGATGCAAACTTGAGCAGATCTTGTTGAATAATTATAGACAATTCCGACAGTATGCAAACCATAAGCTTAATCTTTGAAGAGAATTTTTGAATTGCATATTTTCTATGTCAAATTGTTAGAATAAGTTTGAGTGGTATATGGATAATCAAAACTGAATGTAAGATTGAATGTTAGTTACAGAGCATAATACTATTCTTCTGTAGTGACAATCGGATGTACACTAAAATACTAGAACCTAAGTTTATCGCGTTTCATTACCGTCTTTAGTGTGACAAATGGTTACAATTAAAAGTTTCGATGTATGTCACTCCGGCCAGAGTTCCCACAAAGCGTCGTGCGTTAATGCGTTTGCCAGTGTGGCCGTATAGTAGAGTAAAGTTTTGTAGGAAGTTATGTAGTACTAGCTCCCTCTGAAGTCTATTCTCCGGAAGCATTACGAAAATTCGTAGCGCCTGCGCTTGATACGTTATCAGCCCGTGAGTGAGACATAGCATTTGGTACATTTCACGCTTTAGGGCGGGATGTAAAATGGGGTAGGTTGCCTGCTTATCGGGGAAAAAAACCGTGATGGCGTACCAATTTCCCAGTGCGAATGTGTGGAAAACAGCCATCAGTCAACAACGAAACCTCGAACTGTGCAGTCGAGCAGGCCCGCTCCAAAAGCGTTATTCCTAAAAAGCTACAGAAAGGGAGTGGGAAAGGCATAAATAGAGAGTGTGTGTGTGTGTGTGTGAGAGAGAGAGAAAGGAGAATTGCTGCTGGGGTTTTCAGCTAAGGTGAAAATTTTAGTTTCATTTGCCTCCTCTAACCTTGGGGCTGGTGCGATTTGGTGAAATTGTAAAACATGTGTCCAGAACACAATATTTGTAGGCAGGCAAGATTACGGTCATGAGCGTCGAAGCATCCTGCAAACCTCTAGCAGATACGGTACCTTAGTTAAATGATCTTCCTGCACACATCACATATTCCTCGTATATATCCAGCAGAACCATCCCATGTGGTTAAAATATAATAAAGGTGAGCGCTTTTGTGTAGAACTTGTAGTTACCACATTAAGAAACTAAGTTATTGCAAATTTTGCATATTGTGGATATATCAGGAAAACTGTGTTGAATAGCTGTGTCTAAAAGTATTGGACCCTCCGTAAAATGTAAGTGCAGTATCATTATCAAAGCTGAATTTAACGTATATGTATATCCTCTGGTTGACTCCAATGTGGTTTGCCTAGTGAGTGCTTTAGAGTTGTGATGGTTTACAATATGAATTAGTCAGACTGTACGTTCCATTATTCAGCGCTGGCAGCAAACTGGATCGATGTATATATCGGCAACCTTAGGTGGGAGCTTTAATAACCGATTGGTTGATTGTGTTGTTTGCGTGGGCATTGGTACCACGTGGATGACATTGTTCTATATTTTATCGATTTTTGCAATGTACCTTAGCTGACCGACGTCATCGCATGGATGTACCCGTAATCGATAATTACGCATCCAAAATACTCCATCCGCTCCAAATATGGAAGGGAATCGCCCGGGAATATGTTTGCGATGTTATACACGTTTTCGCAACTTAATTTGTTTGCAACAAGTTGTAGACGAATGTGACGGAAAGGTGAAAAAATGACCACCATTGGCCGAGCAGACAATTCCCCGGAGTGCTTAGAATTTCCTATATTAACAGTAACAACTCGACATGCGGTATAAAGAATTTCTTGCGAGATGATTAAATAGTTACATGATTTTCTCTTCGCCTGCTCGTGGAGAGAATGACCCTGGAAAATTCTGCTAAACCTTTTTTCTTCCTTCCTTGGACTCATCCGCTATAAACGGTTCTGGCAAACATCATTGTAGAACCATCAGAGAGAAGAGCAACTCGGATGAAGGTTATGTCGTTTTTTTTTATTATATCCATAAAGGCCGGGCCAGTGGGGTTTGCTAGTACGGAATTCAATTTTTTTTTCGACTGTTCAACATTCAAAGTTGAGATCTGTATGAAACTCATCGTTTTCTCCTGACGTAACGTTGAGATGTCATGTGATTACTTATCTTTTTTGACTCATGAAAAATGCATTGTAATCACACACATTTATCACAAATCATATTTATTTATCCTACTAATGCGTAAAAGAAGGAGAATAAGAATCTAGTTTCGAAAATGCTACACAGAGAAAGTGTATGGGATGACTATCATAACAATATAATCCTATCGATTGTAGAGCTTTTGCCCTTCACGAAGACTCATAGGGCATTTACTACGTGTCATATTATTGGCCAAATATGGTTGCTAACGCCATTAATGTTATCGTGCTTTAGATCGCGCTACAGTACATCGTGGTTAAAGAGCAAGTTCATCGCCTTAATAAGATCTAGCCTGGAATTTTTAACGTGCATTAAGATACGAAAAGGCTCGAGGAATAAAGGAATGCCAGCGTAAAAGCGCTTGCATTTATATTCGAGAAACGATAGGATATATATCTTTGGATTATGAGACACGGAAAAAAAGGAATAATAAGAATATGTGATCTAGTTCATTAAAACAGGGCTAGCAAATCTAGAGACAAGTTGTTCTTCTTATGATTTTCCAGAAAAAGTACAGTCGTCGACAGTGCACACGGCATAGATGTTTCTTCAATTGCATTCAGCGACCATCCAGTACATCCGACGTACGACTCTGCGGATCTAGCAGGAGGCGCTTATCTTCCCGTATATTAGCAGCACCTGTGGGCGAGATTTGCTACCGACTCCGCGCATTTGACGTCAGCAGGAACCCGTGATCGCACGTTACAATGGCCGAACAGCAGCAACGTGACTCGCTCTGTCCACGATTGATTGACTATCTGGCAATTGTTGGGGCCCGCACGACGCATGTGACGCGCACCGGGGCGGGAAACGTAGGGTCGGCTTCCGGCTCCGCTAGCCAATCGTCCGTACAGGTGAGGTTAATATACTACCCCTGCTTTGTCCTTTGCTGAGCTAATGTGTGTGATTGTTTCTGTTGGATGTAGTTACCAGAACTGTTGCGACGCTACCCACCAATGGATCATGATGACTTCCCGCTGCCGCTGGACATGGTGTACTTCTGTCAGCCGGAGGGATGCGTTAGTGTTGGTTCGCGGCGTACGGGTTCAGCCATACGGGATACGACATCCTTTGTGTTCACGCTCACCGATAAAGATTCCGGCAAGACACGGTACGGTATCTGTGTGAATTTTTATCGCCCAATTGAAAAATCATTGCCCCGCGTAAGTGTCGGTTCGGGTACGGCGAACAGCAAACAGCCACCGAACTCTTCCCTGCGTCGCGAGTCCTGGCGCAAGAGCATGGAGAAGAGTTCCGATTCTGCCTTCTCCAGGTAGGCATTCGATTGGCGTCTTACGACTGGTGAGGCGTTAGCTAATTTTATCCTCCACCCACAGTGACTATCGGAGCAGCAACATCGCACCGAGCGACTCCTCCGATCGGGATTGTCCCAGCAGACGTGACTCGGATCCACCGAATGCTAGCACCAACTACGGCACTACCCATCAGTCGCTGTTGGGAGTGGTCGGTCCATCCGGGGACTCCGAATCGGGCGGTAGTCATTCGCCGTCGCCACGCGCTTCCCGAAAGCGTTCGAAAATCCGGAACCACTCGCTGACCTCGCTGTGCATACTGTCGCATCATCCTTTTTTGACGATATTTCGCGAATGTCTGTTCATTTTGAAGCGGCTCATAGATGCGTGCAATGATTCGTGCAGTCCGAAGCGAGTCGGTGCGGCACGGCCTTCGGTACGCGATAGTGTCTGGAACGTGTTAACTAACCAGGCGTCTGAGTCGACCAGCTCTGTCATACTGCACGATGTGCAGGAGATCGAGACCTGGATCTTGCGGCTACTGTCCGCGCCTGTACCCGTGCCTGGTTCAACGCGCGTCGAAGTGGACGTACTTTCGGCGGCTCTCTATCAACCGCTAGTGTTTGCACTTCCCGATCACACTCGCTTCACGTTGGTTGACTTTCCGCTCCATCTACCGCTGGAGCTGTTGGGGGTTGATACTTGTCTACGGGTGCTGACGCTCATACTGCTGGAGCATAAAGTTATCATACAGTCGCGTAACTATAACGCACTCTCAATGTCCGTCATGGCGTTCGTGCATCTGATCTACCCTTTGGAGTACATGTTCCCGGTCATTCCACTTTTACCAACGTGCATGGGAAGCGCTGAGCAGTTGCTGCTGGCGCCCACGCCTTACATAATCGGACTACCAGCGACATTTTTGATGTATAAGAAAAACTTTCGGTAAGCATAGGCTCGCCAGAGTAGCAGACGGTGTAGTTTATTAAGCCTTTTTATTCTATTCGTAGCTTACCGGATGATATCTGGCTCGTTGATCTGGACTCGAACAAGTTAACACCGGCGTCCGGCGATATGGAGGCAATTCCAATGCTACCGGAACCGGAAGGTGGTATACTGAAGAATCATCTCAAACAGGTATGTCCAAATCTTTGTGTGAAGTAGTTACGTAACGCGGGTTATCGATTCTGGTGATCTGATCCTGATTCCTGTTCAATTCATTGCGTATAAGGCCCTCAACTCTATGACATCCGGGAACCAAGCGTCAGCGATGTCGAATCGTCAACAAGCCACTAATGGGCGTGATAGCTTCAGCAGTTCGAATGCTACCACAGGTCTTGCACTGCAGGCGCCGCAATCTTCAGGATCGCATGGCTCGAATCATGGCGGTGTTTCGTCCGCCGGCGCTGCACCTTTGACAGGGACTGCCGGTTCAACAGTTGCTTCCCAGCAGCCAAGTCCCGTCGGACAACCGTCCACTGTGAATCCATTGATCTTTGGTGCCGACGTCGATTCGGTCGATGTTGCGACACGCGTTGCAATGGTGCGCTTCTTCAACTCGCAAAACACACTAGCAAATTTCACCGAGCACACGCGTATCCTTCGCCTTTATCCGCGACCAGTTGTCGCTTTTCAAATCAACAGTTTTCTGCGCTCACGGCCCCGTACGTCCGCGTTTCTGAATCGTTTCGCGCGCACTCAGGCCGTTGAGTGGTTGGCCGAATGGTCACTGACGCCCTCGAACGTAGCGTTTCTCCGTGTGCAGACGGGTGTGTTGGATCCGGCGCAGGTTGGCGATAAGCCGAAATGGTACGCACACGCACTCAACCCAATACGCTTCCAGGTGTGGGATGAGGGCAGCTCTTTAAGCGTTGCACTCAAGCGCATGTTGAGGCTCGAGAGTCAACCGACCGACGAGAGTGGTTCCGACTCGGACGGTGCGGACAGTACCAGCTCCTCGTACTCGTCGTTGAGTGACTTTGTGTCTGAGATTGTATCGTCGGACCTGTCGCCGAGTCTGCACGAGGTGTATGCCAACCAACACCATCACCATCATCACATCGCACCAAAGAACCTGTCATCGAATCTAGATCCACATCTCGTATATCGACCGCCCAGTTCATTGCGCTTCCCGGAAGGCATGCAGCCACAACCGAGAGAACCAAGCGGTGCGGAGCAACCAGACTCGGCGGAGTCCACCTCCTCAAGCCAGTCTGACCTTAGCTCGCCCAGCTTTAATCGGGATTCTGAGTTTGAGTTTAATCCCAAGACACGCAATGAGGTGCATCTGGTGGTGAAACCGGAGCGAGAACACGGTAGCTTTGAGAACGAATCTGATTCCAACTCCACCACAACTCCGAAAACAATCGTATCGAAGGATAGTGGAGGATCGCACGAAGCCGTCGCAGGTGCTAAACGTAGCGGGAAGCTCTGTAAGATACCACCACCGATATCGCCCAATTTCGGACGACAGCAGAGCGGAGCAAACTTGTTGGCCCGTACATCCAGCTCCGGCTCGACCGGGTCTGGCAGCCATCCACCATCGCTTGGGTCGGCCGGTTCGCAGCGCCAAAGCTCGCAGGGCTCGCTGTTCGAGGTGCTGACGACACAGGCGAAGGAGTTGGTTAGGGAAACGACGCGACAGAGCAGCCAGGACGGGCTGTTGGCGCAGATGGATAAGGTAGGCGGGTGGACGTCATACTCCACTGTACACTTATTGGATATCTAACGTACTTCGTTCGCGGAGTACTTTGATTGTATATGATTTAATGTCAACTCCCGTTTTCTCTAACTCTCCCTCTTTCTGTCTTTCTTTGACATCATTCTGTTGCACGCTGTCCCTCTTTATTGTCATTTATCTTCAAAATTCTACATTTATGGTATGTGTGTTAAGTTCAAAGTGCAGGCGAAGGAAATAGAAGAAGATCTCAAGATTCTAGCTCCCCTTGAGCAGGTGTGTTTGGTTTGTTTGTTTTTATTCTCTATTATGATTCAGTTGCTAGCCAAGCCGTTCTTTTTCGAATAAGCAAAAAAACAAAACATTACATTGCCTTCGTTGAGGCTTTCAAATTTGACAAATAGTTTGCTTAATCTTTTGTTGAGCTTGTGTGCTGCATGCTTTCGCGTGTGTATTTTGTATAATGTGAACCTTGTTCGCTTTCAGCTTACGTTGCAGGCAAAGAAAGCAGCTGAGGAGGCTTCAAAACAGGCCCTCGAAGCATCCAAGCAGGCTGCTGGTGTCAGCAAGAATACGATCGAAGATCTAACGTATGTCGGGAAATCGACCATCGGTGATCTCACCAAATCGGCGAAAGAGGTCGCAGCGAAGAAGGGTTTACTTCAGCAGGGTACGGGAGCCTACTCCAGTCCGCAGTCGTTAAATTCGCCAACGTCGAACACGGTGGCCACCACCAACCAGTCGTTGTTTTCCTCGATTACCAGCGACTTCAACGGTATCGCTCAATCGACATCCTCAATGTTTTCCGATCTGTTCGGTAGCAAGCAGAAATCCCAACAACAGCAGCAGCAACATCACCACCACCAACAGCAACATCAGCAGCATCAAATGCAGCCCCATCAACAGCAGGGTGGTGACACACAGCGTGCAACGAGCATGCTACAGCAACAGCAGATCAAAATGAAGGAAAAGCTATCGTTCGATCCATTCCCCGGTCGCAAGGGTTTGGTAGAGCGAAACCCGCTTATTAAACATTCTGGCCCAAAGCAAACCAAGGAGGAGATACAGCGGATACAGAACGCGGAACGTTCGACCAGCAACTCGGAGAATCAAACCTTCCTGAAGGACCTCGTAAATCAGGTGTTGGCCGGTGAGGGTGTTGGATGGTTGAAGCTGAATCGCCTCAAGAAACTGATGGAGGACGAATCGTACCGTATGCTGGTGCTGGGCAAGCTCAACAGGACGCTCGAACGAAAAATCGGACCGGATGATCATATAGACGATGTGGTATGTATGGCATTCCCGGAATGGCTTTTTGAACGCATCTAACGTAACTATCCTGATCCAACTACCTCCATTAGTGCATATCGAAAGCGGTGTACAAAGGAACGCTCAAGTGTTTGTTGGCAATCACGCACGGGTTGGAACACACGATCGGGAACTTTGGTCTCGGCGGGATGGCGTCCGTGTTTCAGATGATGGAAATCGCACACACGCACTACTGGAGCAAGGATTTAACCGAAGGTGCCGGTTCCGATATGTCCGCCAGTTTACTATCCAGCCAGGTACAGCGAGTGGCAGACGCTATTGCGCTACTTGTGGAAAGGGTTTTACATGTCTCTTTGTTTCTACTTACCCCCATCAGAGTGTCAGTCCAATGGGCAGCAGGGAGAACCTCCGGTCACCGCAAAGCCCTTCGGAACTGTCCGACTGGATGTTGGGAGGTTCTCGCAAAAGTTCCAACGCCACCACGGATCATGTCGTCCTATCGCGACACCCATCGGAGAACGAACAGGAGAACCAATCCACGTCGGAGATGTTCAAGGACATGCTTTCGCTCAAACGCAACGTGCTCTTCAACAAGTTGACGTCGTTTGATTCCGAGGTAGGTACTGCATTTGGAACGGTAACATGGTTTTGTTTTCATCACTACTCACGACATTCGTTTTTATCTATTTGTTATGAACTAAACAATTGTTTTAATTGGTAAATCGGGTAACGATTTGAACCACATCTGAAGTAACATTTGATTTGACAGATGCAACAATGATGCTGTACAAATAGATTGCTATTTCTGTACAAATGATATTCAGAAGCAGGTTCTAATTTATGTTGTTGTTTTTTCAAAATTCTCAGTTTTGTAGTATAACCTGTCATATCCAAAATGTTGCTATTCATATCCATGAAAAAAATCTAAAGATTCCACGTGAAATAGTGCTAAAGCGTAGTAAAATTTTGTTCTCATTCCAAACCTATTGGCTGTTGTACTTTTTAGTTTTGTATCTTTGTATAAACTGATTTGAAAACGAATGCCCTGAAAGTACGTTTGTGTGTGTTTCGATAGTTAATTATCTGTTTAATTTCGCTCTATGTAAAATGATTTGTTTTAAGACCAAACTCCCCCTCCCCCCTTCACAATACTATCTACGGTCATCTTTGGTCCCCGTTGCTCACCATCCTCAGCAACGTGCTCTTTTCCGTGCGGCAGTATATTTCGATCTCTACATCTATATGTGTACGCTTGAAATGTATGTCTCCCTCACCTCTACAACACAGGGTAGCATTGCGATGCAAGATTCATCTGGGACATTATCTGTCGCTAGTGACGTTTTGCCGCAACAGCAATCCGGTGACTTTTTGGCCACCTCCATTTCTTGCCGCTCGACCGTGTCGGATACCGAGTATGAGAAGGTAAGTATCGTATGGTCGCGTTCCAACGGTGAGACGAGCAAATCTTCACTGTTTTTTTCATTTGCTAATTTACGTTACCAACTCTTTTTGCGTGTGCGTGTGTGTTTGTTATTTTTGTGAGCGTGGGTGTGTCTGTGGGTGTGTCTTGTGGGAAAGCATGCCAATCAAATAAAATGAATTCTTTTAGGAAATGATTTACTTTTACAAAGAACAAGGCCTTTCCATCATTCATGGGTATTCCGTTCACTTTACTTACAGTTTCCGAAAAGTTCCACACTGAAGGATGCGAAAAAGATGGCGGGCGGTATATTCTCCGGCAAGTCATCGCTGAGTGCTGGCTTCCGGTATACCGGCGGTAGCTTGATACCCTCGTCCGGTTCGCCATCGCCGGATGCTCCCCGGGTGTATCTGTTCGAGGGGCTGCTGGGAAAGGATCGGTCCAGCATTTGGGATCAGATGCAGTTCTGGGAGGATGCGTTCCTGGACGCGGTTAGCCAAGAGCGGGACATGATCGGGATGGATCAGGGCCCGGGTGAGATGATGGAGCGCTACAAGGCGCTGTCGGAGTCCGAGCGTAAGCGGCTCGAGCACGATGAGGATCGACTGCTGTCGACAATGCTGTACAATCTATCCGCCATTCTGGTTATGTTGAATGTGCACAAGTTGGAGATAAAGAAGAAGGTTCGTCGATTGCTCGGCAAAAGCCATATAGGGTTTATCTACTCGCAGGAAGTAAACCTACTGCTCGATCAGATCAACAACCTGGTAGGTAGAGACCGTATGCCCGCATCTCGTTGGTATGTGAGTGATGCTTTACGTCTGGTTGTTCTTCTTTTTTTGTTTGTTATCAGCATGGTAACGATATCGATCTGAAACCGCTCGGATCCCGGTTACTACATCGACAAAGTTTCACCGTACATCAGGGTGTTGATGCAAGCGGATCACTTCGTTTTATCGAGGTGCGTGATGATGGACTGGTATTACGTTCGGTCAATGGCAGCATCACCGAACGCTGGTGGTTCGAGCGGCTCGTTAACATGACCTACTCACCGAAGACGAAAGTGCTGTGTCTGTGGCAGCGCAACGGTGGACAAACCCAGCTACACAAGTACTACACACGCAAGGTAAGTGCGACGTTGTCAGGTGACGCGGCCCGGCACGATCACGACTAACCTCGGCTTATTCCATGTGCTGGGCAGTGCAAGGAGTTGTACAATTGCATCAAGGAGTCGATGGAACGGAGCGGCTGTGCTGGGCAAGCACCGGAGTTGGGAGGTGAGTTCCCGGTACAGGACATGACGACTGGCGAGGGCGGTTTGCTGCAGGTGTGCCTTGAGGGCGTCGGACTGTTGTTTGCCAACAGCAAGGTAAGCTCGTATGTTGCTCGCTTAGTTCGTCTGTTAGCCACACCCGAATTGTATGTTCTTTCTTAGCTTGTACCGTTTCGTTTCGAACTCGTTTCCGTTCATCATTCTCTTTTTTATCAATGTATACCTCTTACATGCATCATACTCGCAACTCGTACCAACCCGAAACGATATTATAGATCAGCAAGTCTGTCGTTTCGTTTCGTCGAGTCGTTGTGTTTATCGCTGAGGAAATCCCACCGATAGCCGACAGCTAGTGTCGCTTGTTATCAAACACAAAACAAACAAACAAACAAAAAAAAACAGTATGATTAGTAACGTCCATTATTAACACACCCGATCATCCCCCCGAACCTTACCGAAGCGTGTGCAACAACCTAGATTGCGTCGTCGAATACTGGAACAAACAGCTGCTTTGTGTTAGATTAGTATCATTCCATCGGTCAGGGATAGTGTTTTTGACGTGCGTGTTTTGGGAAGTCAGATCTCGATCAAGTAAAGCTAAACAGATACAGGCCTATTTCGAACCATCATCTCGTTTCGATGGTATCTCCCGTTGGAAGTTGGAAACCATTAATCGACCTCGGAAGGGAATTCCCAGTTCTATCTGCCTAGTGGGGGACGATAATGCCGGAGCATAGGAAATGCGAAAGAAGTGTGTAGTAATTGAAGGTTCCTAATATGCAAAAATCAATTGTTCACTGTTACATTATCTTTTTTTCGTTATTGCTGACTTGGTTTTTGGGTTTTACGTTTACGTTTATTTATTTGTGTTCCGGTTGTGTTTTGCTTGCGTACTGACACGGCTTTCGTTTTTCCTTCTGTTGGATTTCGGTTGTCCATTCGGTTATGAGTTTTCGTATCTACGCCGAGGTACGGATCTTCAATGATTTAAGTTGCCAGTGTTGTCGTATCAAGGACCGTCTCTAGCCTAGAACGCATTGGAACGTCTTGCACATCTCCCTTACGTCACGGTGCGATGCAAACGACGAACTACGTTTTCGAACTACTCCAAACATTCACCCATGCTCGTGTGTATCTATTGCATATGATTTTTGATTAAAAAAAAGCAGTTGAACATATACCTACTCTCCCATAACTTAAAGATATGATAAGCACAAACTTGCGTGTAGATGTCAACGTTACATATATCTATGTTTTACCGATCCTGATTTGTTACGTTTCCGTTCCATATCTTTAGCATATTGATATTCCAACTCTTATTACGCATGTTTTACGTTCTTTACCATTAATTAGTTCACTTACCACCACATGAGAATTCCTCCATGTAACTATACTACAAAACCAGATCATAGAAAAGCATCACATACACAATGTGTGAGACGAATGATCATTCAGATGTCATGCAATAGCTTTAGTCACTCGCTACGTCCAACTTGTGTGTGTGTATGTGTTTATTTGTCCAAACCGTTCCAGTGGACAGTAATGCAAAGCTATACAGATTCCTTCATGTGCTGTACTTATCCTTAGTATTTGTTAAACATTTACCTGGGACGACAGCTTCCGAAAGTACCAGTTAGTCTCATCCATGGTAATTTTGCGCATTATCCTGTACACACCTCTCCACACTAGTGTGTGCAAATCTATATATCTATATAAATATTAATTCCAAGTAGCGTTATCTGTCCCTAGCTCCGATGTTAATAATGGCGGGATGGGTTTTTTGTCCCCTTCCCTCCCGTATGCTTGTACTTCCTATTTCTAATGGCGAAAAAGAGTGCGAGCCGTCTTTCTTTCCCTCCCTCTCGTCAGCAGAGGAGAAACAAACAAGTGAAATCAAATTGCACCGGAGAAGGGAAAAAGGAGAGAGCTGATCATATTGTTTTGCTTACATTTACTATATATATATATATATTATATACATATACGCATCACAGTCTCTTTTACTCGCCGCTTACTTGCATTTGTTTTTGACAGCTAGTGCATTTTGGGCTACTCTTACTAAGCACGCGCACATCAACCAAGATAATTGTGATTCTTTTCTCCATTGTTTTTTTTCCGTATGTTTGATCTCGTTTGTCGTTTCGCTCATCCTTCAAGATGCTGATGTGTTTCTGGGAATCCTATCGCTAGAAGCCTTTGTTTGTTTTTTGTTTTCCGATTCATCTTGGCGCGCGATTTCTCTCTCTTCCCGTGCTAACGTTTATTTGTATGCCTTATGTTGTCTTTTTCCTTTGTACACATTACAAAATGGAGTTCTATAAACGAGTGCTGCATGATACATGATATACAGTGGGGTTTTATGTTTTAATTGGGTAAGCCTGGTATTGCTGAATGGATCAAAGGCCTTCTTCTTTTGTGGCACTCTATAAGCCCGAGTGGTTTTTGCCTGCCATTTCTGCCCTCCTTGATTTGAAATAACCCACAACTGGATGGGAATTTGGACCAGATCTGTCGTGTGAAAAGATCGCTGTCGCTATCATCCGCAAAATTATGTCGTCTAAATAGGGGTGTAATGTTAAGCTTTGGACTATTCCTAATCGTGTTTCATAACAACACGCATGACAGATAAATCTCAGAAACATTATACTTTCATCAGCATTAGTCAGTGAAATTATCTTCTTTTTTCATCTCTCGTTGTGTTTCTGACAGTTAAAACAAAAATTCGGAGAACGATTTTGTTGTTGTTTTATTGGTTTTTCATCAATTTGCCTTTCCTTGGATTGTTTTGTTTTGTTATGTATTGGATTAATTTGTTTCTTCTAAAGCTACCCGCGCCACTAAACACTTTATGACGCTGAAGTTCGATTAAACGATGGACAGATATTTTTGTATGTTTTCGTTCTTCTGACGCGCGAAATAATCTCTACCTTTTCTAGCACTTTTGTGTCTTCGAGCATACGTTAAGTTACTTCTTTTATCCTTTTTTTCTCTCCTTCGATAGCTATTTAAAATAACACGTTTTCCCCTTCGTGTAATAAAGAAATTTTGTCTACGCGAAATGAGAAATACAAATTAAAAAGACTTTTGAGATGGTCCTTGAGTGTACGCGGATTCGTTTTGCGTTCTCTGATCTACTGTGTTTGCGTTACCTTCGTTTGTCTCCTATGTTTTTTGGTTCCATTGGTTCTGTTTTTATTTCGGTTGTTGTTTCACGTTTTGCCTTTAACGCTGTCCAACTGTTTCAATGAGCATCTTCGGTTGAACAACTGCATTTCACGAATATCATTTCTGTCCCGCTCCTGCTCTATTGGAAGAACAATTAAGCTTGACCACCGCAGACAGGAATCAGTACAAAAAAGGACCAGTAGCTAGAAAGTAGTAGAATACAGTAAGCTGTTTCGTAACCGTTTCCCCCACAGTAAAGGTTTATCGTTTATCATTCATCAAAGATTACATTACCTTTTCACATTTCCTTCGTAAAAGAAAACAAACGGAATAATTTAAATATAAAACTAAACAAACAAAAAATACCGGAGCAATTATTATCGAACTTCACTAATCATGATTTTCTTACCTTTCTCTTTTATTCCTCCTTTTTATCTGTCGAATCATCTAATGACGATTTCGATACTATGAATTGAACGAACAATGTTGCACAATTAAAACGAAATCTTGATCGTCATCGTACAAATAAAACGAATTGTCAAACGTACAAAAAAAAAAACATTAAACACGTTGAAAAAAAAAATCTGGATCATTTTCAAACATTTACAATACTCATTTGCCGGAAAGGATTTTGAGGTACAGTTACATTTTTTTTCTATTTTACTATTATGTAATAAGTGAGACATTTGCTACAAAAAAAAACAAAAAACCTTCGCTACACTATTCACTCACAATGTACACGCAAAGAAAAAAAAGGAAAATATCAAAAATACTCTCCAAAACCCCTCCGCCCTTTTCCCCCTTAACATCAACAATGTAGGCAATTATCTGATTGTTGCTGTTTATATGTACGATGTATATTCTTTCTTTTGTTACTGCTTCATTATTGATCAGTTTTGATACCTCTACTTTTCCTCCCAATTTAATCCCGCTCTCTTATTCTAACGCCACGAGACTAGCTCAACCTTTGTTTTATTGTTTGAATTGTTTCCTAGTCCAACACGACACATCTGCCACAGTATTTATCTGATACAGTATATTTTGCTGGATGATACACTATCACCATCGAGTTCATCGCCACCACAAAACTAGAGTGCTACTACTACAAGCTTACGAGAAGCATTTACTGTGCTGCATCCGATCCCCCTAACAGCTCCTTACTCTCGAATTGATTAGTGCATTTTTCCACCCGTTTTTGGTTTCATGTTTCGTTTAATTCTCTTTTCCATGTCACACCATTTGTCCAAAAGAGTACCAATTTTCCTTCTCCCCCCCTAACCATGCTTTACTTATTAATTCTCTTGCGTTGCTCATGTTTAAACTCGATGTAATATTTATGATGGTAATTACGCGACTCCTTCATATTTCATTGCAAATGAAATCATTTTAGAAAGTATACGAGATGTGAGAGAAGTGAGTGAGAGAGAAAGAGAGAAGTGCGTGAAGCTGTTTTTGTGCAGCTTGATGCAAGGTTTCGAGATTCGTGTGGATCAGCAAAACTAAAACAAAATAAAAAAAAGCCATTCACCGAGCTCTGCTATATCATTGTTCAAGTATTTCATGTTTCAGTACTAGCGGCTTTAGACAGTTGCGCCTTATCAGTCGTAGCTGCGTGTTACGCAACATCGTTTTATTAAATCCCTGTTTTTTCGTTTGTTTATTTATTGTTTACCTGATACAATTCGCATTATACGTTTCGTAAAGTAACAATCGTTAGCAAAATTGTCAAAAAAGCTTTTTCGTTTTTCCCCCAGTTAACTCCCGCCTTTCCTACCCCTCACTTACTTTTTCTCTACTAGTGCATTATGAAACGAGCTTAGTAAGTCTAGCAAGTAAATCTGGTTTAAAATAGAGCCTTTTTATCGTTTTGATTTGAAAAACTGTTTTGTTTTACGTTTCATTCTTTCGTTTGTCAATCTTGTGTTTCTGTAATGGTATTTCCGCATGCACTTTCCCCCCGTTTTCCCCTTTACATGCAATCAATGCCCTCTTTTACAGTGTTTGCTCCTCCCTGTAACCAAAGAATGCAATTGGTTGGTTTTAACGAATGTAAAATTTTGCAAATTAGTGTTTTCTTAGTTTCGGATTAAAAAAAAAACAAATTCTGTATATTTTTGTACCATTTCGTGAGTAAAAGTGAATTATTGAAAAAATATATTTCTCAAATATTTTTTCATTACCTTAGATCATTGTGTAACATCATCTTTACTTTATGCAGCAAATTTTTGTTTTTTTTTCTCGTTTTCGTTAAAGCAGCTTTTGTTGGTTTCTCTCTTTTATAGTTTAAAATGTTTTTTTTTAATTTGAACAAAAGTTTTCAACCATAAATGAATGTGCCAATGTTTTTCGTTTTGTATTTTTCCGAGTAAAAACAGCTAAAAGAATATAAACAAACCCAAAAAACGAACAATAAAAAACAATAAGCTGTTCAATTTTCTAGTACCGATCGTTTTCGAAGACCATCTCACAAGTAAATTTGTTTGTATATGATAATATGTTCACAGTTACGCAATATGGACATGTGTTTTATCGAATGGTGTAATTGATCTTTATGTTTGTAGGCAAATATATTTTTTATATATAAAAAGCGCATCTTTTTTTGCTCATAAATATAATCGATATGTGCATAGATGTATACATAGACGTATAGAGTTATCACCCTCATCGCTCTTAGACGTTCTTCAATGTGCGTCTCCTCCTCAAAAAAGAAAAGAACGCAAAACAATTGGAAGTTACGTTTTTTTGATATTTTGGTTTTATGCGCATTTCTGTTCTGCCATTTTGTGGTTTGTTTGTTTGTGTTTTTTTTTGTTACCTTTCTCATTTTTTTCATTGTACATTTTGGTCTTGTATGAAGCTTTTATTCGTTTCCATTACGCACACTGTTAGCATAAGCTAGTTATGTTACGAGCCACACACACAAACTCAGCTCCATTTACCATTTTACTACAACGCTCATTTATGCCGGTAGATCCGTAGGCCATCGGGGATATCTCCGATCTTGTAACGATGCAGTTGCGTTTCTCTTCTGTTTTCGAGTTTTGATATTGGTTTCATTCGTTTGTTTATTTTATTTTTTCCCTCTTAATCGTGCTCGTTGGTTCAATATTTTTGCTTCCAAGTTAGAACTAGAATGCTGATGGTAGCAGTTTTAGTAGTTGTTTGCTTTGTTTATCATTTCTTTTGTTTTCGGTTACGAGTATTATAACAGAGCCAATCATTAGACTTTTCTTTTCCTGCAAACAATAAAAAAAGATCTAGTCTTTATTAGCGGATAGTGCAAATGCTGCCGAAAACAAAACGCCTAGCGGCTTTTCTTTTTGTCTATCCAATTGATATCGTTCTTTCTTCCTATATGTACATGTTTGCCTTTACATACAAAAAGCATACATACACACATACACCCAACCTCCATTCACTTACCGTACGGACATGCAAAATGGTAGCAGGTTGCGTTTGAAATGTTGCGCAATGGATGGAACTTACTGTAGCGGTCATACTTATCGCTGCTAACCTCAAAAAAATAAAACCATCACTATCAAAAAATGAAGAAAAAAACACCAGTAACAATTCAAATGTAATCGATTTGACAATAATGACTGACGGCACAGTAACGCATTACTACTACCTGGTTGAAGTTAGCTAGCGCACAAAACATTACACACACAAACTTGCACACACACACACACACACACATACATTCACACAGCTACGTTACGCGCAGAAGCACCTGTTCGTATCAGATAAACATTTGTCGTTAATATGCTTTTCCCGTTCTCTTCATCCGGCGATCATCACCCGTTCGTCAATTGTTTGCCGTCAATTTGGAACAGTTTTTCATCCGACTGAACCACATACGGAAGTGCTTCACACAGAAGGGAGGAGTGTTCATTTTGGAGGAATACAGTAAGTTCACTGCTAACTGCCATTATCGGCCATTATCTTATCTATCAACTAACAGTAACACTTTTTTTCTTGCGACAGATCCCAAAACGAGGCTAATTATTCAGCGAAAGTATAAATCCGCGATGGTAAGTATCGCTTTAATGTCTGTGTTTTATTTGTTCATCCGGGTTTTAGCTTAAAATGAACTTTTCGTCAAATCATACGATGAGTAGTTGCTAGTGCAAGTTACTTACCTGTCATATTTGACAGCAAAGAATACAATTACTATAAATGCGTATGTTTTCACTTGCTAATCAATACTTAGGACAACTGAGACGCATACTGTGTTGGATCATTCTTATCAATGTTTTATAACTCTTTTGCGATGTAACGTATTTAAATAAGAAACGATCGTTTGACATATTTAAGATAATTCTTTTTTTGAATTATTTTTGAGTGATAAAACACTCATGAATGATATAACTCACGAAAGTGTCATTTAACCCATGAAAGTGCCATCTAATTCATGACTTACTCATTACTCATTCACGTGTGAGTGAAAATTTACCTCAAAGAGTTACTACTAATGAGTTAAATGACTCTTGTGCGGGAGATATGACTCATGTATTGAATATAGTTTAAACACTTTAAACTGTTCGTCCTTCCGTCTCCTCCTAGTTCATCTGTTGGAATGTGGAAGAGTATCTTCGCAAAGATTCAATTTAAGAGTAAACTGAAAAATGTCACTCACTCACTCGAAGTCAATTCACCTTAGTAAGTGGTTACTCCCATCCTTGTTTTGAACGCTCGATACTGATGATCGATGAGCAGATGCTTTGCACTCACGTAACGGAGATGCATGCGTAACAAAAGATGTATAATGAAGAAAACAGTCGTATGAGCAGAACCTGTTCACGGACGGCTTTACTTAATGTTCCTTTTTCTACCGCATCTGCCCCACTGCAAAGCCGGTTACACGGGCTCTGGTTGGGTCGTAAACTATCAGTGCTAATGAACAATTATTAGGAGGTAGGCTAATGTCAAACAGCGTTGTTGTGATCGGTGTGGCATCATGCAAACAGTGATTTATTCCATTGGACGTTATAGCGTATGGGACGCATCTTTCGTCCTACTGAACTAGATATCACTCCACTCCATTTGCAGGCGGATCAAATATGCTATGCTGTGCTGTGCGTGTTCTCATACATTGCCGCCGGTCAGGAGCAGACCAAGCAGCAGCACGGATCTGGGAAGGGAACGTCTTCCGGACCCCAACACGTACAGGTACCCGTCGGACCAGCTGGCGTTGGGTTGTCACCATCGGCAAAAACTGTTCAATCTCAGCCCCAACAACAACAGCAGCAGCAGCAGCAGCAGCAACATCAGTCACAGAAAATCCAACAGATACATCTTCCGCAGCAAAGCTCACCGAAGTTGAAAACGGTGGTCGGCAAACCGATCAGTCCGAAACAAGCTGCCCCGACCATCCAGCAACCGGCACAGCAGCAAACGCAACAACCTCCAACGCACCCACCGCCAACATTCCAGCAACAACCACAGCAACCAGGCCAGCGAAAACACTCAAACACATCCCAACCGGATGTGGCAGGCGTGGACAAAGCACCGTCAGTCCCCGGGACGGTTAAACCGCCAACAATTCCGGCACGTCCAAAGGTCACGTCATCCGGCTCCATTTCCAGCAGCCCGCCGATGACCAAAGCTCCAGTACTGGTGGCCAACCGAGGTCCTCCGCCAGCAATTCCACCGCGGACTAGCCTTTCCCAGCGTTCCGACTCTGTCAGCAGCGCATCGGGTCACCAGCAACCATTGCAGCGACAGTACTCCGCCATCGAACCGTCCGCCTCTGGACGACCGTCTGGCACCAAACCTTTCCCATTCCGTTCGCTGCAGAAGCAATCAACCGACGCCGGTGGCAATGCGTCGTTAGAACATTGAGAAGACTTAACCTGCGTACAATAGCTCGCCGAATGCGGGCAGTATAAGGCGACGCACTACAATACAACGATCACAGACAAAGCGTAGGCGAGCGACACAACCAGTATAGGGGACAAAAAGAAACAAATATCCACTGTGGCAACACTTGGCAAACAAATCTATATAATTGAGCAGAAAGGGTGTCGCGTGCTGTTAAGATAAGCTTTAACTAATACACATCTTCAGGTAGGATAACGAGCGGGTCTCGCTTCTAGATGCGTTTGTTCCATACGTTCGCCTGTACGCGCTGAATGATGCATCCAGTAGCATATGTTTAAGTGTTAATGTTGTCGACTACATTACGTTCCCCTTTAGGAGATGCTTTGTTTGTGCACAAATGTTAACTAGAATGGTTTGGTTTCCCTCGGTAATAGGGGTGAATGCAGCATTAGCGTGATAGTAACATAGAATGTACGAAGATGTGGATAGCAGACGTGCGCCTGTATATAGCACAACCAGACACAGCTCGCAGGATGGAAGGCGTATTCCTAATTTCGCCTTTCAGGTTGAAGACGTCACAAACCGAAAGCAACAAAAGAAAAACACCGCATAACGTTCGTTCGACTTAATATGACGTAAAATATCGCCAATGTAAACCCAAGGACCCAGAGACACATCAGTTGCGTTTACGTTGAATCTAATAGCTTTAAACAATATATCATGTGCGGCGTTAGGTATCGCAAATAACCCGCCCCTTCGCTCCTCCAACCTAACCCCCACCCCCTCCCCACAATATTAACCCTGTAATTCGTTCGCGGATGCAGGTATGTGTGTCCCGTAGGCAGTTACCTTCGAATCCTTAGCGTAGTAGATCCGCCAGTGTGATAGCAACCCGTACGCGTTAGCGACCACAAGAGCAATACATACCTTCAGGAGCCGCAGGTGCAGCAGCAGGGAAAGCCCGCTGAACGGGGACGAGAGAACCAACAATAAAGGCATCCAATATATGGGAGCGCATAGACCTGCCGCTTCCAGTGTGCATACGATTTACAACTGACTGCTGGTTTCGATAAGTATCACACCGAACATCTGCATCCAGGATTCTTAATGGCTGCGCTTTACAATCCAGCTTCTTGTCTTCTTTAAAATGTTATGGTTTCGTTTGATCACCTTTTGTTGTTTCGACCAGGGATCGGCAAAGTACGGCCCGCGAATGTTTTTCGCTTTTCACTCACAAAGCACACCAAATCGCGTCATCTAATTTTTAGCCGAGAATATCACCACCTTTTTTTAATTTTTAATTTTTCGGTGCAACATTTTATGAAGAATGCTTTCTACAATTTTCTATAACGTTTGCAACGGTCAAGAAATTAGAGTTTTACAATTCCCCGTTGACGAAATCTTCTTACTTTTTTCGTGATAACAGCATAATTCGTAAAATAATACAATCTAATAACTCAATTTCCAATTCTGCTGTGGTTTCGTTACTTTTTTTTATTTACGGTAGGAGGTCTAGCCGTTTAGCTTAATTTTGTTGTAACGCTATTGAAACATTTAAATCTCGAACGTTGTTCGTTAACAACATCAGATTTAAAAATGCTGTAAACATAAAAAATTAATCAATTTATTGTTTGACAACAGCATAATTTAGTTATTTACAAGCAAAAACAATAGGGAAAGTATTTCAAGCAATCAACCAACAAAATATACATTTCCTCATTGAATGAAACGCATTTTAGTTTCATTCTTCATGGTTTTATCAAATTCTTGCACTATGTAAACAACATATTTTTATTTTGTTCCGGCACCGGTCTCGTACAGCAAGTTTATCCTGTTGCAGGTAAATTCAAGCCACGGAAGCTAAGACCTCAGTAGGTTGTATGTCACTACAAAAAATGAAGATACAATGTTTTAATCTAATATTATTTCATTTTGTTACAGCTTGTCAAATTTGTTATTGACGGCCAGGCCGTCATACAATAACAAAAAAAAAAAGCTTGTCAAATTTTTCTACATGATTTTATTAGGAATATAAAATAAAATCCATATTTAGAATTTAAAAAAGATTATCTGACCCGCAGGGTAAAATGTGCCGATCCCTGCATTAGACCATGCAATTATTGAAGATTAGAGATCTTCAAGTATATCGATTAACTTGAATAATTCCATTTCCTTAGGTGATCTATTTCGACGTAATGGACCTTCACTGGATGTTTCGAAGACCGTTTTTATCAAATTCTCCGAACACTAGAACAATTCTGAAGTCAATGAATCTTATATATTAAGAAAGAGGATACTGACGGACATGAAGTGCTTCGTGATATTCAACTTGTTTGCTCCAGGATGATTTTTTTTTATGCTAATTGAAGAAGTTTCATCAAACCACAGATAAAGAATCTGACAAAACTTTCAAAGCATTTTTGTAAATTTTGTAGTTTAAATGTACATAAAAAGAAATTTAGTTTGTTATTAATTAGCACTATTTTGTTAATTGAACGTAATTAAATACTACGTACACCTTTTCCATTGTGTTGAACCGCAATGCGATCTTTGCGGATCTTTCAGGTGTCATGCGATTCATGTGCTCCAGCTCGCCCGTATTTGGGTATTCGGTTCTGAACATGGAGTCGCGAATAGAGTGTTCCCTCCCCCCCCCCCCAACTTGAGCGGGGGTATGCCGAAAGAATACGAATGTCCAGAATCTATCATCAAACCCAGCGGCATACCCGGGTGACGTTAATCACATGACAAAATAGAAGGAATAAAAATGTTAAAGATACTTTTCAAAGTATTTAGGGATCGGTAGAAGCGACGATTTGTTTATCATACCAATTTCTGGTACTGCGAAGTTCCGTTTCCACGCTCGTTGCACGTCCAATTTCAAAGGGTTTAGCAAATACACACACACACATAGGCAGACATGGTTTGCTAGCGAACGCTGGCCGCATCCATGCCCCGCGGATACGTGAGCAGAATTTTTAAGCACAGATTGCAGACCCGATCACCGCCTTTGTCCGGCGTCAAACTAAGAAATCCAAGGCAACTGACGGTGGTGGGAAGGAAAACTTTTGGTAACAAATAGTGTTTTGTCTTAAACAAACATTTGCCCTAAGTAGCTCTAACGAAAGTTCTAACACATTTTGGGCACGCCTAGCGTTCTAACTGTTACCCTTATTTATTTGTGAGATTAGATGTCTAGGCACATAATTGTCCAGACGTATGAGTAAATATGGGGAAAGATTTAAGTAACAGCACAAAAAACAAGGTGTAAATTTTCCCCATTTTTTCCCAGGTGGTAATGCTTAATGAGCTGTGAATTTGTCGGCTAACTTCACTTCTAATGATTCGGGATAAACCCCCAGTGGGGAGGTGAATCACCCTCAATCTGTTTATTTGAATTTCGCTTCTTGACGCATCTTTCGCACCGGTGTGGTTTTATGATGTGATTTAATGAGTCTTATTTTCTTCAATGCAGACACTTGCTGCTCTTACCTGTCCGTTTGCAACACATTGCAGCCACCAGCCTTCAGCGCGCTTTGAAGCAACAAGCAAAAAGAAAGGGAAACGGAATGTGCAAGCAGAGCGTGCGAGTGAGAGAGAGAGAGAGAGAGAGAAAGAGTGAGACAACGAGCTTGCGGGTGGGGCGGGGACATGTGGTGCTTTTATGCGAGGGAGCAGCAAGGTAACACACCGAGTCGGAGTGCAATGCAAAAAAGCATATGAACTAGTACTATGTAGTCACATGGTATCCATGTGCGAGGTGCCAGTCGCAAACTAACCTTCATCCAGTAACGTTCACACCGGGGTTGTTCTATTGCAGGGGAACGTTGGGACACGATATTCTAGCGGCGAGAACGCGACCCTCCATACCCACCGTGGCGTGTGTACGGTCTATCTGCAATGTGCACCGGGACGCAAAGTGCAATAAAATCCGCCCATCCATAATAACTTCATAAGCCAAGCAGGGAAAGTGTTTATACCACGTGTGCGCGTGTGTGTGTGTGTGTGGGTGAAAGTGTTTGTTCTTCAAAAAGAATGTCCGGCACAGGATGGCAGATTGCTTTGCTCGGCCAGTGGATATTAGTAATTCTGAGCTCAAGCTGCAGTGATGCCCAATGTCTGGCCGGTGTAAGTCACCGGCTAAAAATGCCAGCCTTGCTTGACTCCATCTATCCATCCTGGACGGAGGGTTGTTTGTCGCGTGAGCCGGGTGTGGGGAAGACAGAGAAGCAAGCACCGATCGATGAAAACCTACCAGTAGATTGGGACAGATTGATGATATCCACGAACGATAGTGTCCCGCCAGCGCTCTCTTCGAACCACACCGATATGGCGGACTATTTGCTGGAAATGGCAGATCACGCACTGGAGGATAGCACACCGTCCAAAGATGAGCTGAGTGCTTCCGAAGCAGGTGAGATGGGTAGAAAGGTTTCTCCAGATGTAGTGTGCCATTCTCACCGATCAACCAACCGAACTTTGCATCCCATCAACAATGTTCAATCTCATCTTCCTTAACGCGGAACATCAACATTTTACAAGCATAGTGAGGTGTTCATAAAAGTGATAGATTACATTTCAATACTTTCAGTTAGGGCCTCCAGAACCCAGAAAACCCACGAATGTTCTCATTCATTCAAAAAACCAATTATTCTTGTGGAGCCTAATAAGGGTAGTGAAGTTGGCAAAAAACGAGTCTGAAGTTCAATTCTTGACCCAGAAGTTGAAGCTCTCATCCCTGCTCGGCTCTTGGGTAATCCAAATCACTGATAACATTAGCCATTGCACCCATGAAAACCCGACTGGGGAAAAGGGGGGAAGGGAGAGTCCAACAATAATAAGAAGTAGAAGAAACAACAATCCTTAAGGGGTTACCGTTACATACTTGCTAACACACTCGCCCCAAGACGGGGAACGTGTGTGCGTGTCTCTTCCGTTAAAATTCGTTAAACAGCAGTTTTCTTCATTGCCACCAAAACAATAGCAAAACGTTATGATAACAAACGCTAGTGGTGGGAAGAAGGGAGGTGTTGCACTTGATTGTATTCCCCGTAGCCCCAGGTGTTGTCAGCTAAATAAAAAATTATTTGTACTCCTCTTTCACGCTTTGCCCTTAAATAACAACACATTCCGCATGGTACGCTCGGCTTCCAGCGCGGTGTGCACAGGAGAAAGGGTTGTGGAGCGGGTAATGTCACGTTCGCCCTGAAGTTAAAATGAAAAGTGCATCAACGGCGCTCGGGCCAAAATTATACCGCGACTGGGTAGGGTGACACGGTTGGTGTTATGATAGCGTCGTTTCTTCTGTCCCCTGCTCGATATGACAGGTGTCCACCAGTGCTTCTTCTGGTAGCAAAACCGTTTGAATGTAATGGAGTGGTGAGTAAATGTACTCACATCTCTTTTTTTTGCTCTCTTAATGGTGGTAGTATTGCTTAGGTTCTCCTAGCGCTGGCAAAACCTCGCTTGAATCTGTATCACCTAGATCGATTACTAGGCGGGTCAGTTTCATAGTCTCGTGCTACGGCGTGCTGATACACCGAAGGTCATTGGCTTCAATCCGCTCGGGACAGGTGCTCCCGTAGCGAACGTTCTAACAATTCTTGATACAAGAGAAAAATCAGTAAAGCCCCCAATACATGTGGAGTAGATTAACTCTTGTTGTAAGAAGATCGTGCTCAACCAAAATCGACATCTAACACACACTACCAGACGCGTATTAAAGAGGAATTCTTACATTTTCAGTTTGTGATTATACTTCGGTTTGACATCAACATCTCAACCATTCTTAGCGATAGTTTTGAGTATGTTAAGAAACACGTGAACCGTACTGGAACAGAGAGCAGCCTGGATCTCCACTTTCGCTTCATCTTCTTCGTTTTTGTTTTTTGTTCGACCGATGCCGGATACATTAGCAGCTATTAATCACCCTATCAGCAGATACCTGTAGCACACGTTTGGACGTAATCTTCCCACGCTGCTAAACGCAACGCATAGTAACGTTACTAACCTTCGGTACGGCCTGCGCAGAGAACCTCAAGTACGCGCCAAACGCTAAAGATCAAGTACACGCACTAAATTTTTCGTAGGCTTATTAACGGTGCGGCCGTGACACTGTAAACGAGCCGCTAGCACTATTGCGATTAAATGTGCCGCGCTAGTGCCGGGCGAGTGGTCGCACTGCATCCGCTGCGCGGTGGGTGCGTACGTGCGGTTGTACACCATCAACCGATATCTTGACCCTGGCTCTAACGGTGGAGGAAAACGTAGCAGAAGCAAAACGGATCGGATGTGGAAAAAATATCTCACACGATATGTGGCCGGCCACTATGGAACGTTTAATGAGACCCAGATGAGATGGCAGCATCCGGATCTGAATCTAATTTTCGTCTGCAGGTACACCTTTCTAGATGTCGTGTACGTGTCCACTAGTGGAGAGGTTGTTTTTTTGTTGTGGTTGCTGTTTTGCTGGTTGCAATCTAGAAATTTTATGGCCTATCAGTTTCGCTGCTAACACCCATGCCCTGGTTGTAACTCAAGACTGTCAGGGCCATCGGACATATGAAAGATTAACGAAAAAAAATAAGCACCTACTTACCAACAGGAACATAACGTTTGCGAACGGGGAAACCATCGCTGGTAGTGGAAACAATCGCCACACTCTATGCAACTGCGAATGGCCACAATCGTACTTTTGGCGGATGATGTAACGCGAACTGCATGCGTGCATGGCCGGGAGGATTACTACAGTGTCGCTTTTATATAATTGATACATTGGAAGTGTGGGGCCGCTGTCTTTCCACCGGTCGGCGGTATGCGGACCGTCCGTGTCGGCAAACACCGCGCATACACATTCTGATCCGATACGCGCGATAGCAAAAAAAAAACGATCACGAGGACAATAACGATATTAAAATGCATACCATGTGCGTGTTACGATTGCCGAACCGCACGCCAGTCGATGCGGCGATCCAATGCGTTCGATCCCGTGCGATCCCCAAATAAATGAACCAATACCGGGACCAACACTACTGCGTCATTCCGCCCACACCATCACATACTGTCGCAATATGGTTAACGGAGGTGGGAGGTACCGTGTTGTAGTTTTGTTTTCTCTGAGATATATTTTTTTTTTAATGAAAAGTGAAAACGTACTTTAAGTAGCTATGCAACATAGCTTTTATATCCAAGGGTTATAAAACCTTGAGGATATCTAGGAGCTAGGAGATGTTAATCATAATAGAGACTCTATCTGCTGATCTACAGTTAGAGATGCTATTCGGGAATGATCTTCAAAGCCCCCAAAGGAGCATGAAGTCCAGTAGCGGATTGAACCTACCGTAGGTTAAAGAGCCTCTAAAATTCTAAACACTCTTGATGTGAGATCCCGGAATATCGTTTCCGCCTGGGACCTCCACTGTGAAGGTCTTAAGAATTAAAGATAGAAAAAAAGTAAGGCGAGGAGGTGTTGAAAGGTCTATTACTAGTTCTGCTGTTGATGTGACGTTCTTCGAAGGGCCTCTACAAGCTCAGGGCCACATGCAAACGCTTATCGTTCAACCTGTCACTGCTGATCTTGCGTAGTTCTCAACACCTCAGATCCTTGGGAAAAATAAAATAAGATATATTATTTTTATTCCGAAGAACCTATTGTTATAGTGCGCACTGTACATCGTTTTCATTAATTCGTAGAAAAAAGGCCAGATGCAATGAATATCTCCTTATTGTCTTACAGGTTACATCACCTCACTGAACAGAAAGATGTTTAGCATCAATGTGCCCTTTAACCCGGCGTACAGTGACCGAGTGTCCGATGAATGTAAACGACAATCTGCCTTGTTTTTTCGTTCGTATGCAGCATCCCAGCTGTGGGCGCTCAGAAGTAGGTAGTCACCTGTGGAAACTAATTCTATCTATCTATGTATCTATCTAAGCTCACCTTACCGTTTTGTCTTCTCGCTTTCTCCAGTGCACGATGCTAGTGCCAAGGTCGGGCAGGGCATTCTGAACGGTAATGTCAACCAGTACGGTGACTTCGATCAGTGCCTTAACATACAGCAAACACTGCAAGCTGAACAGGGGAACGTACTGGGAGGGACGATCCGGGGCCGTTATTGCATGGCTGAGGTACAGCCGACCATCAAACCGAACACACAGGTGTTGAAGCATCTGTACGATTTGATCCAGGCACACGGTATGCTGAAGAGCAATTTGAATGATGTAAGTAGATGCCGCTTCTTTCAATAAATAGTTTCTTAAGCGGGGGGCTGAGCTAACTCACGTGAGCGTGCTGGTGAGCTTTCTTTGTTGTGTGTCGTTTAATTCGTAGAAATAAAATTCTTGATAAAGAGATAGCAAAAATTGAGAGAAAAGAAGAGAAGTGTGAACTACTCGAAAACCGTAAATCTGATAAACTCTCTTATATAACACATAACATACTGGTCTAAACACTTAAGTTTGAGGACAATACATTTTTTTTTACTTTTTCGAAAAAGGTCCATAATAAAGATCCAATGCTTTCGGATACCTCAAGCAGACAGAAAATTGCTCCCCCTCCTCATAGTCTGAAAGTGGAGGATAGAGAGTGGAAGAACCTCCAAATGAAGATTATGTGTTGTTGATTATTCGTTAACAACGTCAATGTTAGCTTCACCAGTAAATTCTGAACTCAATAACTGATATAACGTCAATTTTGATGCGTTTAAAATCAGTGTTTTACGCATCTCTTCGATATCTCAGCTAACTTCGTCTACCGTTAGATTAGCCACCCAAATCTGAAGAATCTATCTTTATATACAAGATCAATTCGGTTGGTCCACGACTCTTTCCACTACTCATTATAATGAGTATTATAAAAGTAAAAAGAGTTAATTATCTTATTCCCAACGACACTCAATATAGAAAGAATATGCTATTCCCACCTATGCGAGCTATATCATCGGTAGCTCATCAATTGCTTGTATTCTATCTGCAGCCTGGTCACCGTGTTCCCCGTTTTTCGACCGTACACTGGGCACTGTGTGTACCGGCCGGCTGTACCGCACAAGACATCCAGCTATCACTCGGAGAGTTCCTACGCCAGTACGTCATCGATACCGGACTTCAGACGGAGGTGAAGGTGCATCCTGCCCTCTGTCAGACGAAGCACTACATCTGGCGCGAATATTTCACCGATCGAACTTTGATCGTATGGTACGGATTCCTCTTATACGGGTTACTAGTACTCGCTTCCACTCTGTACGATCTTAAATTCCAGAACAAAGGTAAGTGTGCTACCCTGCAGGGACACGGGAAATTGCGCCAGAACAATCTACCAATACTATGTTACATGGCTTACAGTGGAATGGTTCACGGTGTTTTCGTTCGTCAAAAACACCCGATCGATACTGAGCATCAAGGAGGAGCGGAACGATATTGCCTGCGTGCACGGTATACGTTTCCTGAACGCGATGCTGCTACTGATTGCCCACAAATCGATGGCACTCTTCTTCAACCCGTATGTTAATCGAACGGAAATGAGTGAGGTAAGCGGAAAGGGTAGCGAACCCACATCTTAAGGACATGTTCAGCAAAATGTTTTCTTTCTGTCTTGTTGTAAAAGGTGTTGGGACAACCTTGGACCGTGATCGGTCGGGCGGCAGCCATCTTCACGGATCCGTTCATCATGTTCAGTGGCTTCCTGACCACGTTCTCCTTCATCGAACGGCTGCAGAAGGGTCAGAGGGTACGGCTGCACCAGGAGTACATCGGACGGTTGTTACGCATCGTACCACCGCTAGGGGCTCTCATCCTGTTCTGCACCTTCGTCCTGCCGTTCCTGAGCAATGGGCCGCTCTGGAATCTGGTGGTGACGAACCATGGCGACATCTGCAAGCAGTACTGGTGGCGTAACATGCTGTTCATTCACAACTACTTTGGCTTCAAGAATATGTGCCTCACGCACACGCATCACGTTGGTATTGATACGGAGTTGTTCTTCGTTGCACCACTGTTCATCTACTGTGTGTGGAAGTGGCCTCGCCGTGGCATGATAGGACTGGTGACGGTTGCCCTCATCACTACCGTACACAGGTTCTACGTGACGTACAGCTTACGGTTGGCCAACTACGTCTACTTCGGAACGTCGTAGGTGTTGAGGCACTCATGGAAGGGTTGCTATAATTGCTATCTTTCACATCAGATCTGATCATTCTCGTTCTTATTATGGTGTATTCTAGCGTGAAGCAGCTGTTTGAGACGGCAGACTTTATGTATACCCTTCCATACTTCCGTGTTACCGTCTATCTGATGGGTGTAATGCTAGGATACGCTTGTTCAAAGTACAAAACGATGAAACTCACCGAGGTAAGCAATTGTTGTCACATAACTCCCATTTAACAAGATATCTAGTTGATATCTGATGCTTTGCCGTGATTGTATCTTCCACCCCAAACTGAAGAAACAAATGAAAATTGGATGGTACGTCAGTACACTGTCGATTGCAATCGCCTTCTTCGGACCGGCACCGATGGGCTCGATGCACTACGTGTACAACCCCTTGCATGCGGCCAGCTATGCTGCCTTTTCCCCGATAGCGTGGTGTCTCTTCTTTGCCTGGACAGTCTTCACTGCACATCTGGGGTATCGCAGTATGTACTGGTTGGTTGTCTGTTTTGACCACGCAGTTATTAACAAACTCTCTCTTCTCGCTCAACCCAACCAGACTGGGTGATAGATATGTTCTCGTGGCGGGGTTTTCGCATCACCACCAAGATATCGTACGCCATCTACCTGACGCAATTCCCCATCTTCTTTTACAACGTTGGACGTACGCGAACGCCACAATTTTTCGAGTTCTGGCCAGCAGTTATCGTAAGTGTATTTCCCAACCCAATTCAATTAATTCTCGCTCTCTCTAATCAATGAACTCATTTTCGTTTCGCAGTTCAACACCAACGAATATCTGGTGGTGTTTTTGTCCTCGTTCCTGCTCACGGTTTTGTTTGAGACACCGTTCATCAACGTGAAGAAGATGTTGTTTAGCAGTAACAGACACGCGAAACCTGTGGCAAAGAGTTCTGGTGGCGATCCACTAGCAGACGGTGCGGTTTGCAGTGGCATTGTGGACGAGAACGAAAACAGTAGGTCTAATAAGCGGCTTGAAAGCGAAAATATTAAATTAAACGGTTAGGTGATATTTAAATCCTAGTGAACTTCTTATTTCTCGATGACAGCAAAGAGGGATCGGGGTGTGATTCTATCATAGATAATCAGCTATCATAAAATAAACAATCAAGCATTCAAATTGGTTAAAAATGTATAAAACCAATTTTTCTTACAACTTAACCAATTATGAATAACACTAATGTTATATCACATAATATTGTTGCATTTTATAATCTCTTCGGTTTTTGGTTCATTTTTTTATATCGACATCAAGTATTAGGCGTCTCCATTGACAAAAAAATGCATTCTTTTTTTGTTTACTTTATCTTTTCAAAGAATCATTGATCATAAAAAATGTGCGGGCGATCTTCAGTCAAGGCAGGTATGGGAAGCACAAGCACTACTATTAGTAACTTATAGCAATTAGGAATAGAATATAGAAATTAGGAGGATAACGGAACATATAGACGTAGACAACACAGGGAGTGATGGATACAAAAATAGTGAGCAATAACTTACGAATGATAGACAACAAAAACATTCTAAAACAAAATAAAATATTATGGAACCAGCGACTGGTATAGAGAGGAAGTGAAAAGCTGAGGAGAAAAATTTGAGTACCAAGCGGAGTTTGAAGAAAAGCAATGGAATGAAGGGATGAAACAAAATATTATCCGGGCATGATTTGTCTAAATACTGGTTGAGCCGAAAGAGACTAGTGGAAGGAAGAGACCGCGAACTTAACATGTGCCAAAAACATCAGGTTTTCCACTGAGAGAGTTAGAGACATTTGGGAATATGGCGAAAGTATCGCTGAAGAAAAGGTGGAAAGATACAGCGGGAGATACGATAAAGACAATCATCAAATGTATACAACAAGTGCAAAGCAATGTTTTAAAGTAAAAAGAGTAGGAAAGAGGAGGTAAATAACTCCAGAAGTCGAAAGTCTTAGTAGTGTGGTTGTTCCTTTGAATACGGTGGAGCAAAACACTGCTTAAGCATAGACGGTTGTGTCTCACTCGCAAGAAAGAAGAAGGGGTTGGCAGAGATAGGTAATTTTATTATCGAGGATAACATCAAGATCGTTTATGACCTTAGAACGTGTGAGGTTTAGGGAGTTGCTGGCCAGTATGAGGCCAGAATGTAGTTGGAGGATTTGGAAAACGAGATGAACACGAGGCTCCGAAAAAGAATCTAACAGACGTTGCTGGGAAGAACATGTTGATGTTGTAAGTGCACATGAGATGAGAGTTTGTTCGGAGTAGCTAACTGAGGTCGTTAATAAAAAAAAAAAAACAAACAACCAGGAGAGCGCTAAGAACGCTGCCCTGTGGGACACCGGAAGAGCAGACACTCGTGCAATACACAGGAATCCAGTATGACGTGGTACGAGCAGTTCAGGAGATAAGATTCTAGCCACTGCAATATTTAAATAAATACATAATAACTGAAGTAGTGTATTTGTGGACGAAAGAATAAATCCCACTCCGTTCAACATTTGTGTTGAAGCAGGCCGCAGTGAAACATTTCTTCTTACTTCGGTTAGCGTTCCGTGAGTGCCTGTGAATGAGAGTTTTTTGTTTAAATTATTATAAAAGTAAGTGTGCTACCACAGCGCAACTAATATTACCGCTGTATATATGTAGGAGAACTTTCATTCGCTACAAGAAGTTCATACAGGTGTAAGAAAATAACACATTCACTTGGATTCCTCGAACTTACCGGATGTCGAATGTATTGCAGATGTTCGTGGACGAGACAATCTTTGCTAGAATTTTAGGTAATGTCATGTAATCTTTTTTTTCTGCAATCTGTTGAAGCGTTCATGCAGAGTTCGCGATTCTTTTGCTTGTTATCATTTAACAGTTTCGTTGTTTTGTTGTTGACAATGATTACATAAAAAAGAATTGTTTTTACTATTCCAAAGTTTAAACCAAACTCAGACAAATTTATCTTTAAGTTGGCAAAATAGTGTTACGAACGGTTTGCTTAAACAAGATTCGCTTCTAGAGACACTTATTTTTTGTATACATTTTAGATTGTGGATAAAAACTGTAAAACAATGATTGGGATAACAAGAACGATCATCACACACATGATGATCATAACGAAATATAAATTGAATAGCGAATTCATTTCACAATCAACACTCACGCGGTTCAAAAGCGAATGAAAGCGTTCTCGTTTAGCAGCACCCTAATCACGCTGCAATTATTTCTTTTCCATACTTTATAACATTCACAGTAGATAAATTTCTTTTCCCACGTTTTTGTCATTTTCCCAGTTCTTTAGCTGGGAAAAAAGAGAAAAAGTCCTTTCTTTACAAATAACAAATATGGAAAATGTTTTTTTGTTTGCAAAAACATATATAAAAAGAAAAAAAACCGTAGAATGGTAAAGTGAATAACATAGTGGTGACACCAGCGTGTGAGTTTTGGGTTGTTTTTTTTTAATCTTTATATTTTATATAAATCCGTCATGCATAATTGAATTGAATTTATTTTTCTTCGCCGCGAAAACATTTACATGCCATTATCGCGTGTCGACCTCATTTGTTGGCTCTCCTGGCTATCGTTTTGCATAAATCTATGTATTATAACCTTAGGTATGTGTTGTATGATTTCGTATGTGTGTGTGTGTGTGAATGTATTTGTGTTTGTCATTTACAAATATAATTTTTTTTGTTGGCAAACTGATACGATAAATCTTTGAGACAGAAAACCATCAAACATTAAAAGAGAGAAAGTGTTTAGATTGTGTGCGTGTGTGGTTGAAAAAAAGGATTTCAAATTAAAAAAAAAAGAGTACTGTTTATTTCAATTACTTCCTGTAAGCTTTATTGATCTAAGCACTTTAGTCACTCATTTCGTAATTCGCTTCTTTGATCGATTTTGCCACGTGATAATCTTGTAAGATGTCTAAATGTAGATGACAGAATGATAATGAGTGTAATAGTTGCGGTGTTTGAGTGTGTCGGTCTAATGTTAAATCCCGGCAGGACCGATCGGCCCTACACACAGCTAGGCGCTATGCCTTTGTTTTTTTTTTTCCCCCCACAAGGCATGACAAAGGTTGGGTGTTTTGTCAACTTAGGAAGCGGTATGTAAGGGACAAAATACAGGGCCGAAGAAAGAGAGGATAATGACCGTTTCGGTAGAAGGAAAACGAGTGGGAGGGGGATTAGTTAAGAATGGCGTGCAGGAGACAATGGCGACCTCCACCGGGGATCGGATGTGAAACCGATGAACATCTGCAGCATCCGGACATCTGATCCGACACCTGTCTCCCTCCCCCCCTTCCCTCCCTACAACAAGTGCCCCCCATTTCCCCGTCGGGCTATTTAAGGATATACAATCTTCCGCTCTCCTTCCTCCTTTAAGCACAACCCCGCGCGCGCCAAACGTTCTTACTGTAAGTGCTCTTAGCGTTTCTTAACTTTGTTGTTTTTTGTTTTTTTTTGCTTCACTTGCTTCCTCCGGGCTTCCTTCGTAATTTTGTGTTTTTCTCTCTTTCTTCTTACCGGTTGTAAAATATAATAACTATAAAAAAATATTTGTAGAAAAAAAAAATGAACGAATCACCATTAAACCTGCCTCCTCCTTCTCAGTGGAAAAACGTCTGAAACTACATCAGAGAGTACTCGACGTATTTCATTTGCGTGAGGCCATGTTGTATAGACGGGTTCGCTAACTAAGCTTCTTTGCTTTGGGGTATATACTTTCTATCTTTGCTTGTTTGTTGTGAATTGTTCTACTCGAGCGGTAGAACCCTACAGTAGTATCGCTGTTGTAGGACAAAGATAGGACGGGCTAGGTCAATGGTTCTGCTAGGTGCTGTGTTTAATGTGCTTTTTGTTGTTTTTCTTTTCTTTCTCCCTGCGACCCATTTTTTGTTGTTTCTTAACCTTAACTGCTCATTCATGACGGTCGCTCCATTGCTTTCGGTCCCAAGGAAGAGGAGACAAGATGGCAGAGACGCATAAGGGAAGAAGAATGGGTTCATGTGTATTGTTGTAGGTTTTTGCTCTGTTTACTACAATGGAGTGAGAAAATTGATCTTTTTCGGTTAACTAACGGTAGGGGAAAGGAAAAGATCCTGTCCTTCACACTAATGCAAAAGCTTAGTGAAAAAGAAGAAGAGAAGAAGAAGAACATGGAGGACCGTTTGGAGAGCAATCGAGATCACTAACATTATGCGTTGGTGCCGTTCCGCATAACATTAACATAAACCCTCCCAAAACAAGCCTCATTGTGTTGGAGGTCGGTTTGTTGGAGCCGTAAATCCACGCCCAACTAGAACAGGAGCCAAACAAGCATGCAAATAAACAAAAATATACGTACGTAAGTCAGCATTGTACGCAGGACTGACTATCCTTTTTTTTTGTATGACGGCCTGGCCGTATTAGACTAATTTTACCACGTAGCAGGATAGTCAATCACTGCTACGGGGGAGCGCGTTCCGGATGAGATTTTGGTCCCGGTCTGTCGCGTGAGAGAGCAGCACCGATACCACTACTACCCCACCGGGCCGCCCCGAGGACTGACTATACTGTTGCGGGTAAATTCAAGTCACGGAAGCCAGAAATGACAGGCCAAAACCTCGCGTCGGTTTGTAGTGCCGTAAGAAGTTTTTTTTTTGTATGACGGTCTGGCCGTATTAGAACCATAAGAAGAAGTATTATCAGCAAATACAACCGATAGCAGTTCCTGACGCATCAAAAAAGATCTATTATTGTGTTTTGTTGTTGTTTGTTTGACATTACTCATACATGTTTCTAAATGCTGATTCCAAATGAAAATACATATATTAGCCCTTTTGTATGCCCTAACAAAAAAAAAAAGATGTAGAAAATATAGAAAATATTCGTTTCAAAAAAACTGCATTTATCAGTTAGTTTGCGTTCTTCCTTCCCTACACTTTAGCAATAATACATTACAATAATTGTTACTACAGGTTTTTGTTTTGCACACACTCGTGTGCTTCAAATCTTACACGCAGGTTCAAAAATAGAACCGCAAAAGGATGTAGAAATCATGCACAATAAATGACAATAATGCTAACTGAAACTGAACTATTGCACTTTTTTGCGACACTATTGCTCTCTACCCTTGGTGAGGCTGCAAGCCCTGGAGCGATTACAAATAGTAAGAGCTTTTTCCAAATAGAAGAAGGTGCCAAATAAACATCATTAAAAAAAAAACAAAAAATAAATTACAAAAATTAGGGACGTTTTCATGGGGCTAGTAATGCAGATTCCCAAGGATAAGCTTGTCAATTGTTGTGGGGGCGAGTGTGTAAGTGTGTGTCCTTGCTGCTGTTGCCGTACCGAAACGATTGACCAACTGTCGGTCAGGGTGCCTGTTATTAGTAAGCATTCGAACAAATGAACCTCGTCGCCCATTTTTACCGCCTCTTCCCCGTCTCTCTTCCTAGCGATTCCATGTGTGTGTGTGGGTGGGTTGGGGTGGGGGCAGGATTGAGGGAGAGGAAAGAGGAAAGGGAGGGAGACTTTTTGTTTGCAATATTTTGTTTTCCCCCGTCTTCAGTTCATAGTGCACCCTTCACATTTCATTCCGAACGGGCGTATTACGTACCTAGCTGGGAAGTAATTTAACTCTCTAACACTAGTTGTGACACCTTACCTAACGAGTTTGCTCCGTATAAACTAAACTTTTCCTTCTTCTGTCTCGCTTTTCATTTTCTTAATTTCTGTTACTAATGCGTCTCCTATCCATCCAGCGACTGAATCCACGTAACATGCGTACGTCTTTTTTTCTTCACTATCTTCACGTTTAGAAACATATCGCATCCTTTCCTTCATCCCTCTATACAAGGTGCAACCGGTGCTGCAACGATGATGATGCTTACCCTTTCCATCATTCAAAATTCCTATTCATCCGTATCGCTGGACAGTTTATCTTTATCACGCCGCTCCTCTCGTTTGTTTTCACCGGATGTAACTGCAGGCGGGTTGTTGCTGCCTTGCTGCATTGCCCGCTGTTTCATTATTGTCCAGTCAAATGTGTAGTCGTACTGATGGTTAAGGGTACGGAACAGAATTCTACAAGTGGAAAGAAAGATACGGAACGCGTGAGAATGATTTGCTTGGGTTGTTGCTTAAGCATGCATGTTTTATACCCTGTCAAGAAGTTAATGATTATATTACACAGGTAGGTGTTTATTTGAAAGATTTAGAAGTGGTTGAATTATAAAAAAAAACAATAAACAAATTAAGCGTAACAAGTTTGACCACCTACTTGGGTATGTTTAGCACTTTTAATTATAAATAACTTTCGATAAACATTTTTAGTTTATACCCCTTATAATAATATCCCATAAACGAGCAAATTGAATACAAAACGTATTACCTTTCTGGGTACTGGTTTTTTTTTTAATAAAAATAGATTGGTTTATATTATAAAGCACATAACGTGAATATTGCAAGTCTTAACAACAATTAATACCGCATATAAACACATTTTAACACGTAAAATTGCAAAATTCCATGCAAAATGTATTATCTACCCCGGGTAGGTGGTAATAGAAATAAAGGTGTATTTTTGGTTTTCGTTTGAAAGTTAAAAACAACGTAGCACCAACGTTACAACTTAAAAAAGTGGTACATTGTTCGACAAATTAAAAAAAGCATTTTTCATTGATTAGCCAATATTACCCATATTTTACAAATGTAAACAAATTTCTAGTGATCGATTTGTTCCAAATGCTCACTGCTTTAAATTAATCAAACAAAATTGTTCCGCCAAGGTTGTTTACCATAACAACAGATCAACAATTTGAGGAAGAACCAAACCACTCAAAATTGATCATAAAAGAATTAGAAAGAAATAATATTTCACAAAGGAAAGCATATGGGAGAAAGAACAACACGTGAGTCATTTGATGACATCATCGGTGCGTAGAACAAAAGCAGACAGTAATGGCGTTATCAGACGTGGTATGTTTGTTTGGAATATCCATGGTGAAATATGTCAAAGTCCACTTGACACATTTTACCACGGCATGAAATAATGAATTCGGTTCGAGCTATATAGTTTCTGTTACTGTGTATTTAAACCTGTTAGTATGGGGGATTCTAGCAACAAAAAGTTAATAGCTTCTGTAAAAAATGCGCATCTTTGACAAATTTTACAATGTACATTGCAACCAAAAATCCGAAGTGAAATGAAGAAAATAAAAACGAAATAAAAGATACAAAATACAAAGACTGCATCTAAATAGATCACACATTGTTCAAACTAAAGCGAACGGACAACCTACCTGAATAGTTGCCGCAAATACATGTAGTCAGGACCCTCCTCAAAGCGCAAACTGCGGCAGTAGTTCAGATACATTGCAAACTCCGCCGGAAAGCCCTTGCACAGCACCTCGATAGGGGTGGACATCTTTTTCTCGGAGATCTTCTCATATTTCTGCTTCTTGTTGGTCGCTTTCAACCCTTGCCAGGGGAGCGAACCGCGGTTGAAGTACATCATCACGTACCCCAGCGATTCCATATCGTCGCGGCGGCTTTGCTCGATGCCGAGGTGCGCGTTGATCGATGCGTAACGCGCCGTACCGGTCAGGTTCTTGTCCTCCCGGTACGTGATGTGGATGCGGGAACGGAAGTCCCGATACTTTTTCGCCAGCCCGAAATCGATCAGGAATAGCTTGTTGCAGTGCCGCCCGATACCCATCAGGAAGTTGTCCGGCTTGATGTCGCGGTGGATGAAGTTTTTCATGTGCAGGTACTCGAGCCTCCCGATCATCTGGTCCACCAGCATCAGCACGGTCTTGATTGTGAAGTGTCTGCTGCAGAAGTTGAACAGATCCTCTAGCGAGGGACCGAGCAAATCCATCACCAGCACGTGGTAGCTGCGCTCCTGGCCGAAGTAGCGGATGTGCGGTATGCCAACGCCACCTGTGAGCACTTTGTACAGTTTGTACTCGTATGTCAGCTGCGGATGGCGGGCCAGTATGCTCTCCACCTTTAGCGCCACCTCCTCGCCATTAGTGATGTTTATGCCGAGGTAGATATCGCCGAACGAGCCCGATCCGATCTTACGGATGATGCGATACTTGCCGGCGACGATGAAATCATTCATTTTCAATCCTATTTTCCTGTCCTGTACGCTCTCTACCGTGTAGAGGAAGGTGGGAAAGAACTGCAAAGATGTGTGTTTTTGTTGTTGTTACTGCGATTTTTTATGTTGACGAGAAATCCGTCTTCCTTACAAGGGGGAAAGCGCACCGAGCAGTAGAATGCAGCCTCTATAACCTCGATGCACTTGATTGTTTGGTTTGATGATGTGGATTTGATTGCAGGCTAGTTATGCTTCTAAGGATACAACCCCTATAAGACGGTCTACCCTTGGTGTGTCTATAGATGTAGATGTGATCCGACTGCCGTGAAAAGACTGTGCACTGATTGATTGCTGGCTCCTCGAGAAACGCTGCTGTATCGTGTAACATACAGTTCAATGCTGTTTAGGAAAGTGTAGGGGAAGAAAAAAAAACACAAATGTACGCACATTAGTTCTTGTTGCAAGCAGGAACGAAATTTACAGCGACAGCGAAAAGAAAGCTATCGTTTTGCCTTATTTTGTTATTTCAACACCACTTCCTACCGAATGCTATTGTAATAACTGTCGTTATTTCTACGCAACACCGAAATACAGCACATTTGCTTCTAAGCCAACTATATGATCTTCATGCCACCACAGTAGGGGTTGCTGGATGGATAAAGGAAAAACAAGTTTTAGGAAATATTTTCCACCGTATCGTCTCACTCGGTTCCCATCAGCGTTGCCATTTTCTCATACCACATTATCTACACCACTACAGCGGAACGTTTTTCATCGCAGTGATCTAACTGAATACGTTCCACTTCTACACATACACATACGCTCCACCAACCGTGTACCGTTCTGTGATGTTTGATGCACAAATCACTACCAGAGCGCAATACAATATCTTTGCCTTAGCATGGATGGATTTCTTTGAGCATTTGCGAACCGGGAACCTATGCACAGTTGTAAATGAGGAAGTACATTATTTTTTCAGCTGTCTTCCTGCCTAATATTCCAAGCTACCATGACAATCGGGTCAAACGTGTTTCACACACCTAACACATGCACACACACACATACACACATACACGTACACATCGGGATGTGAGGTTGGCGATGTCACTACGCCTTTGCCAGGCCAGACATCTATTGGTACCCTTTTTAGCAGTTTTCTTTGTAATGTGGTGCTTCTTCGTGTCAGGTCTGTCAAACTGCAACTGTTACAACAATGGAAATATTGGACAGTAAGCATGTTACATGCATTGCATTATAGCAACAATTATTTTCGTAATACTGTAATATCTATTCAAAATTATACAATCAAAAGTATGGAAGAATTTGCAGTTCAGTGGTGAAAAATAGTTTTGATACTTTTGTATTTTTTATGGTACACTACAATGTGCCAAATCAAATCTTCTTAAAAAAAATCAATGCTCGAAAACCATTTTCGTGCGTTAAGCTAACAACAAATTCTAGAGAAAAATCAGCTTCTAAACGCACTGAATCCCAGCAACCAATCAAATTAATAAGGTCTAGTATGTGTTCGCATATCTTCACTATTTGTCTTCCCCAGCCTGTTTTGTACCCAACAGCAGTGTTGTCAGTAGTTGCTAAAATTGTGTTTCGTATCCTAACCGTGTTTGACAACCCCGCTCTACCCTCGCTCATTGATTTCCATCCGAAGATACCTCCGCTACTTGGATATTGCTTTACAGGGACATTGGTTAAACTTACTTTTTACAGACAAAACACAAGCGACGGGAGCACTGTATTCCGCTTTTAGCTACTTTTCATAATACAGACAGTTTGTTCGTTTGGCCACCAATCAATTGCGTGTCTCACTAGCACTCGTCTCCAACGGACATAAAATACAGAGAAGCAATGTGTAGCGCAATCTTTTTTTCTTTTCTTCTCTCTACTTTTAATGGATCCCACTCTTCAGCGACACGGTAGCCCGTTTCCCAAGAGCTAGAGGCAATGAACGAACACTGTAGGACGTTAGCGAACACTGTAATTATACATTATTCAACGGTTCATGGTTTTACCGCACCGAACAGATAAAGGAACAGCGTGACCGAGTTGCACATCTAGCGAAAAATCAAACGACAAATACCCACATTGGCGAAGTGTCAATATGGCGACCCTATAAAACTTCGATTATCTGGTGAATCTTTGAATGCGGTTGTGCGAAGGTATCTTATTTCTTTTTCTCTTCTGCAGTCACACCTTTATGGCATGAACGATCTGTCACAATTTGCTATGGCGCACAACGGCGAGCAAGAACTTTCTTGATGGGCTTGTTACTTTCCAAGGTGAATAAATGAATAGTGTGGTGAAAATGAGGATTTTTGAGGCGATCTCGCTCTAAGCATATTCCAACGTACGTTGAAGCGAGACCAATAGATGAGCGAACACTATCAAGGTTTGTCGTTAGATTGCAATCATAATTTAACTTTCTGGTTCATGTATTTACATTTCTTTTGCGTTTTAATACGTTGCTCTTAACTTTTTTATTATTTGTTTGTTGAGCAATTAGTATGTGATTAAGTTTAAACCCACTCTATTCATCTTGGTGAATGAAACAATTGATCTAGAGCAATAATTCCACCACACTTGTATGTATCTTGTTTGTTTCTGATTCTCGTAAAATAAATTATTTTTCTTTACCGGCTGCTTTGTTGTAAATGAAATAAACATGAAAAAATGTGCCAATCAAAGATTTATTCTGCCAAAATAATTTAAGCGCAGAGAAAATGAAACTGCACTGCGCTCGCCCGTTCAAACGGCACTGTAAACAGCAGCGAAGAATTTGGAACCATCGTACAGTTTGACGTTTTGACTCAAACGCCTGTGACGGTTCGCGTGTTATTTTCGTTTTCTTTGTTCATGCTCAGCATTTCGCGAAAAAGAGAAGTGTCGTTCCTTAATGTGTTCCGTATTATGCGCATCCGTGTGGTGTCCGTATTAAAAACAGACTGCAGTAAACAAAATGCAGCCTCTGTAATTTCCGGCCGAAGAAAAAAATATAAAACGATCCAAAACCGTTGTGCACTGATTTTCACGGAAATGTGATTTTCTGCTGATCCAGCTGGTTCGTAAGCACTGGTGAGGGAAGGAAATATAATCAGTGGCAGTGAGTGGTGAAAAGGTGGAATGTAAAAAAACCTCCGACCAAGAGCAACATTCACGAAAGTTGTGACGCGTCCTGCGTCCACGGAGTGTCCTTTCACTTTTTTTTCGTTGACTGTTGAACTTGGCTCTAGCCAGCACACGGGTGTACAGTGTTTGACGTTGAGGCAGTGCGGTTGCGGATATGAGAGTCGTATCGTACCACACGGACAAGGCCGATACAGTTGGTGCAAAGTGTGTGCGTGACCTTCCGGAAAGGCTCAATAGTAAACGGTGTTGTTAGGAGATTACTAACCGCACAGCATCGGCGCGGGATCGGAGCTGTAGTAAACTGTGCATCGGTCAATGACACCCGGCCGAAGGTAAACAGACAGCTGACTATTATTAACCCCCAAAACGTAGGCCCAGCATGACTTAATAGTTGGTATGCGACGAACGATGGTGGTTTTACGAACGGAAATGCATGTTTGGTAAGAATCTTTCCAGCAGGTAACAGTAGAAAATGTGGATTAATGCAAACCTTCCCTTCAATTCCCCGTGCAGACTGAAGACGCAGCAGACACCTCCCACGACACGATTCTCGGCGTGCGTACGATGGCGAAGGAATACGATTATCTGCTGAAGGTGCTGCTTGTTGGCGATAGTGACGTTGGCAAGCAGGAGATTCTTTCCGGGCTGGACGATGGTTCCACGGAAAGCCCCTTCTGCAGTGGAAGCGGCAGTACGTGAATTTGTGTGGCTTTCCGTTTTGACATCTTCTCACATTTGTTTTTCTTTCCCTCTTTCGCTCTCTCCCTTCCTTGCAAAAAACAGCGGCACATAAAACGACCACCATCCTGTTGGATGGTAAACGCGTGAAACTACAGATTTGGGACACATCCGGCCAGGGACGGTTTTGCACAATCATACGCTCCTATTCCCGCGGTGCACAGGGCATCATACTCGTGTACGACATCACGAACAAGTGGAGCTTCGACGGACTGAATCGATGGCTGAAGGAGGTCGAAGAGCACGCGCCCGGCGTACCGAAGGTGCTGGTAGGGAACCGGCTGCATCTCGCATTTAAGCGGCAGGTCGCAGCGAAACAGGCGGAGCTGTACGCATCCCGCAACAAGATGGCCTGCTTCGAGATATCGCCGTTGTGCGATTTCAACATCCGCGAATCGTTCTGCGAGCTCGCCCGGATGGCACTGCACCGGAACGGGATGGAGCGGATCTGGCGCACGAACAAAGTACTTTCCCTGCAGGAGCTGTGCTGCCGCAGTATCTGCCGGCGGACGAATGTATATACCATAGATAGCCTTCCGCTGCCACCGTCGGTGAAGTCGTATCTGCGATCGTACGCGCTCACCTCGTCCCAGTGCTTGAACACGGTGCTGAACAATTCCGCGTCGATAGCGAAGAATCTCAAAAGCAAAACCGCCACCTCGTACCATCTGAAGCACAACGTGCGCAACGGGTGCGTGATTTCTTGATTGTCATTTCACACCCGGCGGCACCGGAACACCATTTTCCTCGGCGGCCGGTTGGACGGAGCCGGAACAGTCAGATGGTGGCAGTATGGAACGATCGCCACCCACACACCGCGCACAACACATTATCGATCGTTAATTATCGTTTAATTGCCGTTTGTTTTCTTTTGTTTTTTTTTTACTTTCATTTTTTTTACATTACAAAAGCTACATTTGTTTTAAGAAACAGTTGCTCGATCCTCAGAAGTATTTTTTTAAACACTAACACTATTACCTCACACGCAAATGTGAAGCTGCCAACCCACTACATTCGTCGTGCTCGTCCCGGCGGGCCGGCGAATCAGCTAACAATCGTTGCTCACAAGAATGGACCCGTTTTTGGACCCGTACACCATTACGCTATCAAACCCCGTCTAACGGGAACAGTGCAGTAGTACAATTAACTCATACAAATGTTTTATACAATCTGGACCCTAAGAAAGAGATGCTTAAGGTTCACAGCCGCTATCAACTATTGTTTACGATAGTTGTACCAAAAGCTCACAGTGTTCTGCATATAACCGAATGACAGAATTTATACCCACAAGAAAGGTCCGGAACGGGCGATTTTTCAAAACACCACCTGCCTCCCCCCCCGCCCTCATCCCGTCCTCCCACTCTTCTCTTGAGCACAAGAAAAGTAAATGAACCAAATACTAATTTTATTAACATATAATTTACAGTACGTATCGTTAAAATCATTTAAAATGTTCGCTTCCGCACGGTGGTGTGGGAAGTCGCGCTGAGTGCAGACGTTCTACACGCGGTACAGCAGAACGTTTGTGTGATGATCATAATTTAACGTAAACCGCGGTTACGCGCGGGCAGATTTACTAGACTGAAGTCATCTAACTGCTGCTGTCACTGTTGCTGGATGCGACACAGTTACATGCACCGTGCATTGTTTAGTTTTTGTCGTGCTGTGTAATCGAGATAGGTTTTTGTATGCGTTAAACCTACAGCGAGTCATTTTAGCTTAGCTACGAAACTAATCCTTTACTAAAACCGAAACAAACGAAGCAAAATAACAGTGCGACAGAACACGATCCGCTTTGATGGTTGGCAAAGCGCTCAGTACACGTTAGTAGTTGCCGCACAAGACGGCAACTCGGCACACGCGAGAACTTCTTTTTCTACACAACTTTTTATTCCTACTGGAAGGATACGCGTTTAATGCGTCGTCATATGTATGCGTGTTGGTAGATTCCAGGATGAGAAGAAAGGAAAACAACAATTCCAGACATTCAAAATGTTGTCGGCAGCAAACAAAAAAAAAATCAATGAAAAACCAAAACATACACAAAAAAAAACAGAGAGAAAGAGAGAACGACAAACCAAGCGAACTGCGCAAATAAGTGTTTTTTTTGTTTTGTTTAGTATTAGTATCGTGTACATTGAAGTGTAGGAAGGAAAAATGTAACAGAAAAATGGTGGAAAAGGGTAACATTTTTCGCTGTAATGAAACAAACAAAATTCTACCAACAAAATACAACCCAGGACACAGACACTGAAACCACAAGCACTCACATAAAGTAAGAAACAAGTACAATCTAATATTGTTTTTTTGTTTTTTGGTTTTTTGCTCGAATCAATCGACGCACAAATTTAGGCGAGAAGAATTGAAACGACGAGAAAGGGGGAAATGGAATAGGAAGAAAGTAATCCCTGGCAAACACTGAAGCGATTAGAGTGTACGAGCTATGATTTCAAATTTATTTATGAGGTGTTTTTATTTCTTTAAGTAGCAATGTACGATAGACACGGGAAAAATACAGCAAATGTGAATGAATTATTAAAAAAAACCCCGAAAGGAAACGCGTGTTGATGAAAGAAGCGGCAAACAACGGTGTAGTTACGTAGTTACGGTAGATAGCCATCGTAGATGTAGTTGCTACCGTCGCTGTAGTGCATTGTCTTTTTCTCCGCGTACTTGTTGTGGTTTGCGTAGTTCCCGTGCCCCAGCTGGAACATGTTTTGCTTCCTCTGGGTTTGACCGTGCAGCTGGTTGAGTCGGTGCCGGTTGAGGCCCGGGTAGGATGCGTCCGTGGTGAGATACTGCTGGGCCGCTTTGTAATCGTTGGTGATGAGCTTGACGAATACCTGCTGCTTGTCGGCGGACGGCGGTATGTCGAGGGTGTCATACACCGGGACGCTCGGTGCTGAGGGTGCCGCGATCGGTTTAAGGCCCAACTCGTGACGACTCATTGATTTGATGATCTGCTCCCGCTCGATCGCTTCCAGTTCGTCCCGGTTTTTGTACAGCATGCAGAATGCACGCATCGTGAAGAAGTACAGAAACTCGACACCTGACAGTAAACTGAAGCCTAAAAATAGCCCAGCAATACCACCGAACGATACTAACAGATCGACCCACCCGAACAATACTTCCCGCTTGTAACGGATAATAGGCCAGGTGAGATATTCGATCGTTACCTGAGCTTCCTGCTGTTCCTCTTCTGTTTTCATACTAAAAGACCCAAACAAAAAAAAAAGATACACCACTCCATCTGATTACCTGCTATGGCCCGCTACTTACATCTTGGAATACTTCTCAATGTCGTACACCGTGTTGAGGCAACCGAGCTCACAATCCTGACAGCTGTAGATGCTGGTAATGTTCTCCGTGTACTCGCTCAAGCACTGGAAACTTCCGGACGTGCAGATCTGTATCGACCGCACCGGTGCATAGAACGGGGGCACACATTTGCAGTACTTCAAGCTTTTCGAGATCCGGCACTCCTTCATGCAGCCGGAAAAGGTATACGCGTCCTGGTAGTACTGCAGCTTTTCCTCCTCGGGAAAGATGCACTTCCGCTGGCCGATCGATAGCTGCTGCGCGTCCTCGGTCGTGTAGGTTTGCTTCATCGAGATGAGAAACTCCACCTTCGAGTCGATGTCCCACATCACCTGGGGCTGGAAGTCCCAGCCGGAGATTTCGTTGTACGAGTGCACGAAGATGTTGCTCTCCCGCAATGGTTCAAATGTCAGTGCCCACTTCTTGTCCGTCTCGAACAGCACGTACACCTCGGTGTTTAGTATTCTTGCACCGTTCAGGAAGTATTGTTAAGTAATTGCTTATATTATTGCTATGAATTCGATTGACTTAATATTTGTTTGCTAGGGACAAACTATGGATATCTCCACAAATTTTCGTAGATTTTTCATAATTGATTTTATCTGTGTTTTAGGACTTTTTTTTGTCAAAACCCCTATTCTTGACAACCGGGCTATACGGATAGCCAGCAACTTTGGAGACTGGTAACTTTTTAACACATTATCCGATATCGATGAAATATTCTGATGAAATTTAATTTAACTCTTCTAGTTTCTATTTTTGTAAATGTATCATTTCAATTCTTAACCGATTTCATGTTATAGCTCTTCAAAGTAGACATGATTTTTTTTTCATAAAAATGAAGAAACGTTAAACATAATCATTTAAGTACTTCATCAAATTTTTACAAGATATCGCTTTTTACATTTATGAGAAGAGAATATTACGTGTCTAACCTATTTTTTTCAAAATTTGTTTGCTTGTTCTAAAATAGTTACAGGTGTTTCAGTTTGAATATAAACCGTTACCGAAGACCAATATGCATATTTGGCAATAAATATAAAGTCAGTATCAGAATATTTCACCGATATTGGATAATGTGTTCTAAAGTTACAAGCCTCCAAAGTTGCTGGCTACCCGGAGTTTTTTTGGGTTGTCAAAGCCAGCGTTAAGCCGGGTAACAACGTCTGTACTCCCCGTTAGGGTCGGCTCCTGTCGGGATGGTTGGGAAAGAGGCTTTCTAAGCAAAGGCCAAAAAAGCTGTCTAAAATAATAACTTCTTGACAAATGTATGTGTGGAACAGAATATTGTAAACCATTCCAAAGCTACTTTGACACATTCGAGCTCAACTTCGCCAGACAAACACGTCCTCGGCAGGTAATGTTTGCGAAGCGTTTTCAATTTTCAACAATTTGTACAGAAATACAGAAATCCACCACCAAACCACGAGTAACTTCAGCAACGAGTAGTGTTTTCAGTGTGGTACTAATGCTCCTTCATTTTATTCGGGAATAATAGAATAGATACTGTCGGTCTATGCCCTCGCCTCACTTTGGATCAAACGTGTAATATATACGGCAAATGAGATCTTTCGAGTCTTGAAAGAATTATTCAAGAATAAGTGGAGACAGTTTAACCTACTAAACAAAATCCAGAATCTGTGAAGAATTCCAAAAATGCTAGTCCGAGTTCAAAAGGACCAGTTTCCAGAAATGGTTCCGACTCTGTCACTTTACCCCAGAAACCCTTAGATATACTTTAAAATATTTTGAACGTGACTCGACGTCGACTCCAATAAAATTGAAAAGCAACCTTAGTATCGTCAGGCATGGCCTCCATTTAAACCTCAATAAAAAAAAAAAAAACATGGAAGGTGCTATACTTACTCCACCTGCTTGTTATTGGTGTAGCGTGCGTTGAACGCATAACAGAACCCATGTTCCGTGTACATGGGTTTAAACATCTCGCAGCATTCAATGTCCTCGTCCTTGTAGCGGCAGGTCGCGAACGTATCGTTACAACGCACCGCCACCCGGAACACTATCTCGCGCAGGTTGGTGGTCCGCAGTGCCGCCGTACTGGGCATATCGCTCAGCATTGCGGCCACCTCCCGTATGTTGTCGTACGACAGCTGGGTGAGCAGCTTCAGGAACGGTTCGTACACCTCACTACCCTCCTCGTACCCGCCCAAGTTCTGGTACGCCTCCTTCCGTACCGCTTCCTCGTCGAACGGGGCGATCGGGCACACCAGCACGGTCGGAAAGATGACCTGCTGGTTGTGAAAGTCCGTATCCAGCCCGGTGATGGTTGGGTTGGTTTGGAACTTTTCCCACAGGCTGAAGATGATCACCACCGCCGCGATAAAGCCGAACGCAACGAAGCAAAACCACATGAACCGCTCGAAGAAGGGACGGCCCTCCTCGGCAATGTACCGCACACCGTGCAGCGTCGAGTTGTCGAAGAACTCCTTCGTTTGAAATATGAAACTTCGCCGAAACAGGCGCAACGTGTTGAAGGCCGCCTTCGACTTACCGTTCGACGCCATCTTCGATTTGCCCTTCTTGATCGCTTTCATCGTCTTGGTGAGACGTTTGCCGTGCGGGCGGCCATGATCTGGAACCGTCGGTTGATTGCTGTGCTTCGTCTGCTCCATGCTTGCGGCCGGCTGAACTGTTACTGGACGCATCCACGGACAAAGGATCCCGCGGTGTCGTGATTCTACACGGTGGTTGGCGTGACAGTGTACCATTAGTGTGGAAGGCTTAATTGTATCTTATCCATCCGCTTATCGCATTCAATCGGTCACGAAGGTGCTGGTAACTTCCGACAAAATCGATACACTTACCACACAATGCGAGAAATGATTCGATCCGCACCGTTACAGGTGTGAAGTAAGTGGCTTTAACGATATTGGAAAATTATCCAAATGTTTGTACATCTGGTAAGTTCCGAAAAAAATGGCTCAAATGTGGAAAGCTCTAAATATTAATAAGTGAAATAATATTTTCCAGCTTAATGCGGGAGATCTTTTGCCAATGGTTTATACTGGTGGTCGAAATTGTTGATTAAAGTGCGACACTTTAATAGCTTGTTCTATCATGACGTGCGCAGGATCACCTTCATTGAACGTATCGTAATTGGGTTACAATGAGGTATTTTACGATCAATATGACCTCATTAGGATGCTCTGTGAATATGTATGCACCCTTCTCTGTTTGATTATTTGATTTTAACGAAGGATCCCCATACTCTTGGGCAACAGCCATTTCAAAATTTTTGCCTTTAAAAATACAATATGGAACACAAATGGTGTTCAAATTTGATTTAAAAAAGTATGCAAAAAAAAGCACATAAAATGGATTCGCGTGGAGACGCCCAGTACCTGTGAGTGAAACACGTTTTTTTTCAATAAGTGTTCGTTACAATTCCTTTTCTTTAGTTTTATTAAACGTAAAGAAGTATATTTTTCGTGAGTAGCAGTCCCCGACTACAGGCACACATTGGTTTCACGTCTTCTATTTTATTATTTACCGATTTTAATGCTTGATTACAACACTAACAAATTGAAAATTTCGCCAAAATCATCTTCATAATTTTGAAAGTGTTTCAAACACGGTTTAAGGTTTTTAGAAGCGTCTATACACTTAAAAGCACTTTACGTAAAATTCTGTCCTGCATTAGTTTTGCGGTGAGATTAACTCTCGGTAATTGATTCTTAAAATGTTCATATGGAAAAAGCTTTTCAGATCAATCGTTGATAGTTTTGAAACGTTGATTAATAGTTTGGGAATAGAAATAATATAGAAACTGAAGAAGTTCCTCCATTGAGGAGTTCAAAAACAAATTTTCATATTTCATAGCAAATAAAAAAAATTCAGAAGATGTTGAACCTTTTGTTACTTTTTTGTTTTGGTTAAGTAATTGTTTGCTTTTTTTTTAAATTTTAGCAGGACAATTAATGGGTTGAAACAACAATAAAAGCAATTTATTAGCGTGACGCATTGATTAAAACAAATATATGGTGTTCGGTGGGGAATGAATTGGTTCACTTTTCGTAAAAAATTGTGTCAATAATCATCAAAGTTTGAGTATTTTATGACAATCACGAAAATCACGAGATATTTATCTCATGGTGTTACGCGGATTGCATACCTTTAGGCGTCTATCGTTGGAAAACTATTAGAACTCGGGATTTCGGGGCTTTACATTCTATATCTGGATAATTTGTGTCAAAAAAAAACCCCTTTCTGTCGATTTCGATGACTGTCTGAGAGTGGAATTGTTGAACTCACTTGAAAGATGTATCAAACAGTCTATGAATGGAATAACCTTGAACGGTTACATGAAAACCCTTAATCGAAAATCGAACCGAAGGACTTCCTTCCGAAATTCCTACAAACAGACTCCACACATACCCCCTAATGGATGCATTGTTCTTTGCCTCCCAGCAAACTCTGCTTCACATCGCCTAATGTCGCTGTCGACTCCAATTCCACGCTTCCGTGGTATTATAGGTGCCATATGCACGGATACGGATCTACCGGTATGCGGCTGACTAATGTTATGGATTTTCCCATGTTTATTAGTCATGCACGCGCTGTTCAATAGTAGTTCTGCTGATCACTGATCGTCGCCTAGCGGTACTTCTGCATCGATACGAAGAGCAAACAGACCGGACACGCGCGCGCATACTGTGAGGTGAAGTGACATCAATGTTGACAGTACACACAGCCGCAAGAAGATATTTTCGAATCTACAGAGTCGCGTTGTTTGAGGTTTAATAGTAATGTTTTCCAAAGTATTTCACCTTCAATCCATGCCAAGATTTGCATGTCTCACATCTCAGTGATGCACTTTTTTTTAATAAGCGAAAGAAGGAATGTTAATCAGAAAATTAACCTTCACTCCGTTGCTTAGTGGGACAATTGTGATTCAACGTATGATTCATTCAAGCTATTGCAGTAATTTTCCTAAGAGTCTTCCTGACGTGACGGTGAAGTCGGCTAAGGTACTCATTTCCATAATTATGACCGCTTATTGCCGTACTAATAACTCTCCTAAGATTTCTTTGCTTTGTTTGGATGACTATACCACTCGCCAATGTCTCCGCATAGGATCAAGAGAGGGTCGGAGTTATTTTCGAAAATATTTTGAAATATTCCGTTGGTTAAAAAAAATAACAATCAAATAACTAAACACAAATAAATGCTTCAGGTAACCCAAACAACATAAACAACTCCCTGGTTTGCCTTCAAAGGTTTATTTTTCGCGTGTCGTTGTATATATTTTTTATTATCATCATTATCACTCAAATGGTATTTTGACGGCCACGATACCATAAACAAGATAATAAAAATGTATCACATTCTTCGTTGGGATATTTCACACATTGCACAAAGTAAATTAAATGTCACCAATACTGGTCAATTACATTTTTTATTGCAACTCGCACGCGTTCATTCGAGCGCGGTAAAGCGTTCGTTCGCCTGTTGGCGGAATTCAGCTGAACATTTTGCAAGCCCTCAACGAACGGTGAATTACTACATGAAGCCGTGGTTAAGTAGAGTAGCCTTGGAATGTTTTGAATGTTCATTTTTTTTAATTTGCACTCTGTTTATTGATTTGTACATAAAAGTCATTCGAAATGTTGGAAGAAATTTGTCCCATCGATGTCCCCTGCGAACTTGAGAGCAATTGACTGTTATAAATTACCGAATAATTTGATTTGAGGGATAAGGATACGTTTGTGAAACAGCACTAAACATGGAGTTGGCTAAATGGTTAGAATCTGTTTGCAGGATTCTTGGATTTGAAATGAGCTTTTGGAATAATAGGCAGAGCATTATTGTTTTTAGCACTTAAGGGTTTTTGCTACCGAGGGAGTCGAGAAGATATGAAAAAGAAGAATAAGAAGAAGAAGAAGAAGAAGAAGAAGAAGAAGTAGAAAAAAAAGAAGGAAAAGAAGAGTAAGAAGAAGAAAATCTATCGAAAAGAACCCTGAGAGTATGTACAATACTCTTGAAGTTTCTAGAAGTTAGTAGTTTTGGACCAATTTTATTCAGAATGTGCATAAACGACATGACTACGACAAGAACTTAAATCTTGTGAACTTAATTTAATAGCTTTGAAACAAGCAGAATATCTTTTAAATCTTGATTTAATTGCCCAAAATAGATTTTAAGGAATCCATTGGGGGAAATCAATATGGAAACAATCGAGAGAGTCAAGTCGAGAGGGTGTTATATTTGAACTTCAATATATTGCCCCACAACATTCTAAAGCTCGACCACTCTCTCCAGACTTTAGACTAACATGGCAATAAGTCTGGTGATGTTGGTCTTCTGGTATTGGTTCATCTGTATAAATTACTAATATCTCCCCACTTTGATGTTTGATACTGAATATAGTTTCTGGGTAATCAGGGCAAACTATTGCGTCTGAAAAAACCTCAGATACTCAAAATATAGAGAATATACTAAACATCCTACAATCGATGTCAGTCGAACGACAAATAGGAGAAAGAATCGGTGCCGATGTGCAAAATTATTTCAAAGAGGTAAAGAGATTTAAAGACATGCTGAAAGAGGTGAAGAATGTCCAGACACTACAGGAACTCAAACTAAACCAGTACGTCAGGTGTCAACAACAAGAAAAAGAAAGTGTCAAAATGGGGTCGAGAACACTCGGCCCGTGATTGGAATGCGACTTTATAGCCTTTGGCTGGGTAAACTTATAGCCATCTGCAAATGGAGACTACTTTCCCTTGCATTGGGCTGCTGGGTGCCAAATGAGATACATAAAAAATATGAATTTATTAAACGCCTTGGGAGTACTGGAAAATATGTGCCTATTGCACCTCAACATAATACGCATGGCCCAGATTTGAAGGCTTCGAATGTGTTTTGAATTTCCCCTGCTAAGCTAAGGTCACTCTGCTAATTACATAAAATGTTTTTAGCTAGTTACTTAATGGTATTATTTATTATATGATCTTCAATTTGTTTTCCACAGTTTCTGTCGTAACTTGAATATTTTCCCCAGCTATAGTTATATCAGCTGGTGCGGAAAGCAGTCTCGGAACACAGAAATAGCAGACCAAAATCTCTCGAGATTTTAGTGCAATATAATCAGGTAGTTATATCTGGATGAAGTACTACATTGCTGTTCGATATTCGATATGGTTTAGCGTAACGTTGTGAATCACTGCTCAGTCTCATTTCTAAATATTCCTTGTTATTCCTTGTTATCTCCTAAAAAGAAAAACAACAGTGTTGTTCGTAATTAAATGAACATCACAGTAGGGCAGGTGTACCAATTGTTGTACTAACATCGGAAAAGTTAAAAAAATGTTCTCATTGTCCAAGAGGTTGCACAAATTTTAAATGCCTGTTTTACAAATCGAAACCAATTTTTACTTTTGCTGTCAAAAAATCGACAAATTTCTTACGATTTGCTTAGAAATGACATTTTTATTTCGTTTTACTTTCTTTTTTAAACAAGAGCACGTAATTGACCTGCAATTGCCATTGTTTGTTCATAAAATGATGTTAAATAAATATTTTATCGAATTAAAAATTAAACACACAATCGAAAGCACTAATTGTTGTGCTATCACACATATGCTGCCAGTATGCGCAGTAATATTGCTTGTCAAAGCTTCAAAATGTCAAAATGAACCAAATTTAGTCGCGCAAAACCACAATTTCTCAATTAAGAAAAAAAAGAACTTTGTAGCCGTGTAACAACTTTCTTACATTCTAAAAAAAAACTCGTCCATAATTGGTACAGCTACCCTACTTTAGCGTTTGTTTAATATGGTTATCCTCGAACACTACGGAACTGTAGAACTCCTAGCTCATCTTGAATCAGGCTAGATATCACGGAATCATAGGATGTTGCTTTGTATTCTGCATTCCAGTTAACTACCAAATCATCGAAGCTATCTATTCTTTATGCCGTATCCTTTGAGTGTTTCAAGTACAATATCTCTCGAACTTTTTTCGAAAGCTCTCTCAAGTTTGAGAAAGACTGCAAGCGTGACGGGTTTTAACAAACAAGATTTTGACAACAACCTCCAACATTTGGCATGTTAATGTGAAGAAACTTCTAGAAACATCCAGGAGTTCACATCCAATTACATCTTAGCAATTTTGAGCTGTCAACTAAGTGATATGCACCACCAAAACTCTGTTCACGGAAGATTATTTGTTTTAGCACGTATTTAGAGCGTAAAGCTTCCGAGATTTGAGACTAGGAATCTTGGAACTTGGACGCACTTTAAGACTTTGTTCATTTTAGTTACAACCGATTTATAATTGTTGAGGCATTGGAGTTTTATTTCTTTGCCCAAATGCATATTATCTTTTCCAAACATCCATAGAGCGAATGAGATATTGACGACTCCACGCAGCAACTCGGGCAAGGACACGAATGCAAACTATTCGAAATAGAATTTGCTGAGGAGCACCGTTACGGTAGAAAACAACAGCAAAGGCCAGGAACCGATTACTGCCCAACATAAAACCGCTTCCGAAGGCGCAGCAGCGGATGAAAACAGTCATGCAAAAATAACGTGCAAAGACACCCCAAAGGCACTCCAGAATCGTACGGTTAGGTGTTGGTGATGAAGCAGAAGAAAAAAAATTAACAAAAATCACTGCTGAGGTTTGTCGAACCTTGAACGAAACCATTCATTAGAAGATGCCGTTCCTTACTGATAGCGAAGGAAGATGCAAAAAAGTTCCTTGCAAGTTTGAACGAAGGGTAAGGCTCTTTTAACCTAAAAAAAAAAAGGGATCACCATACACCGCGTCTCACGCACGCTTGCATCATCTGAATGCGCATTCATAGCAACAGTCGTCTGTGACCACAAGAAATGCGGTGAATCATCACTGCGAACGAACGGATCGTGGCGAGGAATAGCCGTTTAACAGCGAGTCGGCAACAAAACAACAAGAAAAAACGCCGGCGCTTTTTCGGCCGTAAAGACGGTAGGGCCATATTTTTCGGCGCCAACTTTTCGGCCACGCTCGTAACGCGTTCGGTTGCGTTTCGCACGCCAATCCAGTTCCTCCGCGCGGGCAAATACATCGGCCAAGGGGCCCGACAAATAAAGGACCAGCAGTGAGCGTAAAATGTATGTCTGCAGCGATTGATTCTCGCTTGAACAGCGGGCAAACGGTGCATTAAGTGTAATAAAATGTTCAACTTTATTTTCCACACCGGCCAACTTGTTGTGGTGGAGTTGGACGGATGACTTGTTACCGTAATCGATTTCTGGTGTTCCGGAGGTTGCTGATGTGGTTGTTTGCTGTTTTCAAACGTTCCTGCTAACGTCAAATGCTCCACTGCCTGATCTAGGCCATCTTACGGGCCGCTCCTGGTCAACCCGGTACGGCTGATTCGCCAATGCTGTACGTCCAGAGATCTTGCCCCCAAAGATGGAGGATGTTGTCTCTAGGTCTTGCGTCTGTTTGCAGACAGGCCCCGTCCGAAGGGGGCTGTAACGCATCGTACAGTCGGCACAAGGTGTACCGATCCATTCGGAGTTCTGACCGATTTGCGCAAATTGCACTTCACGCGTGACGCAATTGCGTCCCCAAGGGGCGAGGGGTGTTTAGGTAAACAGGGCTGGCGAGCTTCAGTATCCCCACCCTAGCAGACGAGATGAATTGGATCACACCTGCCGAACCTGCCGTACCCGTGCTTGGGACCATTGTCACAAGCTGGCGGATATTGACCCAGAAGGGATCTGACGCATCTAGACGTCAGCAGCAGCACTTCCACCGGAAAGGGTGACAGTTACGAATCACTCTCCTTCCACATCCAACTGTGGTGAGTGCGTGAATATATCTCAAAGCCACACCGCACACATACGGCGGCTTCTGTGTACATTGTCACCTACCTCCGGGCGTTGGGGATCTCTCCTCAGTTTATGAAACAGTTCCAACCGGGGATGGATATTAATATTCATAGACGGTTTGGGAATTTGGGGAACAGAAACGGGTAACTGGATCGGACATGGTGGCCTTGTTGGTGTTTAACCCCTCACCCCGGTCACGTCACAACACTGTGGGTTCGATTCTTCGGTTGCTCAACCATTACCCGTACATGTCCGCCCAAACATTTGCCGTTCTGTTCTGGGGAAGTCAAAACAAATTTGGAATGAAAATGGGAAGATAGAATATTAGTTGTTTGATTTTGTTGAAGAGTGACGATATATATATATATATATATGGACCTACCACTGGTAGAGCAATGAGATACCCGATTTGATTCATCGCTTCATGATGTTAAAGTGTCCAAATAGTTGCCCTCTGCACGTCTGTCTATCTGTCTTGCTCATCCTACCTGTTGCCATTGCGGCCAGGCACACCTCTACAACCACGATGTCGCTCACCGACGTACTGTTGCCGGGCAGTTGTAATGAAGTGTCTGGTTTGTGGTAGGTAATACGATAATCCATCTACTTCTCATTTTCCACATCCGTGACCACGCGGTTTGCGGTGGACTGGCTGAAGGTGTGACGTACGAGACGGCGAAGATAGCCACAAAAAGACAAAGCCACTCCACATCTGATAAAAACCCATACAGACGTACACACACACACCAGCTCCAGCGGTGCTTTTCGGGCGGTACGTGAGAGCATTTTTGGCGTGAGGTACTGTGGAACGTATATTCAACGCCAGGATTTATCTGACCACCTATCTTGCGCCTGGGCACCAGAACTCGTTAGTACCGTTGTGGCCGTGTGGGATAATGTCGGCTGAAGGGTCGTATATTCGGCGGAGGCCCATCCAAAAAACAGAAAAAAAGGGACTCTATCTGCCATGCTCACCGAGGCAGAAGCTCCTGCAAAGGGACGTTTGACGTCCGGTGTACTGCTGTACGGTGCTGTACCGCATCTTCAGGATCCTTTCGTTTGCCAGCATCTCCCGGTAGCTAGCAGTTCAGGCCCTCGCCAGTTTCTGTATGCGTTCCTCTCCCTGGTTTTTCTTTCATTTCGTCCTGGACTTCCTGCCCAGGCGTTGGAAGAGATGCAGATTCCGAAGTGCCTCCGGGACCCCGTTTCTCGGGGGCACCCTGCTCTGGGTGATTCATAAATCAGCGCACTGTTGATAGAATCCCCGGGGGGTATCTTTAGACGCTGGCGAAGACGTGGGCAGAACGCACGGACAAAGATGACTCGTCCCGGTAGCCTCCCAATATCGTGCCGGGGCGTATCCTGTGGCGCATCTGCCCCCCTCGGGACACCGCACTCCTTGCAGTCCGGGGAGCCCCCAAACTCACAAGACATTAAAGCAAATGATCAAACTGCGACACTTTCGGTGGCGCAGGTATATGAGTGAAACAAACTAGTTTAGTTTGGCTACAACACGCTGTTCTGTTTTGTTCGTGCCCCGCTAATCTTTGATCTACAAAACTTCAAAACACGCACACAAGGTACAGGCACACTACACAGACGATCAGGGGTTTCCAAACCGTCGTTAAGGTACGAGAACCACCATTCAAGAATGCTTTTGTTTCCGGTCCACACCGGTGGAATGCTGTGAGATGCTGGGAGTTACGGCTCGTGAACCGTACTCCACCGGACGACCTGTCCACTCCCGAGGCTAAATCGCACCCAGGCAGTGATGGTGCGGGTTTCGGTGCCGCAGTGAGGTTAAATAAATTAAAATGAAAATCGTCTATCTGTCCCTCGCAATGCGCGGGTCATCTCTCATAGCTACGTCTAGGTTCTAGCGCCTCTCAGCGGATCCGTACGGCACTGTGCATTGTGTTGTTTTTTTCTTTTCTCCTTAATGTTTGTTTCTCTTTCACTTTTCTTTACCGGCATGTGTGTACATCTTTTTAATTTCACCTTTTCTCTCTCTCTCTTTCTCTCTTTATCTTCCTCCTCTTTCGCTCACTAGTGACCAACATTTTATGTCTCCAAATAGACATTTGGGCTGCGAACCCTGGTAAGGAAGAGTGTTCCGCTTGCCGTCCACATTTGGTGACTTATTTTATTCGTTGGGCTGCTTTTGTTCTTCCATTGGCCCGATGTCGCAGCCGGTAAAGATAAGAAGCAAAAAGATAACGAAATAACAACTACAGAACAACACTACCACTAACCACCCCGAAAGACAACACCGAAAACCAGAGGGAATATAAAAAGAAAAGGTTTACAAAACTCAAACTTACGTGGTCGGGTGAAGGAGGATTTGACTGTTTTTATTTGTTTTATTTACTGCACGATTGTATTGCATGAGCGGTCTTCCTGCATTTAGGAGATAGTTCCCTTTTTTTTACAACGTTGTTCTTGAATTTTGTTTTACATTTATCTCTCTCTCTCTCCTGGCGTTCCCAGGCCAGAAGGTGTGAAGAAGCTTTGCAATAAAATTGAAAATCCAACGATAAAAAAAAACAAGAGTTAGTTATACGGGAGAGATGGGCATATCTTTGAGGCCGGGGAACATACATTATGAATGTGTACCTACCTCCAACATTGTGTGCATAATGGCTAATGCTAATCAATTGATCATACACTGCGCGAAATAAAATTAGCACCAATAGGTTTTTTTGGCGGAATTTTCTATTCAATGTTTTAAATTTCATTTTGAAATCTACTTCATAACTTTTACATTTAATACTTTTGTGATCTTGTGGACTATTAAAATTAAAAGTTCGCGAAAAACTATGTAAAATTTAGGACAAAAAAAAACCCAACATGTAGGGCAAACCAAAAACTTTCCGTTGTTGGTATAAGTTTGTTTTGGTTTTGAGTTATTTTGCACCGAAAGAAGATGGAGATGAAGTTTTGATTTAAAACTGGCAAAACGACTTTACTTTACAGATGGATTGAAGAGATCTTTCTTTTCTACTTCTAGGACTGCTTCTGTTGGCGTTAAACTCAAGTCGGCTTTCAAAGCTTGAACTAGGCAAACAGGGCGGGTTATTATAGGCAGTTAAACTGACACACATTTGTTTTTTTTTTTAAATAAAAATAATAAAAACCTCGTGAGACTAGCGTGATCTCTTGGTCTGAAATCCATATAAAAAGCTTCGGCCCATTCTTACATCTCCTATTTATGAAAATGCTTAACATTTCGAGCTAAATATTATTTTTTCATGAAATCATCAAAACCGAAAAGAAAAAACCAAAGTTACCCTAAAAGTTGTGAAATAGATTGTGACATCATCTCAAGCTAGAATTAGAGCAATTGGATTGAAATTTCCGGGAGAAAAAAATGGCAAAAAACATGGTAGTGTTATATTTATTTCGCGCAGTGTATATGAACATGAACGGAAGGCGGTTTGTTTATTTTAATACTGAGTTAGTTTTGTACCAGCAGCATCTCAGCTTAAACAAAATTCCTTAGCATTTTTCTTCTAAGCATCTTTCTTATTAAACTTATCAAAAATGAATAAATATTACATTATCCTATTAAAGGTTTGTAGCAATTCGATTCACAATAGTTGTATTACCGTACTATTTTATTAGAATAATTTAATCTGTTTCAATGAAATATCCTACCTTTTGTAAGTGTCCTGATGCAAAAGCTAAGGATAAAACACTTTATTAACACCAGCCTCGCATGCAATGCAATTTAAAACCCATTTAGAAGCGGTAAGCTGCGCTATCCGATTTGTATACTTGATCGTTCTATTGTCTCCAAAATGTCTTCTAAATCTTCTTCACCAACTTTCAATCTTCCCCGGTCGGCCGGTTCGCTTCTTCCCATGCGGCGCAGTACCGCTCCCCGGCGAGCGCGGCTTGTTTCACTTTTATGAGGCGTTTTATGTGATTCGGGCCGGGTTTTGTACGGACTGCAGCAAACCGAACCTCCCCTTTGTGTTATTTTGGAATGCGATTTTCCTGCTTAGATTGTGAGCCACTTACGGGAACAATGCGTGCGTGAGGTGACCGGGCACCTGGAAGTTAATTGTTGTTCTGGGTCAATCCCGCCGCACCGAATGGGAACACCACCGGGCAAAAGTGAAACATCAGCCGATTTATGAATAGGCATAGAACAGGAAGAACACAACCACCGCACAATACGGCAAACAGTGCCAGGCTGTAAACGAAAGTGTCCTGCCTTGTTTCTTCGGCCGTGTGGAACATCTTCGGGCCGACCAGCATACGGTTCATCAGTTGCTGTCCCGCACAACACGATATGTCTTGAACGGAGTCCACCGGGACCGAACAGCACATTCCTCTATCGCTGACGTTTCGCACAATCGACATCATCTGATCAATCGATCGAGGCCGAATGTGTGTACTGGAAAAGGAAAATCACCCAGCGAGCTCCAGGAATTTTGGACCCAGCGACAATCCTTGATCCCGCCCGGCCTTTTGCTACCCGCTCTGTGTGGGTGTTTGTGTTTGGTCCCCGGGGCAGGTCCTTTCCACTCGATTACCGCTCCGGAATGTGAGGTGATTTTGTTTTGCTCCTTATTTTTTTTATGAATGGATGCAAAAGTCCTTTTGTTCCGTGTCTGCATTCCGTTCCCTTGGTTTTGTTTCTTCCACTTTCGGGAGGCGGCAATTCGTTTCAATTTCGTCCTGATGCGTGGGAGAACAACTTCATCTGCCCGGCGATGCCCGGCCAATTCGTGCCGGTTGTGGGTAGGAGCAGCTGTATTTACGCTTCTCTCCAACTGTTGCCATGGCGTCAACAAGCGGTGGTAAATTGTGTAGATAATGGTTGAAAACAATATTCATTGAGTAACCCAGCCGAAATGTCGTTGGAAACATTCCAGGAAGCTCATATCGTGGAGCGCATCGGGTAATAGATTCGGACCTGGAGGAATTCTTTATTCACACTTTGACCATAAAGAAATGCACAGACACCGCCTTTCTTTGAAGAACTGAGAGTTTGACAATAAAGCAAAAACCATCCCAAACATGATTAAGAAATAACAAGAGGGAACAAATTCAACCCGGGGCTCCCGATAATTCTTACCAAAAACTCAACTTTTTTTTGCTTTTAGTACTAAACAATTTAGGAAGTAGTTATAGTACTAAAAATGCTACACCAAGCAGAATGAGGAATCCCCATTAGATTTATCAATTTATTTCAGTAAGTTTTTCGTTAGTATTTTGTATAAATTCATTTCGGCAATAATAGGAACTATACGGATATTCGTTTTCTTTGCGATTTACGTGAAATTCTTAAGAGATTTGTGTAACATACAATTTACCGATTCTTTCAAATAATTTTATTCTAGGGCCGTAACATAAGTATATGGACACATTTAAATTTGTTCAAAAAAGATTAAAAAATCACTACAAAAGTTCTTTACATTATTTTACAGTAAAATATATTTTTTGACGATTATTTTAAAATGTAGATGTTAAATTGAGGTATTATAGGATTCTTGTGACAGTATAACAATCGCTTTATCATTACTAAAATAGCAATCAATATAGGTATGTATGTTGGTAGTAAATGGGCCAAAAATGAGGGCAGTACCATCAATTATTTAGAGAAGAAAGGCATGAACAATAAAAACGGCCTAAAATATTTAATAATGAATTTTTAACAGATCCAAATTTATTTTGAGATGTTTCTGGAATAGTTATATATATATATATATATATACATATATATAGAATATTTTTATAAACATGCAGGGTCACGAATTTTTCCAGAATTTTGGAGATCTATTTGTTATTTAGCTGGAACACTTAACTCTAGAATCTAGAACCACTCCGCACAAATTGAATGAGGCATATGAGTTTTTGTAATTGGACAATTTCTATTTACTTAAGTTATTTGATTTTATTCCCTAAACAGTGCGCTTGTCTATTATGGCTGTCAAATGTAATAATGCTCCTACGATCATTATTGAAAGAGGCCTGTTTTAGGTGCCGGTAATGGCAATGCGCTAAAAACTAAAAACAAACCAATAAAGTTGTACTAAAACTATCTGTAATTTGGCAATTCAATTAAATTAAAGCTTTGTCGCAGCGATATGATATCGTTTCAATGAGTTTCCAGTCAGTGACAGTTTCTTTTTAATGAAAAAATAAGATGTCATTAGAGGTTTAAACTTTTTATATTGCTCGTAATAATATCGATGTATTTAATTTAAAATTTTTATTCCACTACTATCACTATTGGTTTTATTCAGAAAAATAACAAAGTTGCACTTTGCGATATTTGAATGTTGTTGTTTGGAATTTTTACTCATATTCCAGTTCCAGACCAGTTTAAGTTACGAAACGAACAAATCATACAATTTCCTGTATAAACTCCTCACATGGGTGTTGTACTAAAATTGTACTAAAAACTCTAGACATTGCACTTATTGTAATAAGCTCATGCGGGATCGTTTCATGGGTCTTCCTTTTGCTTTTCTACCTCCATGGTTGCATTGGTGGGGATAATTTGTATCATAAATTGCTTTACAACATGATGCGATAGGCCTCCAACGTAGCGGAACTTATTAACACACGGTAACGGACACTTGAGACTTTGTGATGATTGATTGATATTGTCCCATCAACACCGCTTTGACCGACATTGACATGTTCCCGTCGGTGCCGCTTCTCCAATGTGGGGTGGTTTTCTTCCCCCCCTAACCTTCCCCTCCCTTCTCATTCTTCTCTTTTTTTATTTGTCGTTCAGTTTTCAAATTACCAAACAAAAAAAACAGAAAAAGAACAAAGTCCTCGTCGAGACCGATACAAAGATACAAGATAGTGTAATCTCAGCTGATCCGTCTGGTGCCGGTTTAACTCCATCCAACACTCCATAAAGTCCTCGCAAGGTGTGCAGGCTGCCGCTCCCGCGCTAATTAGGATCGCAAACAAGTCAATTCAGATCCCCGCTGACATCGTCGCTGTCGCGCCCCTATCACGGCATTTGTGTGTGTGTGTGTCTGCGCGTTGTTTTATGTTCTTTTCGTAACATTATATCGCATCTCGCGGATCGCATCGTTGACGATGATGGTGATCTTACGCAACGTATTCCCACGGCACCGGCGGTGGCCTGTCATCAGCATATTTATCCAATATAAGTGTTGGTTGGCGTCTCCTTCCGTCTACCGGGTTCCGTCGTTCCCGGGGCGGGTTGGAGTTGCTTATTTTGCCATGTTTTTTTTCTACTCTCTCTCTCTCTCTCTCTCTCTCTCTCTCTCTCTCTGTCTTACCCTCGTTCGCTCGTTTCCGTTTCTGTTCCTCAACTCCCTGTTCTCGTTCCTTTTCTTTTTAGTGTTTTGGGTAGAATTGGTTCTCTCTACGCTTTTTGCACCCGGGGTTGTTTTTCTTTTTTTTTTGTTATTCATTCGCTCTTCCCGCGTACCGTTGCGGGATCGCGTTTACGTACCGTGGTCGTTTTCGTACCTGTTTATTAACCCAATTTGCAAAACATAAAACAATTTGCAAAACATATACCTTTTGCGGCTGGCCATGACGGGGCAGGCAAATGTGGCGAAATCGGGACGAACGGCGGGCAGGGAACGCCGCCGTTGGTAAAAATAATAAACGTCAGTTCCATTTCAGCGGGCCGGATTTCACACTTGATGCCGACACTAGATCCATTTCGTCACATACCCGATGCCGCACCGGTGCCCGGTTGCCCTGGTACCTGGATGTTAAAATATACGCAAGGCACAGATTATGTCACAATCATCGATTCGGTAGGAAGTTGAAGATAATACACCTTGATCTTCGGCTTAATCTTGGACCAATGCAGTATTTTACCAACTTTTATTATAGCTTGAATATTGAAGAATGAATAATAAATATGTATTATTTTCAAAAATATTCCGGATATTATAAAAAATATATTTTTATTATCATGCAAGCTTATTTGCTTTATTTGTTTTCATTAAATAGATTTTATAAAATTGTTAATGAACATGAATGGTCTAAAATAAACCATCTTCCATGCGCTTTTCAACTGTTTCCTAGCCTTGTACTAAAATTGCAATTGAAATGTCCCTTTAGTACTTCATTAAACGTTCACTTAAGTCCTTAGTAATACTGCAAGGATCTTTGCTAACTATGGAGTGGGATTAGTTTTTATTTAATTTATTTTCACACTTTGGTAAGTACTAAAAATAATCTTTTGTTATTAATTAGATTGTTGTTTTCTGTCTTATACGTCTTGGATGATTTTATATATTCCAAAAACTCAACTTATACAAATAAAACTCAACGAAGCAAACATTTAAAAAGTATACTGGCCGTGATCGCTATTTCTGATATCAACTGCAAAATACTGTTAACATTATAATGCTAGAAAAAATCAAACATTCATTTGCTTACTCTTTTTTACTGTTTACTACCTCTGTACTAAAATTTTACGCATTCATTTTCTTGTTCATTAGTTCATTTCAATATTTCAATTTCAATTCAACAATAAATATTGCTATTAATACTTATTTGACTTTAGACTATATTGATTTTGTAAGAATTGGGTCCTGCTAGTCTGGAGATTTCAATGTATATTTTTTCGATCGTTTTTTAAATGGGACCCTTTTCAAGATAGCTGTTCCTTAAATTAACCAAGTTATATACTTTAGTTTCGGCTAGGGACGTTTTGACTATTTTCTATAAATTGGCAGAAAGCTTTTGCGCCATATTTTACAGCCAAAAATTTAAACAAGATTAAAAATTGCGGAAAATCAGACTTAGAACATGTTAAACTAAAAGGGTTTATGATTTCATTACCTTGGTGGAACAAAATGTCATCATACTGGTTTGCATGGTTATAAGCATTACAATAAAGGCTTGGAAATTGTTTGATTTTAAAAACAACATTGTAAAACGAAGACAATAAGGGGTTGGTTATATAGGACATATCAATGAAAGGCTCATTTGTTAATTAAAGATTTAATATTATTATCCAGATTGTCATAAAAGGTCCCCATAGCACAACCGAAAGACCACCTTACAATCAAACTCTAAACAAATATTTTTTTTTAGTAATACAAAATATCACAAATTAAAAACACAATTTTTTTTATTCATAAATTACGGCCAGGCCGTATTGCTTATAAATATTATCTTAAATCTAAACTTAATGTAATATGCAATTCACATTGGTTGAGAAACATTTCCTTCTCCGATCCGTGAAAGGGCACCTTATCCCGGGTGTACTCGGTAAAAAAAAAAAACACAAATTGAAACTCGCCAAAACTAAACTTTTCTTCGTGTGTGCGCTTATTATTTACATTTGCTCCCATTTGCGTCTCTTCTGTCAAACATTTAAGATCTCAAATGAAATTCCTCGCATTTCAGTGCTGTTCTAAAATTCCATTTAATTATCCATAATTGTTCTATTCAAGAACGTCTTAACTTAATTTTTTAAATTAAAATTGTTTTATGTTTCTTAAATGTTCCTTTTTCCTTTCTCTATGTTACTTAGCTGTGCTTATGTTATAAATATTTAGTTTAATTGTCAGATATCTGTTTTCTCGTTCTTATTTGTTTCCTGTTTTTTTTTTGTTAAATTATAATTAATTTTTATGATTTTCATAATCTTTTTATAATACTACTTACTCATTACTCATTACTACACTATACTTAATCATTTAAAATTTATTTATAAATGTTTTTATTGATCCCCTCTATGCCGTTTTATGCAGTTTTCGGTTGGTTTGTTTGGTTTTGCAGCATCCGTTAGCATTTCTATTATACTAATCCTGTCATTGCACGCGCTCCCTCGTTAACGCACACGGCCAGCGCCGGTTCAACCGGACCGAACGCGCACACACACACGCTTCTCGGAACGCCAACCAGGGCAGAATCCTGTTTCGGACGTTCCAGCCCAACCAGCGACTCATTATTTCAATTAGTCGCAGATAATTTTCCATAAACACGTCTCGTGTACACCGCACCGTGTTTCTCACACTCCCCCCATCCGTCTCCCACAATCCGGCATCGAGTGCGATAATTACCATTCTGTGATGCGATTCTCGTCTTGCGTCTTTGCTGCATTTATTATACTCGCTCGGCCGTGTTGGCCGTTGCGGCCATTGTAGCACCGGCCCTCAGCAGCGGTCCCAACGCGTGTTAGGCAGTAATTTCGATGTGATTATGTCGATCTTAATTACATTACACTTTTGAAAAGTTAAACTAACATTTCACCGGCACGCACATCGGGGTCCCCCACATACAAGGGGGTAGGAGGGAGGTATGCTTTTGTTGTTGTTGTTGGTGTACAATTTTTCCTTTTTTTGCACCCTTTATTTATTTATTTATTTGCCTGGTTATGCAGCGGCTTTCTTCCTTCGCTGCGGGCTTATCGGGTTTTGCACCGTCTTCCTGTTTGCGTTGTAATTTGCCTGTATCCTCTTTTGACGTCGTGGTTCGTCGTGCCACCGCACTTGCATTGCGTGCAATGTGTCATTTCTTTTCGGTGGCTGTGTGTGTGTGTGTGTGTGTGTGATGGATGTCCTCAAAAGATGCTAATTTAAGTGTTTAGTAGCCTCGGCCTCCACGGCGTGTCCTTGGATGGTGGGCTTTTTTTTTCTGTTCCCATGCGTACCAACCTCGACCCATCTGCAAATTGAGATTTATTTTTAAACTCCGGATCGGTATTTTGCTCGCTGATACGAGGAAGCGTTAGATTAGACGTAATGGCTTTGACCTGATGGTTGCCTCCATTACCATGTGCGTACCGGGTAGTTATACCTATTAAAGGGAAGACAGCGTTACATTTGCTTTGGCCCCGATTTTCGTTCTGTGTCATCGTGCGGTCCGGCTCATTTATCTGCACACCTCGATCGCTCTCCAAACATTCCTGCACATTAATCTACTTGCTAGCCGAACCACCTTTATCGCGGCCCGATCGGTTCGACCGCAACGTAGTGGTGTGCGGTCGGTGCGCTATGTTTGAGTTATTCCCAGCCGCGACTCCCCAGGGGGAATCGTCACCGGGATCCGGCCAAGCGTGTGACTCACCAGCGACCACACATCATCGATCAATCGGGCATCGATCACACGGGAGTACATTTGTTAGATTGATTGATTCGCTGGCGCTGAGACGCCAAACAATGGTACGGAGTTTCGAAGACCGCAAAGAATTCTCCCAACGCAGCAGAACCGGGTGAAGGTGGCGGAGTGGACGGATCAGCTTCAAAGCAGAAGCCAGAGCAACACCCCAACAAAAAAAAAAACGAAAAGAACATACTCACCGAACGGAAAGTGGACAGTGAAGTGATACACGACCAGAACCAAACAATGACAATAGACAAGAAGGTGAAAGAAAGGAAAAACGAACATGGTAAATATATAAGGAGACGAACAAGTGAAACAAGAGCAGAAAGAAAGAACGAAAGAAAGAAGAGAAGGAAAAAAGGTTGGGAGCAAAGAAATAAACAAATAACTACAAATCAATTATCGACGAATTTTCATTGATTCATTTAAGCAAAAGCACAAAACCATCTCAAGGGAGCGAGCGAAAACGAACAGGAAGTCTAGAAGTTGCGACGAAACGACGAGAAACATTTTAAAAGAGACGGGAAGAAAGAAAAAAACAAAAGCCGAGCTGAAAGAAATAGACGATCCGGGTCAAAGCGAACACAAAAGCGCACAAACCACCCCGAATCGAAAGCGCAGTCAAAGCAACTGGAAGCGTCAAAGTACAGCAGGAGGAGAAAAGGTAAGGGAACACAAGGAGCAGAAAATCGTACAATAAAATAAAGCGGGCGCACCGAAGCTAACATCATCATCATCAACAACAAAACAGCACTATCGTATCGCCGGTGTTCAGGCTCATGTTCATCACACGGAACTATGCGTCCGCGCGGTAACCGATATAGAGGCATGAATGGTATTTACATGTTTGGCAGGGCGCGTAAAACCCCCAAAGCAGGAAAAAACTTTGGACGCTACGAAGAGAGAGAGAGAGAGAGAGGTTTGCGCAGTAGTTCGTGCAAAAGTATCTAACGACGGATAGAAACTTCCAATAGAGTCGAGCAAGGACCCAAACCTAGAACAACTCACTGTGCAGGTTCCTACGGATCTTGGGGGAAAGAATATGACACATAACAACAACAAAAGTTCTTGAACCACGTTAAGTACGTTGAAGTTTTGGGCTGAAGAATGGAACGGAACCCCGGGAAGTAGCGCGGCTCGGGGAGGAAAGAATTCTAGCCCACCTAACTCGCCTTAACTCTGACCTAAGGTCGAATACGTGGAATTAACGGTTAGACAGGACGAGGTGATGACTTGTACCTCTGCAGGCATGCATCGGGAATTTTTGGTTCAACATCTCCTCGTATCATTCTAATCACTGTTAGCTTTTTTATTTCGATATGTTGACTAGAAATCCCGTCCAAATCTGGGATTCCTATTGGATGGTTTTGCATAAGAGATGTTTGGTGACATTATTGGTTATCCAAAGATATAACGAGCTAACGAAGATGCCGGATATCCTTTACAAGTTCTGATAGAAGCTGCTCAGAAACGTTGAAGGGAGGAAGGAATCTTTGTTCTTGTAATACTTCCGATAGATCACCTAAACGTGTTGGTCTAGGTCACAGTGAGGAGACTCCAAAAAAGAGTCCAATAGTATCACTAATGTATTCTCCATCCCTGGATGCCAGAATGTTCTTTTGGACATCTTATTTCAGGGGTGTTCTAGACGATCCGCTGTGGAGAGTCCTTGCCTACTCCAAACGGTGTAGACAAGATGTCTTGCTGCAAGACATCAGTGGATTGATCTTCCCCAGCAGGCTGGTACATTTGTTGCAGTTCAATTTTGTCGCTGGCGAACCTCCGCCATCCAGAGGTTAATAGAGCTGTTTACACAACCTTTTTCGCTTCCGTCGTGTTCGAATGCTTACAAACTAAGCGGATAAATGATTGTGCGCATTCGCGAGATCGTAAACCGTCCTTACTGCAAGCTGTCAGATTCTTGAGCGAAGGCAAATACAAACTATTTACTTAGCGTGTGCTCTTGTGAGATGTGGCCGTGGTACGTGCGCGAAAGAGCAGGGTAATGTTAAAATGTAACGATCCAGGGAGCGTGGAGGAGCGCGCTGTTTGTTAGCATAAACGGTTTGTGTGTGTGTGTGTGTTTTTTTTTTTCATGACACTAAAGCATTATAATGCCACACTCTCAGGGTAAACTGCTGAGGCCCGCGTTCGCCGACACTGTAGAGCCCGGGAAAAGCCAGGGAGCTGCCAGTGTGGGAGCAAAATAAAATACAAAATAAAAGCGACAGCCAACAACAAGCTACAAATTAATTGATCCCCTGTTTACAGAGGTAACCAACCATAAAGTCAGCAGCATCGGCACCGGTAGATGTGTGAAGGGTGAAACAGCAGAAGATAGGAGAATCGTTTTTATAAAGCTCTACTTGTGTCGTTTTTTTTTTTTTGTTCGTTGTTGTTTTGTTTTGAAGGCGCGCCCCGTTGACTGCTGGCGGTGAACGAAAACAAATCCGGAGGCTGGAACGGGGGCGTACATGGGAGACACACACAAAAGAACCCTTGCAGCGCTGCCAAAAAGGGATGATGATGAGTCGGTTCCCGAAAGGAGTCAAGATTTGGGACCACCGGACTTTTTTTTTCTCTTCTTCTGCGTCTGCCCTCCCGTTCGCGTCGTTACCGCTTTCGAGCGTTGGTTATATATTTTTTTACGAAGTGATAACTAACTAAATCAGCTCTAACGACCAGCGAAGGCCGGCGGAAAAAGAACCCGGCACAAGAAACCTCGGTGTGTGTCTGCGAGCGAGGAAAGGTGAAATAAAACAAAAGAAGACATAACCCGAACCAACTCGTGCGCGGTAGATGGATCTGAAGACATTCAAGGATTTTCTTCGTCTGTCTGTCTGTCTGTCACCAGGAGTGCCTGCAAGGTGAAGTACAACGGTCGTCCCAAGCAGCAACCAAAAAAAAAAACGAGGAAACAAAACTACTGAATGAAGAGAATTTTGGGATTTTTGGGACGCCCCAAACGCGGAGGCCCTCCGGTAACATGCTATTGTTGCTGGGCGGTGGCTATCGTTTTGGTCCATGAATTGGTGGCAGTGGAAGCACGGCATCTTTGCTTTAGCTTGAAGTTCGTTTGGGAAGACTCTTTCTATAATTGCTGCACTGCGTATGAGAAAAAGCCACCAGAGACCACCGGTCCAGATGAGATTCGATCCACGACATTCGACTTTTTAGCTTACGTTGCGCTTGAGGTATCTCAAAACATACGAGATCGTTTTAGCAGGAACATACCTTGGGATATTAAACTGAGAAACAGAATTGTCAACAGTCCACCAGCGACTCCTCAGATATTGAGATTCTTCCAAAAAGACGAACTCCACAATCAGCTCCAGAGACCGGCTCTACATGCCTTGATTATATCTTAGAGCCAGCTCTCTAACTGTTGGAACGATGACAGCGTTAGAAAACGTTAATGCCATCTGTCAAAGCTCGCATTAGTACGGCAACGGTCTACACATTGCAAAATCCAGCTGCAAACATCCTTATATTTGGTAAACCATGTTCTAGAAACTTGTTCACACTGGCACAAGGGTTTTCATTGCAAACATTGACACAATTGACGTTAGAAACACGCGACACTGTAGTGTAAAGTAGTTTAGTTGTGGTATCGGCGGTAGGATTGCAGGGTTGCTGGGTTAAACGCGAGCAAACAGTGCAACAGTGTGGTTTTTTTGATATTTTCATATTTCGTTTATCAGACCATGGTGCCGAAAACGTTGCTGATTAGAAAAACGCCAAAAAAAAAAAAACGTTGTGCAAAATGTGTACTGACGCAAATTTGTTCGTGTCATGTCGAAAGTATCGGACTGATCAACTCTTGTTTGCGGTTTCCTTCATCTTTGAGTACATATTAAAAATGCAGAGACAAATATTATTAATTTCATACGAGAATATATACAAAGGCGGGATTTTTTAGTTTGGATATTCCTTTATATCGAAAATGAACATTAAAGATTAGACAACAATTATGAGTTATATTAGAAATTAGATAAGATTTTTTTTTTCTAAGAATAAACTGTCTGCCCATAAAATTTCCCGCCGGCAGTAGGTTAACTTATCGACACGTGGTATTATTATTATTATAGTGAATCAATTGACAATGAAAATCTTGTTGATTGTTATTGGGTGTATCTTAACCTATAATTTAAACCTTTTACATATATATTTAAAAAGAAGGCCTTCCAGAGATGGCATTGCCATGTTGAGGTAAACGTCGTTGAAGCGTCTACTTATCCAGAAATTTATTGTATACTGATATGTTTGAACCATCTATTAGGTCCGTAACGAAACAACGTTCATTTATTTGTTAAACAGAACTTGAGTTTAATCAATCAAAATATTTACAATCTTGTGGTGAGATCTCTTGCTACTCTTTATAAAAATGTTGAATGACACGTTTAACAAACTCTCCACCTTTGAAATGGAAAATCCTAGAATTAAGGCATTTTTCAAAGTCCTCATGTGACTCAAACTGTCGGAACCACCGAATAGAATATTTGCCAGTAGTAGCTAGCTCATCTTCAGGTCTTCATTAGGTTTTCTGAATTTGGACGTCCTGCACCATGTTACTCTTCAAGGTCAAAGTTCCCTTCGATAGGATTTAATGGTAGGCGTAACACACGACTGTCTTGAACTCCGTCGGATGAGGAGCCTTGAAGAATTGCTGAATGTAGATTTTAGGTCACTTTATTCAATTTGTGGTTTAGAAGTCTTCCACCGTTAATCCAAATATATCTTCAAAATTTTTCTGCTGCTTTCTTGGGTCATTTAGAAGAAAAAAAAAACAGTAGAGTTTCCCGGTAAATATCCACAATTGAACATTAAGTTTTGGATACTGACGATGAATATGTTTGAGCACTACATCCCCCAGCATGGTTTGTGATGTTTTGGATACGTCAAAATTGAACGCCATTGTCCGCCGACTGACAAAACATTCAAAACGATCGTTACATAGTTGTGCGCGTGATTTAATATCAAACAACAATAATGCAACCACCACTAGCTCTACCTTAACTCTAATGAAACCTCCTGTTAGTGATTGCTTGTGTTCTTTATCGCGATCTCGAAAACCCCGAGCCCCGGGTACTAATAAGCCACACGGGAAAACGGTTTACGACAGCTCCTACCCATCAGGCGCATCTATGTGTAAATCCGGTTGTATCGGCCCGAAAATTCTAAACCGAAAGACCAAGACATCCCAGCAAGATGTCGCCCATGTCATGTGACTTGTGTACTTAAAAGGAAGAAGGGGAGGATAAAACAAACTTACACACATATAAAATTAAACAAAATCGTGCAAAAGGGTGTAAATGAAGTACCGACGGAAGGGGGAGGCGATATTTGATGAGAAACACCACACACACAAAAAAAAAACCCGAGAAAAGAAAGGAAGAAAGAAGAAAAACCAGAACACAAAAGAGTGAAGTAAAAACCGCGAAAACGGCGTAAAAGTGATGAGAGCAGAAAACTGGAAGACCTCCCGCCTAGCGTACCGAAAAGCATGGTCACACGTTTCCGAACGGGTCAGCAGTAACATTCGCGAAAGAATGCTTCTCCCCCTCGTTACCCTTCCAAATTTTCGTCTTCCCTTCGAATTTCCTACCCTTGGCTTTGTGATGCTGCTTGAGGGTAGGGTTTGTGGTTTGATTTAAATTAGCGTTTGCGCGGGTTTGACACACCTGCACACGTGCATTACTGTGCTTCGAGCTGCGAAGTTGATCGGTGTGCAGTGTTGGTTGAAATGAAAAGAACAAAATAAAGTGAGAAAAAAACAAGAAAAAATCCTTGAAGAAGTCGCACGTAATGGCTTAATTAAAAAAACATTAAAGCTACCATTAATCGCTCCTCGAAATGGCTATCGAATGCGTGCAGTTGATAATTTGGGGCCCCCCGTCACACGGCCACACTGCGCGAGTGTGGAATAACATGTAAACCGAAAGATTAACAATAAAGATGCCCTGCCCGGGCGAACGATCGGTAAGGGATATTGGATCGGTAAACGGATTCCGGTTCGCTTCCGAGCGGCAACCCACCGCCCGAAAATGGTCGGGAGCTATTAAAATTAATGATTTGTATGTCTCCTTTACCGGCCGGTGAGGCCGGTTTTTTTTTTACGGTTCGAAAACACCTTTCACGGGTGTTCGGTGGCTCCAACGTGTGTGTGTGGAGTCTGGTAGCTTGCGGTGACACCGGTACTGGGACCGGGCTCCGGGCTCTTGACACTCTCGCCAACCATAATCTAGCCATAATCTTGCTAACAGTTCGGGATCAGTTCTACACACACATAAAAGACCATGGAGCATCATGGCGGTCCCGTGATTGTTTCGCAGCGTGAGCACTGCCGGAATGTTAGGGACATTATTATACGGCGGCCTAATGCAACCAAAAGCGCTCCACCGGGAACACCCGAAAGACGCGCCTAACAAGGCGACAATGGTGGCGTTTTGGCAAACGGGAACAGTAAAACACTTTACGGGACAGACAAAAACTAGAGAGAGAGATATATATATATACAGAAAGAAAAGAAAATAAAAGCTAAACAGATTGGTCCAACAAAAGAAGAAAAAACGAAAGAATAAAAAATATAAAAACCTTCAAACTAAGCAAGAGAAAAAAGAAAAAGAGAATAAAAGATGTAAAAAAACAGCATAAAAACATAATACGACGGCATAAAGCAGAAAATCAAAAGCAGGCAAAATCAAACGTAACAACAACAATACAGAACATTGCTCTTGTTCTCGAGCGCAGCGCAAGTGGGAGAAAAAAACAACGAAAAGAAAATTTAAAAAAAAAACACCAAAGAACAAAACAAGTGATGAAAGTAGAAGAGCAACAAAAAAAAACTAACGTCAAAAGCTCGAAACAAGAGCATCAATAAGAGCGCAAGGGTGGCAATAATAAGGCGCAACATTAGAAAAAGCGAAGAGTAGGCAACGCGGTGGGAAAATGGAAGCGGCGGGTAAACGGAAAGCGAGGTTATGTTCAATTGCCTGTGGGATGGATGGAGAAAAAAAAGGCACACACACACACAGTGAGAGGCGTCTCTCTAGTGGGTCCGTAAAGCAAGCAAACAAATCGGAGAACCTTAAGCACATAATTGAGTTATCACACGGTTAAACTGTGCACTTACACGTCTTACCGACTTCTGGGTCGGTGAGAACTGGGAAACGACCTGTTGCATCACTTCCCGTTTCGCTCTCGCTTCGCCACTCTCTCTCTCTCTCTTTCTCTGTTCCTCTCGCTTACATTTCTATCTCGTGCTCCTTGTTTTTCTTCTGGGTAGAGATGAAGTTTATTATTTTAAGCACTTATTTCATCATTCCGTTTGGAACTCAGGCCGTCTCCACGAAGTGAAGAAAAACTGTCATTGATGGCGTGAAAAGCTAGGATTGCTCCAGGATATGTCGTTTTTATGAGATTGGAAGGAGGCAATACAGAAGAGGGAAGGAAGAAAAATAGGGCAGAAAAGCTTTCAACGATGGTCCAAAAGTTCTGTGTAGGAGAGGAGTTGGAGGGAGAGGCGGGAGTTGATAGCGCCGAGGGGAAGGGGAGATGGAAGGACGACACTGATTCATTTATTCAATTTGTTAGCAGAATAATGAAATTTTATCTTCTTTTTTTTTTGGTTTCTTTTGTTTTGTTTTGCCCGCCTCAGGTGATGAACGCTGGTGTGGGGTGGGGGTGGTTGCATTGAGGGAGGCTGCGAGGTACCGAAAACTTGTACTTACACGCTGCATCTCGTCATCTTCCGCTTGTACGCTAGTGTTTTATGATTGTGTCGCTCGGCATTACCATTCCATACCCCCACTGTCCATTCCTTCATTCCTTCAATGTTTTACATTCTTTCAAACAGCGTGTGTGTGTGTGTGAGTTTTTTTGTCTGGTTTTCTTTTTAGTTTTCCATATCTGATTTCTATTTTGGCCGAGTCTGTCGGTTTTGTGATGGTTTTGTCTTTTACTTGCTTTTTTGTTAATGTTTTTTTTTCTCGGTCTTTTACTTTTATTTTTGCTTTCCCCCCAGCCCAATCCCCTGGGAACCCCTTTGCACACACTGTGCACAGCATTTCCTAATCTTCTTAACCCGCCTGCTACTACCGTCGCTCTTTCGCTCTCTCTATCGTCTGACTGTTCTCACCCATTTCATGGTGGCAGTTCCGAAGATCTACTAATAGAGATATAAACAAGAAGCTAACGAGGGACACAGAACACACGGGTGGAAACGAAGGTAAAGATTTGTTCTATCGGATTCCAGTTGTTTTTTTTTGTGTGTGTATCTGTTGTTAACTACAGCTTCGGTCGTTCATTCTTTGACGGTGTCCTCAGCTGGATGTGTAGATACGGTCGCATGTAACCGCATTTTCTACCAGAAGACAACAACAAAAAACGAAATCAAAAATAATAAACGCTGTGTCAAAGTATAATCCATTCCCTTTCATCCACCGTGATCACCGGTACGGCATCTTTTCTCATCCTGTCTCTTTCCCGACCCTTGGGCGATCCTCCCTTTCGCCTGTATCTGTGTTCCTAGATCGGTTTGAATCGCCAAACCGCCGTATAGACGTTATTGCTGGCGTTACGATAACGATCACCGTACCCTGGTTGGGTTGCTGGCGCTCTCGCTAGAATATCCGAATCCAATTGCAGCGTGCAAAAGCGAGATGAAAGATCTATCCCCGAGCACTCAGAGCGTAGAACACCGCTGATGGAATGTTGCTAAACGGACATTGAAGCGCTATAGTAACTCACCGATACAGTAGGAAAGTACATCGATATTAACCCAAAAAAAAAGAAATGAGCAGGGAAGCTAATTTGCAGTTTCGCCGAATTAAGGATCTACCGTCCGGAGCAGTTGGTTCGTAACTCGACACGCGATAATTGGCGCCCGTATCTCACCGAGCATCACCCGGTACACGGTGCGAGATAAGTATGGGGACGCAGATCAATTAATAACGGAAACCTGAACCGCAGCGAATCTTCCGGAACGCGTACCGGATGCACAAAACACAAAAGCACCAGAAGTAACATAAACCAAAAACGATTACCTGGCCCCCGGGGATAATCATCCAAATAAAGCACGCTTCACTTATCGCCTACAACGAAGTGGTCGGGAAAGTGTCGAACTCGCCGGGATTTGAAGACCTTTTTTTCTGCTCGGTGGCTTTGCCCGAGATCGTCCAAGGTGTCAAATTTCTTGCGGGAAGCAAAATCTGCTGACCGGCGGAAGCAATTGGTCTAGTGGTTTAGATGGTGCCACCTCAGAATTGCTATTGAACGCCGACTACTTCAAGTCTCGACCGATAAGCATCTTGGATCCGGATAATCCACGGACTGGGCTACATGTTATCTGGACCACCTCAACAGTCGGAAATAGAACCATAACTCGATGCTTCGTTTGGGTTGAGGTCTTGAGAAAGAATTAAATAGTTTCTTACTTTACCAAAGGTGTTCCAGAAGCTGTACTCGCATTGGTATTGGGAATGTGCGAAGTGCTGACATCATGTCCATTATTAATTACCTTCAACAGAAAGTATCTCGGGCTAAAGTCGGAATTAATGTTCCCCCCTTCACTCACGGGCACTCATTTTGACCATTTGACGGACGAATTTCGTAAACCCAGGAGACAAAAATTTCAAAAATAATAAAATAAAATAATTAAATTAAATAATTAGTTAATTAATTAAAATAAATTTTATATTATAAATTCATTTATTTTCAATAAATATTATACTACATCATTGTTTTTTTTTTCTTTATAGTAATTACATTAGGTAATAATTCAGATTCTACGATGTGGATTTTGGTCAGAAGTTACGTCTGTGTACCGATTTTGGTCAAACATGGTCCATGAGGTGGATTTTAGTCAAATGTTGCGTATATTAATCATTATTAGACAAGTATTATACCTAACTTCAGCTGTTATTGTTGTTAAATTCAAGTACAATTAACTGACTACCGGAACGGTGTTCCTTTTTTTTATCACGGAGGAATTCAAAAGGTTGCTTCAGCTGAATTGGATGTAATGCGTACACCAATCACTTCTTCAATTCCTCCCTAACATTGTTCGGTAAACGCAGTATTATGACCTTCGCTACATTACAAAATAACAAAAATAACCGTACCTTCTAAACTATTTCCGACACCATAATCTTCGGGGATTACCTTTTTTTCATTGGCTGAACAAATAAGTTACCAGCTGTCCGATAACGTGAAACCGGGGTTGTGATATCTCGGCAGATCAAACGCTAATAACTGGAAGCGGACTGCTAGCCGCGACCTCCCCTCTGTTCAGTCGCTCCCGTGGGTGTCCCTGCTTACAGCTGCAATGCAATGAAAAACATTTCCGGCGACGGCTTCACGCAGCGATTGACACATACATACGCAACACTCGTTTCAATGACACATGAGCAGTAAATATGTACTTATAATAGTTTATGCACTGTTTGGCCTGATCTGAAGAGGGATTTGCTAAGCTGGGTAAACAAATATTGTGCAGAAAATGTATCATTGTGCTATAACGTTCAAAAGCGATCGGGTGGCCGTGGGGATAGCGGCGTAGGGCTTAAACGGCAGGACCGAAGTTCGAATCCCATCCGGACTCACTATCCAACTACGAGGTATCAATAAATCGAGTAAGTCAGAGATATGTCAGGCAGATATGGCCGTTAAGGTCGTCACGAAGAGAAGAAGAGTAAGAGCATATTAATTGTACACTTCTGAATGTGTATAACTTACTTCCGCATATGTCACGAAAATTAACTATAGGACTGTTCAGAGTAGTCTGCTAAATTGTTTCTTTCAATCCGTCATCCAACATATCGTTGGCATAGCAGCAGTCTCTATTAGGATCATTTGTTCGTACGAAGTCAAGGAAAACCTCAAAAGGCACGTCTTTTGAGGCTTTAGTGAAAAACAGGAGTCAAATGTCCATTATCCGGTGGGCGCATTATCCTTTAGACTACATGTTCGTAAACGAGTTTAAACATTAAATTTGATCTATTTATTATCATCAAAAATATTATGATTTATTTAGAGTCTTGCTATCCGTAAAAATCAATTAACCGGCATGTGGCCGGTCCCAAATTGCCCGGATAATCGACGTAGTACTGTATAATAATACTTCGTTTGTGAATAAAATATAGCACTAGTCAAGTTTATACTCTACTACTATTTATCAACGAATTATTGAATATTCGTTTCTTGATGATAATTGTATATCCTCCAGCTTCAGTTGAATGTCCAGGGAAAGAAGCAATAAAATTACGAATTTCTCAAGTAGACTTAGAAGTGTTGATAGAATTTACCATGACAGAGATAAAAAATTATTGTTTTTTTTTGTTTCAACCTGTTTAAATAAAAATGAATGTTTGTTTGTTCGTGTGGCTTAAACTTGAGAACGGCTAGTCCAATCTTTAGGGTGTCTCCGGTTGATATGTTCCTTTCTGTCCAACAAAGGTTTTGGGAAACAGAAAAGTTGCAAATTCATGAGTTTTTAATCAACGTATTCCATGAGAATTGTAGATATGAACACAATGCCTACTTGAAGAATATTGGTGTGTCAATTATTGTATGGTTGGGTAGTTGCATGGTCAGGCAAGTTGTTGTGGTGCCTATAAGAAATTTGCTCGAATCGGTGTGCATGCACAGAATGAAATTAGAAAATTCCATAGATAGTCAACCTTCATCGCTTTGTGCTTTCGAATTTTCTGTATCTTAAGTCGATGGACAGTGGAATCAGTGGTGGATGCAACCCGGTGGAGTCTCTTCGTGGAACAAAAGTTGAAACACAACACCTAAAGTTGGATGAAAGAATCCTTGAGGGAACAGTTGACATCGGCGATCTTTGGGTTTTCGATCTTCGAAGTGCAGAGTAACTTTCATGAAGATTTCGTCCATCGTCTGAAAGCGAATCCCTGAACTTATTCTACTCTTAGGGGGTTCCTAAGATAAGAAGAATTACCTAATCCCCTTCACTCTTTTTTTTGATAAAGTCCAGATCCCAGTCTTCTAGATCCTGCGTGATGAAGTGGCTCAAACATCAACATTTCTCTAAAAGGCTTGGTCCATCACATTCATTTTCATAAAATGGACGAAAATATCGAAAATATATATTTTTTTATTTTGAATCTATCTGAAAGCTATTGTGTGCGATTAATATTTAAGCAAAACTATATGTCAGTTGGATGAGTATAAACCTAGACAGACTGACCTCAATATATTATATTCTATATTTATTATTCAATTCTACATTTATTCCAATACATTCTACATTCATATTGGTTTCCTTTCAGATTCCAGACTTCTAGATTCTGGGTGATGGAGAAGCTTCAATTTTCAATCTACTTTACGTCTTCAAAAGACGTTGACATCCATACGTACAATTATTGACAGGAATGAAGTCCGTTGGGATAGCTAGTTCTTCATATCTTCAATAATAACAGATTGTACCTACTGGAAAAAAGAAGTCAACTTGTGCTCAGAATTCAAGTTACAGAGGCATCACACAGTATTTTGGTTTGAAGTTAGTGAAGTTTAAGTTTAATAGAGTACACCATCGTGTAATATGTGCGCCATCTTCGTTGGAATACCGAAAGCGATGCTGAAGAGCTGCCCATCATTCCCACTGAGCACCCCGTTGCCTTATTTGCGCTGACAATAGCGTTAATATATGCGCATACTTTCACGGCATTGCTCGAACGTAGGATACAGTTTCATTGGGATGTCAAGTGATGTCCCCGGGATACAAACAAGTTAAAAGAAAACTACAATAAACAAACCAATCATGGACGCTCAATAAAATCAGAACAACCTTTTGGGGAGCGGGGGGAAAAGGGGGGGGGGGGAAGGGGGGCATTTTTTTCTTGCTGAGCAGGGATAGTGGAGAGCGAGCACGGTGAGTGGTAAAGTGTGAAACGGGCGCCACCCTGTGAAGAAATCTGACACTTGTCGCTCACCACCGCATTCTATTCGTGTTGACCGGTGACAGCTTATTTCGTCGGATTTGGTGCGTTTCTTTACACCGGCTCCATCGTCTTGCCGCCCAGCATCCCTCCGATCCGGGCTGTAATGGAACCGTGCAGGGGTAGCGGTGTTTGTGTGTGTGTTTGTTAACAGGGGGTTCCGAAAAAATGAAGCATTAATAGCGTTACTTACGTGATAATACGTCAACCACAACATCTGACACCGAATCCGGCCACCAGTGCGGGATCTCATTGGGTGTGAGTATTATATTATATGGTTAATAATTTACTATCGAGGGTCGCAGAGACGAGTACGCGACTGTTGTTGGAGTAGCGTGGCCAACACCGCCAGTAACGGTTGTGGTAAGACTAAAGCACGGTGTCTTCCGAGCAGTGAAAGCGAATTCCAAAGTACTTGATAATAGTTTGTTTGTGTGTTTCATTTTAAATTCGCACCTGAGATAGTTTATTCTCATTTTCCAGATCTAAGGTCTTGCATAATGACTTTATTGCTTTATAATAAAAACTAAGGTTGAGTGGCTCGTAGCATGAATAGGGGGAAAGTAGATAAAGATGTCCCCCTTACCGGTTAATTAGGGGAAATCTTCGGAATGCAGTGACCATAAACCTTATTTTACATCCTTAATTTATTGAATTTAATTAATTTATCATGAAAAGATTAAAATTTCCATAACATTTGGTGTTTTGATCATTATTAAAAACACATTAATTTGTTCCGGGAAAGCCGGACACCTGATATTGGTAAAATGGACTCCTGCAGCAGACTTTGGAAATTATCAAATTTCTATGAGTTTTAAAATTACGTGTGTATGTCATAAAAAAATATTATTTATTTACTAGAAACCCAGTGGGAAAACTGGAATAACATCCCACTGCGAATGTTATGGCATGTTCACATTATATACTTAAATGATATTTTACTATATATACTAATTAATTATTAGAAGTGTACTCCTTTTCCACAGTGTTCGTCTTTCTCTACTTTCACCGTACTATTTCCCACATCGAAACAAGTATTGATAATTTTTACATTTAAAGGGGTTTTCCAGCTCATCTCACAACGTTTGCATTCTATCTCAGAATTAATTGTTTTCAAGACACAATTCAACAACGACAAACGTCAACAGGGTTGCAAAACCCTTAAAAAGATTAAGCTATTGCATTACATTTAAACAAATATTTCCGAGGGTCTCATGAACTAATTTTACACGTCGGTGAAACTCCTATTTCCACCGATTGAAAAATTCCTATTTTCTGAACTATTCTGGCAACTGGCTTTACACTGCTTACAGTTTTTTGTGTGTGCAATAGTAGTGTTTTAACCTTTTTCAATACTTTTCAATTTGAACTTTTACATGTAGATGTCGATGAAGGTCCCCTCCCCAGAAATGTAAAGGAAATGTCGATGTAGAAAAGTCCCAGAATGCTTAGATTAGGCCAAAGATTCCACAAATTCCACTTAAAACTGCTTAAAATATTGTTACAGCAACATGAAAACATCTGGAATGGATAAACATAATAAAAGTTTAAAGTTTATCATTGTACATGTCTTCTTCTTTGGCGTAACGACCTACTCGGTCATTAAAAAAATTCTGTTTCCTGTTTAAATGTATTTATGTCAATTGTTTTCCACGGTACATATTTATACTGAATGACAACTTCACTTTCTGGGACATTTTGTTTATTTTTATTTTAACACTAGAACTACCTACCAGCCATTTTGACAGGTTTTGGATGTTTAAAATGAAATATTTTTTTAGTTTGAAATTTGCTAAGACACCATCATTATTAATCAATCAATTTCCGTGAACATAAAAAAATGTTCTTCGAATTGGACATAAGTTATGTTTGTTAATCACATTTTTTATAAAAAAAAAATATAAAAAAACAGGTTGAGGCTATCATTTTGAAACGTAGTGTATTTGTTTACTTTGGTATTTTGCACCATTTATCCGGAATGTGTGAGTATTTATCCAAAATGTAAATGTGCTATAAAAAGTGTTATTAATCATTTTCTGTTAGCTGCATGATTAAATATTATTTAAAATCCCATTTTACATGTTTGATGTGTTGAGAAGTTCAACGATTCTTACCAAATTGTATTAAACTGTGGTGGAATAAAAAAAAACCGTTGCTCAATTTATTTGCAGGTTTTATTGATATTTCGTTTTTCCTTACTTTTTCGAATGCAGCACAGAAATCGAAAACATACGATCAATGTCGACAAAATGTGGAAAATCATGCAAAGGGCAAGTGCGAAACAAAATGAAACATACGCGAGAAGCTGAGCCGTTTCGGGGGGAGGGAGGTGGGAGGAAAACAGTGCGGAACCGGCCAGGAACCGGCGTCCAAAAACCAAATCTGCACTGCATGGAAAGGGTCAGATCCTTCGGCCGTTTCGAACACGCCCTCGGTGTGTCGAAATGGGGCGGTTCCGAAGATAAATAACGACGGGAGAGCCCCGATACGGTGAGCACGACCGCTATAGGAGCCGATTCACCACGCACCGCACGCATGCAACCGAACCAGCAACAAATATAAACCAAAATAATAAAAAAAAAGGGAACCGTGGGCAGCGCGTATCAAATCAACGCCACCGGTGACGATGCGAGCGTCGGAAATCGATCCACCCGGTGATGATGAGGGTTCGTGAAAGGGTGCGGTGCGGCGGTGCGGTGCGGGGCCGGGTGCGGCACGACGACCGAACCGACCAATCACGCCGCGGCGAAAGTGCACGTGAAAGGGCACACGCAAAGGCAAAAACGATAATAAACGCCAGGTAGATGGCGACGACCGCGGGCAACAAGAAGAAACCGTACGCGGGTTGGATCGCCGACAGAACGAACGAAATAACGATGACGACCAGACGGGCCGCTTCTACTGGCTGTCTATACGAGCCGAACGGGCAGGCCGATTCTTTTTGCCCATGGAGTTTGTTGTGTGTTTTTTTTTTTGGGTTATTCTCCTCCACTTGCAATCTTTCTTGTGACTAACATTCTCCCGTATTCTTCGGTTTGGTTTTGAGAAAACGTTTGTGTGGACAAATGATGCGTAATATCTTGAAGTTGTTAGATTTTTCATAAGCTAATAACATCTCCTTGCCGTTTGGATGTTTGGTGTGGGTTTCAGATTTAAGTCATAGAATATATTGAATCAGGAAGTTTAACGGCTCTCCGGAGCCTTGACCTCCTGTTAGACATTATGGGAAATCCTCTGAATCTCTGAGTCTGCTAGATTTTTCAGTTGATGAGATGAGTTGATAGATTTTTCATGAGCTAATAATATTTCCTTGGCGTTTGTATGTTTGGTGAAGGTTTTAGATTTAAGTCATTGAAGATATTGAATCAGAAAGTTTAACGCCACTTCGGAGCCTTGAGCTCCTGCCAGACAATATGCGAAATCCTCTGAGTCTCTGAGTCTGCTGAGCAATGTGCTCTGTCAACCGTCATCTGTAGTGTAAATATAAAATGTAAAAAATGTAATGTCTTGAAGTTGTTAGATTTTTCATAAGCTAATAATATCTCCTTGCCGTTTGGATGTTTTGTGTGGGTTTCAGATATAAGTCACAGAAGATATTGAATCAGGAAGTTTAACGCCACTCCGTAGCCTTGAGCTCCTGTCAGACATTATACCGATACGTCCAAAGTCTGAGTCTATCAAACCTCCATTATCACAAAGTCTGCAGAATCTGAAAATTTTCTGATGTCCTCAAGTCTGCAGAGTCTAAATATCTCTCATATCCAGAAAAGATCTCTCATATCAGATGGATTATTGAACATCCGGAATTTATCTTAATTGTCTCAAGTGATGTTTTTCTTTTTACACAAATTCCAGAGACCCTTCTTATTCCATAATCCGGCAACAGAGTTTAATAGTGCACTTTACTCAACTGTTTTGCAGTTTCCAACTCTCATTGGTAACTCTGTTATACACAAATGTCTTGTCCATTTCAATATCACAATCGTCCTTTTAGCTCGCACGAACGTCAGATGCTGACGCTGTTTGTGATGATTGTTTATGATTGCATTTTTCCTCCGGTCATGCTTTTGGCGCGTTTAGTGGTTTATTTATGCAAACAAATAGAAATTCACCACAGTAATGTACACCATTGAACGCCGAGAAGGTGTTGAAACATGGCTATTGTCAAAATGAAACTGTAAACAATCGTACAGCTCCGAAACTGACGTTTGTGCGAGCTAAAGTGACGATTGTGATATTGAAATTGATATTTTCCCTCGCACGGCAAAGCGCTAAACAATTGTGTCTTTCAAAGTAAACTTTGTAGTGGAGCTATCGACAGTTGACTCTGAAATAGTCAGCTTGTAAAATAAAAAACTTTAAAAACGTTTGGAGCAATATATTCAAGAGGTTTCATACACGTAGAAAGTTTCTTTCTCCGATACGTCTCTAAGTTTCAGACAACACTCCGATACGCCTCTAAGACATGAACTCTGTCCAGAGATACTCAGATTCGTCCCAAGTGCACGACACTTTGTTATATTCCTAATAGAGCGGTGACGATGAAGTCTCCCCACCAGAAAAACTAGAACTTCTGGAATAGGGCAACAGGATCAATTCAATCTGGTAAAATTAGGGCAGAAGTTTCCCGGTCTTACAGTAAATCTATCAATGGATCATGACCAACAGACCATCTGCCTGTCATAAGGGGAATTTAGATTACTTGTTTTAATATCCCAATTTTTGGGTGGACTTTCCAATGTTTCCAAAGCGGACACCCGACAAATGGTGTTGAAAGGTCATGTCTAGGCGCGACCACTCGCTAATTTTCACCTATTGAGCCTGATTCAAACAGCACAAATGACCGGGCTGGACGGGACGGCCCACAAACACGTGTTGCATCGATGGTCGGTGTGATCGGATGGCGATGCTTGGAAATCAGAACACCTATTGTATTACCGAGTGCGCTGTAACAAGCGTCAAATTGTGATGCTTTCGTACGTTCGATTCGGTTATTACACGCCGCCCGAATCTGCCTGGGGGTTCTGGGCGGTGGGCCCGGGGAAGAAAAGAAAAAAAAAGAAGGTACAAGTCACAGCACGCCATCCGTACCACAGCGGTGAGCGAATGGTTTCGAGGACCGAGGGTGTCGAAGGTTGCCAATTACGGTGTGATTGAGCCATCAACCCGCTGGAAGGCCGCAGCTGTGTGAGGTTTCTCTTCCTCGCTCTCTCTCTCTCTCTCTCTTTTTTTCCACAGCCCTTTTCCTCCCGCTTCTCATAACTCTATTTAATAAAGGAAAGTCCTAAAGAGCTAAAGATGGAATACTGTAGCGAGGCCGAGTACTGGAATGGTAACTCCAGCATAAGGAGAACGACGAACACATTCCGCATCTGCGCCTCGGCAACCTCGGCAACCTCGGAGGCTTAAAAGGACCTTTTTCGGATACCCCGGGGGATCAGCGGGACATCTAAGCTGACCCTGTAAAATTTGCTTTCAAGACGGTCCCGCTGCCTCGTTGACACCTCGTTCGCCTGTTGCAAAGTGATAATGGTGTACGTCTTGCTTTTTCTTTTCTCCTCGTTGGAAGGAAGCGAACTGACTGACCGACCGGCCCTAACGGGAGATCCATATCCATCCAGGGGGTCCTTGTCTCAGCGGCAAAACAGAAACGTTTCGAGGTGGAAAAAAAAGGTAAAGAACACACACACACACACATGAGAACACAAGGTGCAAAGGAGCAGGAAAAAAAAGAAACATTTGTTATAAATTGAAAAGTCGTAAAACAAAAACGACAAAAGACAAATAAAAAGGCCATGGGAGCGAGCAACCGACACACGAGAGACTAAAGTAGAGCAATAGGAGAAGTTTGGGAGGAAGAGGAAATACACACCACGAGAAAATTGGAAAAGAACGATGCCGAACAAGCAAAAAACAAAAGCGCGAAAGAGAGCGAAAGAGAGAAACAAAACTAACCATGACAAAACAAAACAACAAAAAAAAAAAAACCTCCCGCAAAGACATGCTAGAGAACAACAAGAATTGTCAACCGAGCGGGGAAAAAGGGATTTGTTTCGGTACGATTGAAGAAAGTGTTTGGTGTCGATTGGATTTGGTAACCGTATGGCGATTCCGGTATGCCTACGGCCTACAATTAGAGTGGCGGAATGGAACAGCAGTGCCGGAACGGAAGGCCACAGGAAAGAAGCGCAATAAAAAGGATCGATGCAGACGCACGTAAATCACTGGCCATAATCGGTAACATGTGTAAGTGCAGACACGCAAAACGAAGATATGATTCGGGGCGGGTGTAGGCCACCTTTGACACCGGAGCGCATCCAAAGCAACATCGTTGTAATACTACACCAATTGACACCTAACCCACGGGTGATAAGGATGACACGGGTGTAGGGGAAGGCTGTGGAAATGTTTCCACTTTTCCCACCGGATGTTCCACATTATGCAGTTTAAATTTCAAAGACGTTTGAATTATTGGTATTTTTTTCAACATTACTTAAGAAACTAATTTATTAATAATAATCTTAAAACATTACATAGCAAAACACTAGAGTAAGTTGGAGTAAATGTTTGATAAATGTCCAAATTCCGACGTTATATGATTTATACCGTTTTAGCAGGACCCTTTTTGAACGGGAGACTTCAATGCAACCGTCGGTGCGAACCTTGTCGGCGCACTTCTTTCGATCGATTCGTGTGTTGGTGAACTTTCTATTCGTAATAAATCTGTTAAAAACAATCCTTCCTAACGAATCGACTCGTGAAGCCTCAAAGACTCATGTTACCTCAAAGATATATAAATTCACATAGATAACAAGAATGATTAAGCTTCTGAACTAGGATCTCTCTTAACTCTGGATTTTAACAACGTTCGTACTAAAAGCATTCAATTGTGTATCATACATTTATGAAAGTTTGAGGTAATATTAAATCTCTAAGTATCCATCTTTAAAACTTCCTTGGTAAACTCGTCAATTTAAGAAAATGTATGTATCTTTGAGGATTGCTGAAACTTTGAGAGTTTAAGAAATCTCTAGAATAGAGATTGATCATTTATTCAGATTTAGAACACTAGATTTAGCACATGTTCGCCCGAAAATGGGCAAAAACTTCAAGAAGCAGTTGCAGTAATAGTGCTAAGATGTCCTCCTGGGAGCGTTCTCCCCAAGGGTTCTTCAGTGGTCTCCAGTTTCACATGTTGCTCCGTTCCAAACAAATCGTCCTAAAGAAAGTACAATAGATGGCGAGCGGCACTAGATTATCGACTAGTAGGCGTGTGTACACGTTGTGCCTCTCCAAACTATATAGCCGAGACGAAACCGATCCTGTGGAGCGAACAAAGAGAAATGAAAACAACAGCAAAAAAAAAAGGCACTTCGAATCGGCCAGCAATTAAACCAAAACCACCCGTTGCAGGAAAGCTATTCGTCCGGCTGCTAAGGGACCAACCCCCGGGGTCCTTGCGGACGTCTTCGCGCCTCCGTCTCTCTTTCGACCGGTCTCCGACTCGTTGCAAACCATTCTCGGGTGTTTGACATGAAAAAGTGTAATAAAACAAAACGGTTACCGGAGAAGCTACGTCGGCCACCTCTTTCAAAAGGGGCGAGCGGTACATAGCGGACCACCTTTGCTTTTCCCCCGCCCCCGGTTCACTGCCGGCCGCGCGTACCCTTGGCCACCGTCTGGAATGTGGCCTTTCGTTTGTTCTTTCCCTTTTTACGAGGTGTACCTTATTTCCAACGTTTCACTGCTGATAATCAGCAGCAATCTCTACGGCTGCTGTTACTGCTTCTTCATGCTTACTGTTTTAATCACGCAGACATGTGCATACATACAAACTATTACACGCTTTATTGATATTTCTCCTATTAATATATTCAGGATGTACTTGAAACATTTATTAAATTCCAATAAAAATTGCCTTTTATTCAATTACGATTCCACTTGAAAACATTTTGGACATGTGAGAGCCTATGCTTCCAATCGTGTTAATATAGAAAGAAACTGTTCCAATACGAAAGACTTCTGCGTGCGGTTAAGCAACGAGTTGCCACCAGGAAGCAATTTGTCATAAATTCTGTTCTTGAGCTATTCCATTCGTATTTGTAGTCGAACTGAAAATTGAGGACAATGTAGAAATATATTTCTGCTCTACAAAAACTTCGTGTTACTTGCTTTGGAGTTTTGTTATTTTTTACCATTAATTTGTTTTGCTTACTCGAACCTTGCATATCATGAATCGGATTTATTTAGGTAAAAAAATACTCTGGGATATTAGACATATTTGGGATTCCTGAAAATTCCTAGAGACAAATTTGACAAATGACTGTATACTTTGGCTCTAGCAAAACATATTCGAAACGTAGAGATCTAACAGAAAAATACTAGAGAAAAACAATGGAATTAGATCAAGAAGGGAAACAATCCGAATATGGAGTAGTAGAGAAAGAAGTTCTTTAGGGATTCTAAGGTAAAAGTAAACATATTTACTTTTGAAGTTAATTACTTCTAGCTCCTGAACTACGGGGTCCTTGGTAGTAGTCATCTACTCTACCTCTGGACATCAGGTAGAATGGAATTCTTTGATGAAGGAAGCCTGGGTTAGTGGGCGATGTATCTCTGGAAGAGGACCCTGAGACATTCAATTGAAAACACACCGACGAATCCTCAAACTTATTTACTTCTGAGGGTCATTACTACTAGATCATTTATGTATTTAATAAGGAGCATTATTTTATATTTTACCATTTTGTTTTAGCAAAATCACTGATATAAGTTTTTCAGGAATTGTCGGGATTATTATTCTTCAATTTATCCTCATTGAGACTTTGATGACTTCAAATCCAACGCACTTATAGGACCAGTATCGACGCTATTTCGCTGCAAGACTACATATCAGCGTCAAATTCGGGAACGAGCATGACACGCGATGATCAAAATGGTTGCCATCAGCAGCTAACGTACGGTGTGGTAATAAGCAAACCTTCCCGCTTCTCGGCCCGTTTCGTTGGGAGTGTGATTATGCTGTCGCAACAAGCAAAGTCCCCCCACTGGTGCCAGACCAATATGGTAAACATTCCAAATCATCGCCGCCCCAGTCTGCGAAATCTGCTTCAATCCCTTAAACGGTCAAGGCTTTCGAACCCACACGGGAGGGCACCACCTTCCTATCATGTTAGAATCTTAATGTACAACACTGAACTTTGAAGGAAGGAAAGTAAAATCTTGTGTTTGCTTCTTGCCAACTTGCTGCAAAATATAAAAGAAGCAATATCAAAAGATGCTTTAACTAAAGTCTCCAGCGTGAAGTGGCGAACTTATGCGAAAGGAAGAAGTAAGCAGGGAAAAAATATTTCACGTACTGTTTAAGTTATGGAGGAGTGGGTTAATGGCAGAATGGACCGAGAAGTCAAATGTGCAGCAAAATTTTACAAAAAAACACACACACACATACTCATTGTAGACCTCCAACAGGCACAACACACAGGACATTCCTGCGGTTGTACGATTCATCACAACATTGTCACCATGTTTCTACCATTTACTGCAACTCCACACTCCACCTTGGGCGACTCACTCACTGTTCGGGACGGCCCACCCAAAGCAACGGGAAAAACGGTCCCCAAACGGCCCGGGGCGACCCTTTTTGGGGCGGATAGATTGGAATGTGAAGATTTCTCATTGCCAGTGTTCTTCCCGTGTCCCTTTTTTTTTTGTTTGCTTGTTTGTTGGTTATATTCGATTTGTCCCTTCCTTTTGTTATTTCACATCAACGTTGTCCTTTCCGTTTACTGCACCTTTCGCTTGGCTTCCTTTTTTTTACCAATGGTTGCCTTTGGTTTGGTTTGGCCTTTGTTTTGGTGTTGCAAATTTTCTGCAGCACCGGGGACGCTTGTCATGCGAGTGACAACCGGGAACCATGGCACGATTCTTCAATTGCGATTGCCGAACGATAGCGACCGCGTTATGCATTTCGCTAGCGTTCGTTCGACGTATTCCGGCGTGCCTTAAGCTCATCAGGAAGTTGATTAGCTCCGGTAAAGCCAATCATGCACACGGAGAGTTTGCTGAGCCTTAGACGACCTACAGAGCGCGTTGGATACAACAAGGTCGTCTAGGATGAATGCTATTTCATTTAAAGCATTTGAAATATTAAGTGTTTGAAGTTAACATCATCAACATTTAATGCAAAGTTTATTCAAAGTTTTTTCCTCGCATGCAAGTACTTTTTGCATTTATATTCTCATCTTCAGGACTTAGGAATCAGTAGAAAGACACTTTCGTATATCTTTTGATGGCCGGAATCAGTTGAAAATAAATGCTTCCGGCTAATTTGAGCAACTTTAGAAAAAAGTTTGCATATTTTTATCCAGTTCTTAAAACTTTTATATGAGCTGCTCCTGGAATCAGATATGCTATTGACTGAAACAAATGATATTATAGTTTTTTTTTTCATAAAATCATAATTTTTTTTGTTTACTTTTTCTAAAATTAAATAATTAAAAAAAAACATCTCGTCTGTAGATTGCTTCCCTATACATGTCATAATAAAAAAAAATTACATATTGTAAATATCATTCACGAATTGAATTAATCAAACGAATCTTTGAATACAAATGAATAACTTCAAACCTTTATTAGGAAGATTAGCGACTCTTCAAAGATTCATTCGAAGAGTGACGGATCTCCGTGAAATTATGATTCAATTTACATTCAGCTTAAAAAGATGATGGGATTAGTACAGTGGTTGTTTTAGGGCTTTGTTTTAGTGAAAAATGAAGCTAATTTTTTTCTAGCTTGCTCTTTACATTCTCTATCAGATTGAACAACTAATTGTAATAAACAATTTTTTGTGCACAACACCATAAATAATTATATTTAATTGTTCTGAATTTTTTTTTTCAAAACTCTTCCTCAAGGACTTCAAATCAATCGAGATCCGTTGTGGACTTTTGCCTCTGTTATCCTGGGACTTGTGTAACATAAAAGACTTATGACTTTTAAACCAGACTTTCACCACATTATAAGCTTAGTAATAAACACCCAGACGATTTTGTAACAATAAGAATTTGCTATTATCGCACTCAGCGCCCAGTTTTCAGAGTTTTTGCTTGTGCGTATAGCTCATGTGGAGATTAATTGCATAAGCACTTAAGTTTAGGAATTGTGTAAGTACACAAATCAATTTTATATTTGAGACGAAGAAGGTCCAAGCGACCCAAAATCTCTATAATCATATAAACAACAATATATTTTATTATTTGGAGAACAGTTGGGAATAGAATATCAGAGATTCTCTAGATAATCTAGATTTATGTGCAAATTCTACCATGTTGGATCCTTTATACTACGTACATTGTGTATTTTGATTAAATTTTGCTCTCTGCTCTATGAAGTTTGCCGATCATTGTGCTCAAACTTTCCAAACCTTGTGTATTGAGAAAAATCTCAAAAATGAGCATTATATTTTATAATTTTAGAATTAAAACATTGTTTTAGATCGGGATTTCTGGATTTTTTTATGTAAATGTCAGTTGTTCAAATAAAAGTTTGTGAAAGGTTGTTTATTTAAATTTCTTTTCAATGTTCAAAACTTTCCTAAACTTTGAAAACAAGGTAAGCACACTCAAGGTTGGGTGCACACAAATTCCGCCGTTTCGCAAAAATCCTTCGCAAAAGGCAAAGGAACGGAACCGTATTGGATGACCGTGTGATCGGCAGGCGTAAAGCATCCTTCCCTTTAACACAAGGACACCCGCTGTTACTTGCTCCACCTCCCAGCACCCTGCGGTACCCACGGTAGCATCCAGGGCGGCAAACCAGCTTCCCATCAAAAGGAACGTTTCATCCGTGTTGCCATTTCACCCCCCCCCCTCCCCCTCTCCCTCCCCCTCCCCCTTTCACGGCCCCCTGGTTCCGGCTTCTAGTCGGGCGGCTTTTTCGGCTAATATTTACCGTACCCCCCCGGACAAATCAGCAATAAATCACAGCGTGAAACCAATATTTGAAAATTATAATACGCCTTACGCCGGAGGGGCGATCCGGTGTCGTTTGCCATCGGTTGAACCGGGCCCGTCTTTGGCCACCCGCCCCGGGACTCCTTTCATTATCTTTCGCTCACAATACACACATACTTACGCGCGCGCGCACGTTATTGTTTTATAGATCTTTGCTTCTATCTCTCTCTCTCTCCGCACCAGAATCCCGGCAAATATTGACAGCAAAAAGAAAACACCTTTTTCTTTCTTGCTTTTTCTGTTTTTTATTTTCCTTTCGGTTCACATCTTTTTTTTCTCCTTTTTTATCTCACTTTCTTGCTGTACTTTTGGTGCAGTACTTAGCATTAGTTCCATTGGTTTTTCGCTTCCCCATTTTTTTTTTTATGTGTGCGTGTTGGCGTTGAGCTTTTTGTTGCCTTTTTTTCTTCTTCTGCTCACTCAACTCTTATTCATTTGGTGTTGTTTTTTTCCTCTTCTCTTAAACATACTGCGGCCGTCCGAACGTGTAGTGTTTGCCCTTTTGCACTTATTCGCTCGTTATCTGTTTCTGTTTTCTACTGATTTTCTTCCTTTTTTTTGTTCAATTGTTTTTACTTCCACTTACCTTTAGTGTTTTTTTGTTCGGTTTTTGTTCGTTTATGTTTTTTTTGTTATTTTACTAGATGTTTCTTTGTTTTACCGTGTTTCGATTCATACATTTTCCGCTTGTGTTGTGTTTTTCTTTTCTTCTGTAACTTAAATTTTCTTGACACCCTGGCGCGGTCTTACCGATTTCGTATCGTTTCATCTACCTGGGAAGGCGAACTGCGTGCGTTTGTGCGGATGAGTGGTTGATCACTTCATTGCCGAGATATCCTTCACGATCGACACACCTTCACACCATTCCAGCCAGTCATCCTGCGCTGAACTGGTAAGCTGTTGAAATGTGGCAATTATTAAACAGTTTACCACCTATCCCTACAAACAGGAGGACTTTCGCACCCGAGAGGGTCGAGAACTCCCCTTCCTGGCGTTATTTAACGTTAACGTTTGCAGAAACCAGTGACATATAAGTCATTCCACCCAAACTAAGCCCGCTCTCGCAAGTGCTTAACCACCGTTTTGGCAGATTTTAACCGATCAAAGGAAAAGGGGTTTCAGGTGGTGCGAAACATTCCAGCAGATCCCATCCCTTTTTAGGCGGCTCATCCCTCGCTTATACCCTGGGCTGTAATCCTGGGTTTGTTTTATTGTTTTTTGCCTTCTTTTTTTTCTCCTTTCCATGTTTGTTTCGGTAAGATTACCGTCCTCAAGGAGTGACTATTGTTGCCACTTCTGTTTGCAACCTTGCCACCTACACACGCCACCTTCCCGGTCTTACCATGGTGCACGGTGCACGGAATGGCAGCCCAACGTGCTACCGGTTGCTCTGGAGGGATATGGTCTTTGTTTGTTCATTATATTTTGCGCATATAAAACACAAACACATCCCATCGAATTCCTGAGGAAGTCGTCTAATGCGGGCGAAATGAATGGTTTTTTGACAGCTTCGGGTAACATTTGTTACGGATTGATTTTCAGTTTAGTTTTGTTTTTGACAGCAACATTTAAGATGTTTGAGGATTTGAGCAGTGTCGGAGAATCTTTCGAGAAGGGTTATTCATATGATTCTTCAAAGACATGAGACGATTTTGAAGGGATCCTTGAATCCGCAGAGATTTAAGCATCCTTGGAGAGATATGACACCTCCGGGATGTAATCATTCATCAAAAGTATCATAAATCTTCAGAGATCCTCAAAGACTCACAGAATGGAAGCATATTTTATTCTTTTAGACATATTTTTTACACCGTTTTCAAAACTCTTGTACTGTAAGCATACTATTTAAATATCACGCTACGTTAGAAACGACCGAAATATGACATTGAATTCTAGCAGCAATACCATAGGATAATACCATAAATTGTTTATCTGCATTTATACAATTTCCTTAATGTTTGTTTTTCTTTCCTGTTGAAATTTGATCGGACGTAGTGGCACGAACTTTGCGTGGTTTACCATAGGGCCGCATAAAGTTTACCCGGTGAATAAAATAAACAAATCTACGACGTGTAAATCCCCGTTGTTTGGCCGAACACTTTCAACTGGTTCATAGTACGGTTGGGATTGACCGTAACAACCGCTAAACCCCTCAAGGTAAAGTCCAAATCTGTACATGTGTCCAGGAGGAGTTCCCCGTTTCGGCATTGCACAGCTGGCTGATATTCACAGCCCAAATATCGGCACACAATGTCCGAACTTTCGTCGATGGTCTAACAGTGAAGAGCATTGTAATAAATGGTGCTACTTCCACGCTAGCTGAACATCACCCGATATCAGCGGTGATAACGCATGTAAAAACTTATATATAGAGACGTGTTCATGTAAAGCCTGCTCTCCACAGTGTAAATCAACATCTCTTTCCAACATTTCTGAAATTCAAGTGGGCCTGATCAAGGCACATCTTCGAGGAGCGGATAGACTGAACATTAAAAACCATATCCTCATCGTTCTTCGAAAGTGAGATGCTGCTGATGCCACTGGTGGAGTTATAATACACTTTTCGGCAGAAACTATGTTAGTGGCAGAATTTAGATGTTGAGGAACTATACAAGAACTCCAAGTACGTAGAGTTCAAGCGCATTGATAGTTCCTGCTTCAATGTCAGCTCTTATCAGTTATATCAATATTCAAGAGGCTTTCGGACATTCCTTCAAATACATTTACAATTTCGATAACTCGTCTATTAGTGGTTTTAGGCTATGTTGAATCACCAAATATGTTGCATATTTGCTATTTCTCTAAGCAACTCTAGCGTGGACTAGATCTTCAATATCTTGGGAACTTGCCTCCGGAATTTGAAATGGAAGCATATGTCTTCATGCCATATAAGAAATCCTCCAAATCTTTCGTTTTGCACATCAAGTATTGAAGTCTTTTATTACAGGTGAATATTTAAGTTACCCTACACCGAACGACTACACTGAGATGAAAAAAATAAACTTTGGTTTAACCGTTAACTCTCAGAAAACATTAGTACTACATTTTTCTTGTGGAGTGGAGCATAAATGTACATGTATAAATAAATATTCGCTCTCAACAGCACGGTATCGTTGCGCAACCGCGTCCTGAGGTAGTTCCCCGGTTTGACATTGCACAGCTGGCAGATATTCACAACCTAAAAATTGATCGCTGTCAATTAGCGATACAATGTCCGAACATTCGTTGATGGTTTAACAGTGAACAGCATTGTAATAGATGGTACGCTAACTGAACATCACGCGATAACAGCGGAGATAACGCATGTAAAAACTCCATAATGTAAACATCTTCTTCCAAGACACCATTGAAGGATACTCTGCCTCCGGTCAACAACAAAAAAAGAATTAAATAACTATTAAAGTTTATAGGCGAATTTTATCTCACATTCGAGATGTTGTTTAGTTCGCCAACTCCAATTTATTGAGAATATCCTAAACCTCTGGCTTCTCTCCTGTCCAGAATACTGCTTGTGAAAACTCTGGACACCCACGCACTGCAGCATATCTACCTACATTCCAAGATACCTATCTTACTGACCTTGTGATGAACATGATAGTTAGAGTCATTCTTACAACTCAAGGTTCAAAGAAGATATACTATGGCGCTGCTCAGAACTCTTTCTGAAACTAAAAAAACAAACAAAAGGAATTCTGCCTTCTTGTAAACGAGTTTTTATTACCAGATTCGAACGAAGAGCAGTTAATCATTCCAACATTCATTAATTCTTCAACTTCGTTAATAGCTATTTGGTCACTTGTTTTAGAGCTTTGAGACGCCTTGTTTCAAACAAAATCGCAAAAAAAATATCTTTGCTAGTTTTCCCGCCAGCGTAATTATCTCATCGAAGATGTGCCATGACCAGATACTTAAGTTTTTATGTAAGAATTAAAAATTAAAATTTTCAAGGCAATGCGGTTAACTTTATGAAAAATTAAAATCAATCATTACTTAGTATATTCCACTAGAAAAGGTGGCATTTGCAATTTTTCACCAGGCTATTCACATTGCCCATCTTTTTAATTCTGGGAACTAAAGCCAATAATTCAAGTACCTCCGTCATGGCACACCTACGTAGAGTTCAACCACATTGATGGTACTTGCTGAAATTTCAGTTCTATCAATATTCAAGAGGCTTTCGGATATTTCTTCAAATACATTACAAATCTCGTTATCTCGTCTATTAGTGGTTTTTATGCTATCACCACAAATTTTATATAACTTCTATTTATCTAAGCCAGGGGAGGCCCGGTGGTGTTGTGGCATCGGCGCTGGTCACACACGACAGACCGGAAACAAAATCTAAACCACTCTTATTCTTCTTGGCTAATTTTTTTTAAAATTTTCCTTCGCAATTTAAAATATGTCTTCATACCATAGTAGAAATACATCCCAATCTTCCGCGGTTTGTACATCGAGCATTGAAGTCTTTTATTACAGGCGAATATTTAAGTTACTCACTGTACGGCTCCACTGGGCTAAACAAAAAAAAAAGGTTTGATTTGACCGTTAGTTCTAAGAATACATTAGTATTACATCCTTCTTGCTAAATTTAATACATCAATACGTCATAGTGGAGCACATGCACGTATAAATAAATAATTCACCGTAACCGGTACGGTATCGTTGCGCAACCGGAACGGCACGCTATGACGTAGCGCCGTTCGCATACATGCGCGCCCGTATTACGTAGGCGCGCGCGAGGGCCCGACCGTGTGACGTTTCTAGTGTGACGGGTCGGAACTGACCGTACCACCGCACACACCTGCCCACACACACACACTGTACGTCAGCTGTATAGGAGATTGCGTTCGCACGCGTTATTTGCTGAGGCCGACGACGCCGCCGCCGCGGACGCGTGTGTGGCGTATTCTCTCGCTTACACTCACAACGCAGCAAACGAAGTGCACTCGCACACCGGTGGCCTACTGACTTGCTTGGGCGATTCATTCGAACCGGCTTATTACATCTGGGTAGCGGCATCAAGATGATTTACATACTCGGAAGTTATTAATGAAACGGGGAACCCTTATGCTCGCCGTACCTGGGTTTTGTTTGCTAATGCGCATGAACGCCGTGAATAAGCTGTCGGCAAACAAAACGGAACGCACGTGGAAAGACGGGGGGGAGCAGACGAGAAAGCTTTAAAAAAGCCATCTCCAGTGTATATTTGCTGATTAAACGATCAATTGGTTCGCTAAATTTAGCGATACACACTCATCGCGCGTTTAATCGCCGGCATCGAAAGAGAGAGAGAGAGCGGGAGGGAGAGAACCAAACGTCAAAAGTTATCTGTATTTGCACGGCATGATTTCAATCGCGTACCCCGTACTACTCACACCGCACACTACTCAATCGCATCGATGACGCTTTCGGAAAGGTAAACATATCCCGCCCAGGGAAAGCCCCTTTCGCGGGCGCATCATAAGCGGGCTATTTATGCTATCGCTTGCATCGCTGGTGGATGGTTTTTTTTGTTGTTGTTTTGCACTCTTTCGTCAATGTATGTCCGGGTTCTATTTCCGGCAAAAGGGGACGCCATAAACGAATCGAACCTGTGACGCAACTGACAAACCGGTGCACTCGAGCTATCAATTCTGGCGAGCCGCTGATAAACGTCACGCAATAAGCTGGTTCGGGTGGGGGATTCTCAAGCAACGGGATGATTTGATAAGCTCGGCGGGAAACGTGGTGAATAATGGCGGATACATCGGATCAGCTGAAGACGTGTAATTGAATTACAATACGGAGAAAAACACACACGCAGGCTGGTGTGAGTAAGAGCAACTCCGGCGAATGTGGGACATATCACAGATACAGTTTATCTCAAACTGTCACCCATCACTTTCGCGATCACTGTCACCGGTCTGCAGTGCTAATTGTGATTTGACGGATCTCCCCATAGACATCAGGATGATGCCATGTTTGGTTTGCTCATTACCTATTTACGATGTTGCGCATCGAACCGCGACCGGTGCAGGTGGGTGATCTGTAAACTGCACCCTCCCGAAAAGTGCAAATCACGCCTGTAAGCAAAACCGACGACGTGCGGACGGGACGTGTTAGAATTCACGCGGATCTCTCGGCTGGGCTTTCCCCAACCGGGCGGAACAAACCGAGCTTCCGGCCGACCGGGTTCCGGTCGGAGATTGTGTAATTGCGCGCGAATAGCTTCTTACGCTACCTCGCGCACCCGACTCCCTCCTTCTCTCTCCCCGGTGTTTGCTCAGCCACTCATTCGCCGATCATCGGTGTATTAATAGACCCACGGGGCGTGTGTGACACCGGTTGCTGAAGCTTTCTAGTAAAAATTTGTTTGCTATCTCAGTGCGAGCCCTTCTCGCGGTGGTTGTGTGCCCGCCTGCGTACCACTAATGCTTCTTCTCCGTTGCGTTAATTGGTGAATCACATGGCAATGAATCAACGGTACTCGCACTCGGCAGATCTGCGATCATCCACCAACGAAACGGGTGGGTATTATGATCTAGAGCGGAGATGCGACAACCGAACATATTGGTATACACCCACACTGCCGGATATGATTAATTGTCCGCTGCGTACCGGCCGATCAGTTGGAATGATGGTGATGATGATGTCCACCACTAACCCCTAACAAGGTATTGAGATGGTCAAGATATATTTCAAACTTATTTCAAGCTAAGCGAATCGATGATTAAGCACAAATTTGACGTAAAGACCTTGGAGCAAGTGTCTTCCTGATTCTGATTCACCTGTATCTCCAGACAAATTCCATTTGCAAGAACGCATGTCTCAATGTGATCTCAGGAATTGTCATATGCAGTTTTTTTTTTTTTAGAACAAGGAATTTCTAGAATTGGAAGTCACTACTCTAACCTCCATTTTAGCTCAGATAAACTGTCCATAACATGTCCATTTATAAGGTTATAGACTAAAAGCACATTGCAATACACTACGATCTGGTTAACTGACATCTATTGGGGAATATACATGCTTCATTTAGGAATTTCTGTATATTATAGTAGTATTTATTCTGCATATTAATCCATCCATTAATAATGCCGAAATACTTGGAAGGGATTTGCCTTCTGATTTGTTTATTTCTTTTATGCTTAAGTGTTTTGTAGCATTTAACTTTGTACTAGTACTAATGCATTAAGGCCTGAGTGTACTTAGGAACTCCCAGAGTGTTGTCATTAGGATCTGATCTCAGGTGTTTTTTTAAACAGTTCCTTCGGATATGCCTTGGAGGGAATTTTCTAACCAAATATATTTAGTATCTTTATTACCAAAAAGTTTTAGATTTTGCTTCCAATTTCCTTCATATTTTGTCTGTATTGTCTTGCATTTATTCCGATGTTCTGAATTCTTCCAGGTTGTGGGAAAAATACTTTCATTCAGTATTGATCCACTCCACGATTAACTAATGATGTCTAGCAACTCAGCACTACAAGAAAGATTTCAAGATTAACGTCCTGGTCGTTATTACGAAATATCTATAAAAAAACACGCAGATTTTAATTTATTTTTGAAGTTTTTCTAGTAACAGCTTAAAGTTAGAAACTTAAACATATACTTTATATGTGACACAATTCTTTTCCCCGGGTGTACACAATTGTACTGTGTTCTAGGTTACTAGTGTTAGTAACCTAGAGAAATGTACTGCGTATATTGACGACTCCACGTTTCAAAATACAACCAACTCCACCCGGAAGAAAAAAAGATTTCGGATCCAACTCCGGAGCTTCATCCACACTGGAGTACTCAAATCCACTCCGATCAACTTCGGAGGACACGGATCAACTCTGGAACAGTTCAATGAGCTGATTGAATCATGCAGAGCAACATCGATACCTCAAATGAGATGGCCTTCTCGTGTATTCGATACGCAAAACAATGATATGTAGATAACGAAACAGAAAACATGTTGAGATAACATTTCGATATTGGTCTGACATGATATTTGTTTTGTTTTTTGTTTTCTTTTTGTATTTATTTGACGTTTCTGGGGTTTGCTCGTAAAGCTGATTTAATACTAGAACTACCGGACTTGTAATTTCCAGTGGTTCTGGTACTTTCTAATACTGTTAATAAAATTGACATACTTATATAACATGTTTATTTTTACATACTTATTCCATACAACAAAAAAATATGAAATAAAAATTGATAAAACTGCATTAAAAGTTAAATAAATGAATAAAAAGAATAGCTTTTTATATTTTGCACAAAGTAAATAAAGGTTTCCACACGAGTGGAGGTATGAAAGAAGTGCCTAAGACTTGCAGAAGAATTGATCAGGTTGAGCTTTGCGTAAAACCGATAGTAGCACGTTACGCAAAACTGAGATCTTACTCATTTGATGATGTTCATCTAAGACATTTTTAACAAAATAAAAACAACAAGAAGCTTCATTACCAACACAGCGATATGCAAGTGCACTGCTTCTCCACGAGTAAAGAGTATCTCTATGGGCCGATGCTTCTATTAAATTAAAAATGAATTATCAAAACCCATACATAAACCGGAGACGAATGACTCATCGCAAACTGCTGAAGATCTGATAACGATAGTAACAGCGTCCAACAATTCTATCTTTCTGGACATCATCTGCTCATTCCTCCGGTTCAAGTTTAACTCCTTTTTGCTCCAGCCAGATAGTACTGCTTGGGGTTCTTTCTTCTTTTTGTCGTTTTTTTTTGTCTCGCGTTGTGTGATAGCGCAACCGGTCCAGTGCCTGATCGTGTTTAATTTACTGATGAAAGTGAATCAGCGCACCGGTAAGTAAGGAAGCGTTATGAAGCATATCGATGACCGATCGATGCAAACAAGTAGTAGTCGGATAGCATCTGTTCTGGACAGGAAGCGGGGTGAGTAAGCCGATGCGACCCTCGACATCCTCGTATTCTTCAGCTGATCGATCGCGGTGAGAAACACTGTTTTTCAATTAAAGCATATCAGCTGTAATACTGCCACCAGCAGTTCTCAGGTTGTGATTCAGCAGCAGTTTGCTGGATATCGAACAATTTGATATTTTCTCACTCGTCACGCACGGGGTGAAACATAAATTGTGTTATCGATTCCCATCTTGGCACTTTCATATTACGCCAACATTTAAATTGTACTGCCCAACTCGTTGGAATTTAGCTTGCGAAATGTTGGACATCTTCCAAAAACGCCTGTCTCTCTGAATCAGTCATGTTCTATTGCGGACATGCATTGGGAAATTGTAAACGAAGTGACAATGACGAAGAAATCTATTACATTTCTAGACTTATCTAACTACATTCTTACAATCGATGATGACATTTTATTTAATATCGATAGCATTGTTAGCAAACAAATTGTTAACTTATAAATCAATACTTTATATCAAGTCAATGTGTTTGAAAATAATCTCAAATAGAGAGCCCACTAATTTTGTAGAAATTATTTCAAACATAACTATAACGATTGATGGGTTTGTAATTGGCACTTTGCTGGGATATGGCCAAGGTTTGGGCAATTTTTAAAAAAATACATATTACCATGATACTTTAGGTAGATGTCGGTTGAAATCAGCTATATTTATTTTTTAATTCATTTATAGAATTAGACAAAATACTTCCTAATCTCAATATTTACAACATCACCCTAAGGAGGTATTTTCTCTGTTTTAAGTTATCAATCAATGCAACGGGTTTAACGTAAAACACTTTATCTGTAATTCCTTTACAGCAGCATCGAACACTGGGTAAAATGTGCTCACTTTCGCAGGATCTAAGATCGCGGCCTATTTTGCCTTTTCCGAGCCACCTTCGGTCTCACACATCTGAAATGCCAAAGTCATTGACGATTTGGGGCTGTGTCCGAAGATGCTAAGCAGACGCAGCTCGTTGATCGGTGGGCGAACCACGGTCGAAAGGGAGGGAGTAATGGTGCGGAAATCGTGCATTTCCGTGGGGCGTATTTGGTCTTCCCGGCGGACCGAGCCAGCACGGGGAGGATGATTTTCGTGACTTTATGATTTTTCTCCCCCATTCGTATCACACACACACACAAGGCAAGTGTTGGTGCGATGACGATCGGTTCCTCTTGTGCTTCTATAGTGATGTATGGCTTGCAGTAACCCTTCGCAAGCGAACATCGGTACGGGCGGATATGAATGAGATATTTGAAAGCTTCAATTGTTGTACGTGCGGATGGATGGAAGGTGTTGTCTTTACGTTTAAATCTTATATTGATTTAATGTGGTGATAAATCTGGAGTTAGAGAGCACTGGAAAAGACATTCCTCTTGAAGAATTCATCTAAAATGGACAACAAAAAATAAAATTTTCTGGTAAATAATACAACTCCTCCTAAACCAACCTTTAGCGCTGAAGATGGCACGTAATCCATCCAAGGGTTGAATGTGAAAGCAAGCGGTAACTACGCAAAAATGAAAACCGACCACGAACGGCATGGCGTAGCCGAGGCTCCCGAATGTGGCAGAAAATCGCTCCCAGCTAGATTCCCACCAACATATCCATACACATGCAGGCAGCGCAGACGAGCAGCAGATCGGATGGCCAAAGGAATACGGCATCATCAGTCGGTGCATCAGTAACACCAATCGTTAAGTTATGGCATCTGTTGTTACCTTTGTCCGTGTCCTGCGCACGATGATGTTCAACCGTGTCTCAGAGCCATCCGTCTGGGGCAGAGATAAAGGAGACGGGAAGGTATTAAACAAAAACCAAAAAAACGAACGTTGGAGTGTCGAGCTCCAGCGGGTCGTGGCCATGGTCGCAGATTGATCGATCGAACGCGGATCGGTAATTTTCGCATCAGCTCGTAAATCAGATCGCAAATGATGCAAATTCCTTTGCGGTACAGACGCAGGATGCCCTTTTTTGGGGTCCAATGTTTGGCCGCGTCTTGCGCTATGGAGCAGACCCAGCTCAAGAATTCTTCCTCCCCGGGTTTGCCCACTGCGATAGGATGCGTTGAAGCTTACATGTGAAGTAACGCAGCCTCCCTACGTGCGAACGCTGATGAGAGCGGACGAGTGTGAGAGAGAGAGCGAGCGCGCGCGGAGTTGTCCGAAACTAGCACGCGAGTCAGCATCACGGGTTTACCGAGACGGCTTTGCGCGCGCTCATGAATCATGCCGGGTCCAACAGTGCCGTCATCGTACGCGTAGTAGCTGCCCAGCTTCCCGCACCTACCATTCCGGCAGCGGCCGAGCCCACCCATATGGCCTTCCCTACATCTCGGCGCTTGGCGATAGTTTTCTCCGACCTTCTCACGCAAAAGGCGCACTTAACTCACAGCAATAAAACAGAAGAAGGAAAAAAAAACACACACACTGCAATATGGATGTCTGTCGCCGGTGTCTGATTCACACGAGTCGGAAGGTAGGAAGTTGCCATGAGTAATTCGGTCTACTCTAGTAGCGGTGGACGAAGCATGAGAGTGCAACTCTTTCCAACTACTAAATCCACACTACCGGAAAGAGTTACCCCTTCAGTTGGATAGCAGAAAGAGAGAGAGTGAGAGGCAATGTCGAAAACGAGTACAAACGAAAAAATGAGTACCAAAAACAATAAAGAAAGACAAACCAAAGCGAGATAGCAAACGCGACTGTACCGAAAGGTCGTCCGAGTCGCGAGTCATCTGAAAAATGTGCCCAAGCACTCGTGTAGTGTTAGTAGTGTTGTCGGAAACCATGTGGATGAATCAACAGTTAGCCACACTCGATTCCAACGCATATTGAACGCATCGTTTACCCGTGCGAATCCACAGGTGGTAGTGTCAGATGTCGCAACGTTGCATCACAAACCACTCCTTAGTATATCCGACAGGTCCAAACCAAAATTCGACAAACTAGCTTATTAGTTAGAACCTGATCTAAACTTCGATTGTTACCATATACCTCTTTGCAGATATGTCCAACACAGTCAAGATTCCGTATGAACTCTTGAACTTTTTTAACGACTTTACGTAACCGGCTGGATAGGTAGGTTCGGTACCAACGCCACGATCGATGTTCTATTCTGTGCTCTTTCTAGCGTACGATCATCTGCATAAATCTCGGCAAAATTACCCATCATTATCTCCCTCACTTTCTCGGCTGTGTACCGCTCGTACTCTGGAGGTTGCGAAGCGCTTTGCAGAGTGTGAAAAGTTTCGTTCGAAGACGGAAGATGTACGCTTGTAGGGAATAGAAAGCTTTGCTTAACAGACTGTATTCCTGTCGAGCGAATCCTAGCAGTTGACGCATACGATGATTAAGCATCCTGACGTCAAACGGCAGAATGCACGTCGGTACGCGAAAACCACGGAAGTAGTTTTCCACCGCGCTGGTCTAATAATAGTATTCGCGGTGGGCTTCTTTACAAACAAAAAAAACCGTACCTATTTCCGAGGATCGCCTTCGGAGAAACCCACGGCAGTGATCGTCGTTCGTGCGTCTTCCCATTCATTCATGATTGGAAACGAATCATAAAAGCGATACTAAAAAAACGAGTTGGTACGGGGTTTGGTGTGAGGGCACAGAAAAGTAAATAACCAGCAACGAATGTATCCCCGGTTGGGTGGAATGGTACAGGATCAAACAGGAAGGGTTGGTGGTGTGGTGCGGTGTTTTCTTCCTAAGCTTAACCGGGAGCAGTATGGGAAGCAGAACGGCCGAGAAGGCGTGAAAGGAGGCGGGCCAGTAAGCGCGAAAAGACGCGATCAAACAAGCACAAACCACGCGGTGGTTAGTGCGGAGACCACACCTGGATGATTTGCGATAGGGGCGACTGCAAAGGGTAACCTAGGACGTCACGATGACGTCGAGAACCGATGACGCGATGGACCCAGTGCGACCACGGTGACGACGACGCCGTCGACGACACATCGTCTATCGCCACTGTACGATGCAAGCGCGTCCGGTGCGGAAACGTCCGCACGAGCGAGACGGCACTGCCCCGGGTGGGAGAGCGAATGCTCGCACCGGTCCGGCAGCAAGACCGAGACCGGACCATGAGCGTAACGCGTCAAGAGCGCCCGAACCGAGTGCGTGATGTGTGAGCGAGATGGAAATGGATGGCCGGTGAGTGAGCAGCAGCAGCAGCAGCAGCAGCACGAGTAAAAAGGGACCCGGAACCCCCGGGAGGAATCGGAGAACCGGCGGTCTAAACGGGGCAGGTACCCGGGAGCTGTTCTGTTTTCAAAATATAAACTTTTCGAGTCAGTCGAATTCTGAACGCCGACCGGGAACGATCAGTCAGAAACGGAGCTGTCATCACACGGTCATCGCACGCATACGAGAGCCCTCCTTTTCGAGATCGTCGCAGCCGCAAAGTTCGGTCGTATCGGACTGCAACCTCGAAGATTTTTACACTCGTCGATCGTGCGTAGCCGCAAACAGGACCGGCAGTGGTGGCGCGAGTGCACCGTTACAAAATTCCTCCAGCACCGGAAGGACCTCGGCGTGTCTTGGTTGTAACACATCCGAACAGACATCCGAATGTGCATGTGCTTGCAGTGGAGTGTGGTGATACGTCCCAAAAAGTTCACTGAAGGTGTGTGTAGCTTGTGTTAGGGCGTTTTGTAAGATACCAACAGAGAAAAAACCCCCTGTCGAAGTGTGCCAAGGGTCTAGGACCACTCCATGTCCTGCCGACAGCTCTAGTGTACGTGCGTGTGTGTGTGTATATATGTATATGTGCGTGGGTGCATCTCGTAGTTGTGCGTGCGTGTCCGGCTACTGCAAGTCTACCAGACACCAACCAAATCACACACAGAAAAATCCTATCAGCCTGCTCCAGCAAGTAGTACTAAAAGACAAGAAAGCACACAGAATGCCGCTACCAACACTCAACCGCCGGCAAAGCAGACAGCAGAGGCGGCGCATACTGCTGCTACCGCTGCTGGGCACCGTCCTAGTACTGGCCGGTCTAGCGTCCGCCAAATCGCTCGAACCGTCCACCCGTGCCCCATTGTTCGTGTTCGATGCGCTAGAACAGTTAAACAATTCGAAGAACACCTGGCAGAAGGCGTGTGGCAATAACCAGCAGGGTAACGTCGGCATAGTGCCGGATGCGACCATCAACAGAAACACCAAATCTGTAAGTAATCAAATCCTGCCTGGTTGTTCACTCTACACTAGTTTTTTGCAACCAAAAAAAAAGGCTTCAAACATCTAATTGTTGTTTTTTTTACACCATTGCGTGTGTTTTTGTTGTCTTGTCTTCTCCCTAACCATTATCCTGCAGATTAACATGGAGCGCCAGATCAACCTGACGCTGCTCGATGTGAGCAATTGGCGGGAGCTGCCCGGTAGCAACAACAACGTCACGACCTGGAACGATACCAGTCGCAAGCGCCAGTTTCGGTTCCTGAAACCCTTCGTGGTAAGTTACCAGTAAGGGTCACCGTGATCAAACGGCTTTGCTCGAAAGATTCGGTCCATCGGGTTGAAAAACATTTTGGGCTCGGAAAGCGGTGCGGTGATATATCTGCAGATGATATACCTCCCGGGCAGGAGGGAAGGGTGGAAGAGTGGAAGGGGGTGTAGTGTAAAAGCCAAAAAAAAAAAAACAAAAACGCGCGCCACCCGAAGAATAGCATTGCGATTGCGAGGAGTCTCGCGCGCACTGTTGCTCTGTGTTGGATGATTCACGCCCGGATCATTACCCGAACCGTTTGCCATATAAAGATGGGAAGCAAATTTCCCCCGAGTATGCGCTTAACCTGCCGGTACCATTCACCCGACCGAGGGCTTCCAGACATTTTTTCGAAGCGTGGGAACCCGCGGAAAGTGTGCGCACACACTCGCCCCCCCCTCTTTCGGAGTTGCCACCACCGTACCTGAGACTGAAGAGCGGACAGTTGCATTCGGGAAGCTTCTCTGTATGTGGTGCACCACCGACTCTGCAATGGTGATTGGGGATGTGCAGCAGATTTTTTAGCGCCAAAGGGTTGATTGGGTTTGTGTGTGTGCGTATCAAAATCGGATTGATGATCTGATGATCGAACTCCACTCCAACACCAACCATGTGCTCCAGTCAAATAGGCGATGCAGACAGTGTTGTTTGTTTTGGGCCTAGTGAAACTGTACACCGGTCTGCTGGTACGCTCCAGACCCATCGGTGAATGATTCGCATTGATTCATCTCCCGTCCGCGATGGCTATGGGAAGCAATGGCGACGAAATACGAGCAGCTTACGATGCAGTTAAACACCAGACATTGGGAACCGAATAGTTAGGGTCTTTCCACCCCCCCAATCGCCAACAGGATGGCGTCGGGACACAGTAGATTTATTGGGCGGGAAGGTAGTGATGCGAAACAGAAGTGGATGATGTGACAAGGAGTGAGATGGATGAAGTAATGAGACAAATTTTTATTGCTCACTCTTCCACCATCGCTGTCGTTGGCATCGTCCAAAGCAGAGATGTCAAACATACGGCTCGCGACACCTTTTAGACAGTTTGCATAGTTCTAACGCTTGAAAAAAAAAAAAACAGTGTTTCGTTTTCAAGCTGACTATTTGAGAAAGAATTCCAACCTAAACTGTGAACTCTTCCATTTGGCCCAGACATTCTCGATCGGGTGGTGCTGGGCATGTTGGAAGAGCACCACCGGAATGCGAAAACGCCCCATTTTTTTCAAGTGTAGCGAGAAGGGGCTAGATTCGGTCAGAGCAACACATCTTCATCTTTGTAGTACTTTTGAATGCTGGTGGCAACTTTCGGGAGGCAATTTGCAGTATAATTCTCGCTGTCGTAAGGAAACAGTCGTAAAGGAAAAAGTAGCATTTGCCTTGCGAGTATAAGCCAAGTAACGTGAGGTACGTCACGATGTCCTTAACAACCAAACTCGTTCGTCTTCATAGGGAAAATCTCTTTAACAAGAACGATCCGCCGTTGTTGGACTAACACTAGCTTCGACTCCACATGTGCGGTCCAGTTATTTAAATGATTTTGGTCTGTTTGCCAAAGCGCAAAAAGAAGTTGCAACCTTGCCTGCTCCAGGCACTTAAAATGGCCGGCAGTCCAGAAACAGGCTTTCGCTAGTTCAACGGTTTTTGCTATAGCTCATGTAATTTAGCGGATAAAGCTGTTAAATTTTGGTCTACAAATATAGATTGGAAATACAGCATCCTTCCGATCGGGTTTTTTTGTCGCTGTTTTAATGTACACGTTAATACAGCATAAAAATAATGTAGATAAAATAGGTAGTATTTAAAATATTAATTTTTACACCTGTAAGCATAATGTTGATGATATTTTACGAATCTGTTTTAACGGTTAAAGTGAAAAGAACCTTTGATGCATACCAATTTTGGTCCGCAAGCCCGCATGGTCAAACGAGTTTGACATCACTGGTCTAAAGTTTGGGGATGTGTTTAAGCCCAGTAGCGTTACAGGCGAGAGTGATGCTGTACGGTGACCGTTCTGGCGCGTAGTCATTTTTGTGTCCGGTGTCGACCGCTCCAGTGCTATGGGTGTTTGGTTTTCGGTTGCCCGCCCTGTTCCGACGTTTCCACAACACCACAAACTGCTGACGGTAGCACAAAATGCTTTCGCGGTCACAGACGTTCCGTTCGTTGCCCGCTCGGAAGGATTGCTCGATCGGGTATTATTTTCTACCCAGCGCCGTGCGTGTGTGTGTGCCTTTCCATTTTCTTCTCAAACATGAAAAGTAATCATTAAAGTGTTCCATGGTAGTTCCGGTGTGCGAAACACACTAGTCTAGCCGTTTGGCAACGAATCTAATTACGGCATTATTAATCATCACCCGGCGCACAAACCGGGCGCATGCGGTGATGAATCATGGGACGGGACGGATTTCGGAATTGCCAACAGTTTTGTGTTTTGTTGAGGGAAGCGTTCGTGTTACCGTTTTGTTTACATGCTTTCTAGCCTTGTCATAGCAGCCTTGTGTGACAAAAGCAGGGAGAAGAAGCAAACGAAAAAAAACATCTAACATCTAATAGGAAAACAATAAAAGCGAGCCAGGAAATAAGTCACGCTGCAGTTATCCAAACAGATATGGAGCTTCTGCTAACGTTAAGCAACGTTCGGCGCCATCTTTATTAGCTGTGGATTGCGCAGCAAGAAGCACCCAGCAACCGATAATGCACTCACGGTTGTGGGAAGCTTCCGCCGCTCTGTGACAGGCGAAAGGTATCCGCAGAATATAGACCTGTGCTGTGAATAAATCAAACCGTACCCCAAAACTTCATTGATGCGCCTTGGAAATTTAGGGCTGGAGATTCCTCCACCTCCAACAACCCGCGTGCACCAGGAGCAGCAGGATCCGAGTTCGTTGTGTTTTTTTTTTGTTGTTGAGTAGAAATCATGGAGATGTGCCACGAAAATAAGGGGGTTGTGCGCAGTGTGTTGTGCACAAATTGCGAACGATTTGTTCCGTTTTCTGGTAGTAAAAGCCGAACCGCTTTTTTTTTCTTTCCTCTTTTCTTCTCGGTCGCAATTTTGACCGTTGTCCAATTTTGCTTCCTTTTTTTTCTGTTTTACATGGGACGTCGCCGTCACAAAAATCTTTTAAAAAAAGTTTGGAAAGAATTTTTAAACTCCAAAAGCAAAAAAAAAACGAATGGAACAGCATCCGACGGTGCAACAAAAACGCAGGCGAAACCAAACGATCTGCACCTACTCTTTCTGACGCAGCCCCCTCTCCCCCCAACCCCCTTTCGTCCAGTTTTGCGCAACAGCGCAAACAGCAACAACAATAAAAAAGGGATCAATCAAAGGAGGAAATTAATACTAATCCAAAATTTACGCAGATATAATCATAATACCTGTGATGGGGTTATGCCGTTTTATTTTTGCCCTGATGAGTTATGATTTTAATTACAGATCTAAAACCCGCCGGAATACCGAACAGTGTTTGGTGCAACATTTGTGTTTTTCCTGTATTTTTTTTTGGTTGCTTTGGGTTTTTGGCTAACGATTCGGTGGACGTTTTTTTTTTTGTACGGGGCGCTTGTAAGTTTGAAGATGATCGACGCTCGTGTCGGTGGTTTCGGAGGGCATGCAAAAGGTTTGGAGTGCAGCGAGACACCGTTTTTTTTAAGGGGCAGACATTTCGGTAAATGATTCCTTGATGTTTGGTGGTGTGCCCCCGTGTGTGTCTGTGTCTTTTTTTTCCCCCGAGCAACGATGTTCGGCAACCAAGCCTTTGGATGCTACTTTTCTAAGCTCCGCTACACTGCATCTACCGATTGTGGCTAGAGCGGGCCGGGATACTTTGGCAACTGGTGAAATTTAAAATAATAATAGTGGTGGCGCATTCCAACGTGCAGCGGTGAACGCTGTGCGTGAGATTCCTTGGAGTCGGGGAAGCGGGGAAGGGGGTTTTCTTCCTGCCGGCGAAGCTTCGAAAGAAGCGAAACATTTAAGTTGAGCTTTGCCTTAATGTTTGGACATTATTGACACACGGCACGGATCTGGTTGGAGTGGAGTTCCAAACTTTGGTGACTTAGGAATAGCTGGAATGAAAAGACGAAGGTATCGGCCATCACCTAGATCTTCGTTTATGACACTTCAACTTCGGAAGATCTTTGCCTGCAACTTCTCTGACTTCCTTGACTTTTATTACCCGTAACAAGTAGTTTGTAGACCAGATCCTCTACCACCGGATATCAAATTACTCAACCTAGCGTAATGAAGGTAGATTGCTGGTAAACAATCCTCAATTGTGTTCTCTTTACTTACTCCATTGCAGCAAAACAAATCAAACTGGGATCGACGGCTTTCCGTGTACTGGGCACATCTGAAGCTGGTACGCCTGTTTCACGAGCAGTACTCCGAAAGCACCAACATCAACCGGGAGGAGTCGGATGCGCTCGAGAGCGTCAACGAGGCAACCCGGCAGCTGCTCTGCATGGTGCAGGAGAACCACGGTGCGGCCAAGCGACAGAACAAGCAGTTCGATGCGGTCACCATGTACAAGAAGATCAATTTTAACATAGAGGACGCTAGCCACATCAAGATCCACATCTGGTACATTATGTGCCGGCTGGAGTGCTTCCTAACCAACATGCGCAACTATCTCCAGCAGCGCAACGTCAAGGATAAGGACAATGTGCAGGACATGATGAGCTGCAAGCGCTGCCCGTACATGAAAAATCAGAACAAACCGCACAACAAGAAGCAGCGGAAGCCGGGACAAAACCACCAACCGGGCCAGCACAAACGAACCGGTCACAGTAATGGACAGCGGAGACAGAAGCAACAGCAGCAGCAGCAGCAGCAGCAGAAGCAGCAGCAAAAGCAGCAGCAGCAGCAACAGCAGCAGCAACAGCATCAGTCCAGCAAAAAGCCGAAAGGGCGCAAGGGTAGCAGAAAACCGAAAGTCCATGCGCGGAACAGGCAGGTTTAAGTGCGGGTAGTGCCCAATTTTCCTAAAGCTACCCAGCTACCCTGCTATCGTCAGTCTCTCTACTCGGTCGGCTTGTCCCGAGGCCTTCCGCGAATGCCATGACGCGAACACGACTTGCCACGACGCTCATCTCGGGCCAACCGAACCTAATGTCGATAACCGCACGCAAGTGGGAACAAAACGCATCCCGATTCTGTATTGTGATGGTGCCGACGATGTGCCGATCCAGGCTGCCACTGGATAGTTTTAATAGGACCGGCGTTGTATGATATAGCACCGACTGTTTCGAGCGGCGAAGCTGACCCAACACTCACACGGTTAAACGTTTGGCAGCAGGATTAGCTTCACCGCTCTGTACACAGCAGCAGCAGCAGCAGCGGCGTGTTGGACGCTTAAAATAGTAGGTAGAATAGTGTTTATGGTAGTATTCCTTGTCCAATACGACCCGAGCTACCCGGCACGGTGTAAATGTAAGTGTGCGATATTACGAACATTCGTCTCCCTACGGGTGCCTTTTCAACGTTTGAGTGTGCCTTACGTGTGAGCCGCTTTCTTTGCTGCGAGCGGTTGACGGAACACACAGGTAGTGTAGGATCGCATCCAGAAGACAGCTGCTTGTCAGTGGACGGTACCGCATCCAGCAGCATACTAGCGTACGGTAGATTTTTTTTTATTTCTTATTTATATACTATTTATTGACGAATGAAACCAAACCCCCGCCAAACGGGGTTAGCATGCAGCCAGACACCCAGGTAGCTGTGAACGTTGCGCATTAGTTGGCATTATGCGCTTAGTATTAGTGTGCGAACCGTCGTCAGCGTTCAGGAGCAAAAAAAAAAACAAAAAGAAAAGTGGTACAAGTTTTACGATCTCGAACACGCATGGTGCGGATGTGTTATTGGTTTGTTTTGTTCTCCCGCAGACACCACAAGTTTGTTGGCGGCTGCACCATAAACGCCACAGTGTACAAGTACTTAAACCCAGTTAGTTAGGCATTGCGATTAAGTGAATACTTCCCACGCTTGGGATGTTTCGAATGTAGAGAGCGAGAGAGAGAGGTAGTTTTGTTTCATGTTTCTATTTGCTGCACACTAGTTTCGGGTATGTGTTGTGCTTCAAACAGAGGACGACAGATCGGTCATCCTGGGGGGGCACCGGATCAAAGGCATGCGGATCAGTACACACCCACGTCCAACAAACGGGGGAGGCAAACAAACAAACAAAAAATCATCTGTCAAAAAAAAAGAAAAAGAATGTTGTACAGTAGACGACTACAAAATAGTAACGCTGTGATAGAAGCCCCACTATTAGATTCGATTACTTGCGGATGGTTCGTACTACCAGCGAGTGCGCCACATTCCAGTGGGCGCCTCTGCCTGGTGGTACTCCGGAATTTATTGGACATTATTTATTTTTTGCGCTTTTTTACTTCTTTTCTTTAGTAGTCACGAAGCACAACTCACGAACGGGCCAGCATTGCTTTCCAGTGTCACGAATTGTAAATTGAAACAGCAGAGAACCAAAATATCGCACAGTGTTATATACGCAGCTAAGCTTAAGGCGCTATGATAAGTGTAAGAGACTGCGAGAGGCATGCTCGTTAGGATTAGGTACAACCGTACTTAACTTCTGCCGCTACAAATCGGGTTGCGAAAACGGGAGATAGCATGCACCAATCGGAGACGGTTGGGTTTAGTGCACAAGCACCCCTGGTCTGAAGTATCCTGGGGCACACTGTGCAACGCAACGAAAACCGATTTTTTTTTCTGCATCCGCACCCCCGGGGGTTTCTAGTTGATAGTATTTTTATTAGCGAACCACTATTTATTGTAATTAAAAGTTTCGTTTTCAACTGTATCAACAATATTAAGTAGTAAGTTATTTTATCGTTCCTATGTACAAAACTCACGCTTCATCCTTGCGTCATGTATTATCTTAAACACAGCCAGTAGCGCTAAAACAACGTATGACCGAATAAAACGTAAAAGAAGGCGAGAAAATGTACAAAATCTAACGACAGTGCAGTTCTGTAATGGGTGTTGTTTCACACAAATGTCCGAACACTTCCGATTATTGACTATAGTAAAGGTTTTAGTAGTGGAAGGTATCAAACACACATCAACACACATTCAATTGAAGATTGCAACAACTACCATAAATATACCAGAGCTGTTAGCCTAATGTCTAATGGAATGGTCTATTATTACACTACACCTGTGGCATCCTGCAGCATTTGGAACGTTCCACACGACAGCATCACAATCTCGTTCGGTGAGACGATGAACAAAGTTTGTTTAAACGTGCCCCGAACCCCGTGGGAATAATCACTTCGAGACCGCAATGTTGTAGCCCTTAACCTAACAAAAAAAAGTACATACATACACCAAATATTTCGATAATCTGTGGACTAGCAGAGCTAGCCCTGTAACCGCACGATCCTTCCATCATCACGTCCGCCTGATCGTTCTCAAACAACATTTCCTTTACGCGCCGGGCAACAACATGTCGGACGGTGTGCCTCTCTTCATCCACATTTCACCAAAGCTCAGAAGCACCGATGTTGCATGTGAAGGGCCGTCAAACCTCACTTCCGGTTTGATACACCGGTGCAGTGTGCCGCAACCGGCGAGCGCATTCGCTTTTGCTGCACTTGTCCGCAAGAAAACTAGGGATCGCTTTCGGATAATATTTGCCTTTTCCACCCGTGGTCCACACCCAGCCCCCCCCGCCGCATAACGTCCTGCCTGGTGACGGTGAGATCGAAGCAGGGCATCCCGCGTTGACGGCGACCATCGTGTTTTCGATCCCTTTCAAGAGACGGACGCGGACGGATTTGTTTGCGACAAGGTTATAATGCTCGCGCAGTAGGCACGGTGTGCGTGTGTGTGATTTACCCTTTCTTCTCGCACCGGGGTTTGCCAACGTCTCGAGACATTTCCAAGCCGTGCGGCTATGGTTTTACATGCCACGGCAGACGACGGAGATCTTTTTTTATTGTTTCCTTCATAAAGTTATTGTTTTCTTCTGCATCGTGGTTAAACTTTAGTTTCGTTGTGGTTTTTTTTTTGGTATATCAGGATATTTACTTTTCGATTTCTCCCTCCTTTCGCCAGTGCGGCGTTGAAACCTTCGTCTCTGTACCGCGAGCGCTGTTGATTTTTATCTAAGTTGATTTATGTAGGAACGTTCAGCACCGTTAAGCTCGCACGGACAATCATTCATCTCGTTAGCGATGCCTTTTTTTCACCAATGCTCGCAGCAGCGCGTGTGTATGGATCCCTTTTTTTTCTCCTTCGCTTCTTAGCTTCGACACCTGGGTGCCGGCCTAGAACTATCGGTTACGATCTACCGTTTCAGTTTCGATGACTGAAGCATCTCTCTTCATGCTGTACAGGAATTTTGACAGAGCAACCATGGTAAAGATGATATTTTATGTTTAATTGTATTTATACAATTAATTTGACGAAATCCAGGTAATGTACCTGCCAAGTATGTATGAAAGGAAAATCTAGCAAAATGGTTTTTAAATCCAATGGTTAATAATTCCTTTTAAAACATGCTTCCATAACATTCATCCTTACGGCAGCTGTACAGAACCACAGGAATATCCGGTGTTTGGTATCAGCATATTCGTAACTGAAAACTATTGACTAACAGAATAATCAAAAGATTATATACTTCTTTTTGTGTAAAAATTTTTGAAGAAAGCATCAATTTCCAAATAAAATGAAGCAAATAAATTTTACAAGCTGTAAAGTAGTGGAAACATATTAAATGAAAACATTTTATTTTTATTTTTTATAGCACTACAATCTCGAGAGGTCTTGCCTACCATTTCTGATTTCCGTAACTTAAATTTAACGGCAAAAAGATAGACAGTCCTGCGTACGGGCGAACGGCCCAAATGGGATTCGATCCACGGTCCTGCTGTATGAGACCAGTCCCAAATATGTTATAATGTTTTTGACTTGATGAAATAATGAAGCAAGAAACTGAAATTCGTTTCATTCAACGTGGAAACGTGTATACTTGAAATACTGTTCCTATCGTTTTGCTTGTAAATAACTAAATCATGCATTTGCAAGACAAAAAATTGCTTGATCTTTCTTATCATTTTAACAACATTGTTTACACTTGATTTTATTAGCAAACAACGTTCGAAATTTGAATGTTTGAATAGCGTTACAACAAAACTTAGATACATATACGGCCTGGACTAACAAATTAGCTTAGGAGTCTAAAAAAAGATAAAATAAACAAGTGTTGCAATATTTTGCAAAACACTCAGTTCCATTAACTAAAATATTAAGATACCCATATATTTCAGTATTATATAAAAATGGTTCAATTCTTGTTGATGGTTGTCTGTAGAAGTGGTCTTTCCAAGTGATACAACCTGGCCTTAACGTCACACCAGATAGAGTCAATGCTAATCTGCAGAAATCTGCACTATTCTTTTTTTTCATTGAAACTCAAATTAATAACAATTTGCCTAGCATGTTGAAGTGATTGAAGATCGTAAGTTGTGGGGAAGAAGAAACGAAACGGACCAACGGTAGTAAAATATGTATGTAATTGCTAGATGAACAGGTTCTTCGACGTGATTTATCAATGGTTCAATTGTTTTGTCTAAATGTAAAACAACCACCACAACTAAACTATGGAGGTATTGGTAACTTGGGATAGTCATAATCAAATCTCAAGTAAACCAAATCAAGAGTTTGCGTTAATGATTATAATAATATTGTTATGAACTGAAAGGGACCGCATTTAACACACACGCCTATTTTGTTGTTGTTGACCAAAACACTATTTATTATTCTTTGGTTTTTGATAATCACTTTGGTTTGTATAATCACTTTAGGCGAGAGCGCTACCTCTCGCCTTGTTGACCAGTCGGCCGCCCGATCGTGACTCCTTCGTCATAGGGACCTCCTTCGGTGACAGCATCCGCTGTCACACGAGGAGTATCCAATGAACAATTTGTCTGTCCACAACAAATATCGCATAATGATTACCGTTCATCAGTAGACGGAGATGCCAGGAAAGCAAAATCTACAGATAAGATGTTATGTTATTTCACCACGATTATTTCAGTTGCATGCTTAGAGTTGTCGAATCAATCAGTTTACGGTAAGATTTCCAAGCATTGGGCGTCTCCACTGATTAGCACTTCGGTTGTCATTGCAGTGGTTCTTTGTCATTTATTTACACTTCTCTCTTTGGATCTAAAAACATGAATTATATCTCTTGATTGTATTGAAGAGGCGTTCGAAAATTAATTATCAAACAAATAATAAATTGAAAGAAATAAAATAATAATTATGATATAGAATCATTGGAATTTTATGGAATAAAATTTAAATAAAGTCGTCTGAAGAGGCTAATATTTATAACAAAAAAGTGTGCAGATTAATCATAGTGTCGAATAGAAAATAAAAAAGTTTTACAAATCAATACGGCCCTGCCAAAATAAAGCAAATCGTTTATACGTTTATGGTGATAGATCGTCAACTAAAACACGAATACAAACGCAACGTAATTGCTTACGGTGGATGAATCTGTCCCAAACCATACGGCGGCAACGTTGCACCGTCACAGTCTTGATTTAACCGTAGAACGGGTGCCCCACAGTACCGCTGTAGCTGCTGTGTTGCGAAACGCGCCAAAAATTCTGAGCCCCATTGTGTGCAGAAATAAAAAAGAAATATTATGTCGCACCCGTGGTGCCGTCATGTGGTTTTGTATACGGTTGTGCATTTGCTTTTAATATGTTGTGCCGTACAAAGGATACACAGTATAACTGTCCCACGTAAGTAACATCCGAGAGCTGGTGTTTCCGAACGCAAAAAAAAGACAACGCTGATTTCTTACAGTGGAGCCCGGCTCTGTAGAGGTCACTACCACCGTTCCCACTATCACTAACTCGCAACCAAGAGCCGCCGAGAAGACAACGCTTTCCAGCAGCTTCCAAATGGCCTGCTCGTCGGAGAAGCCATTCTTATTCGAGCGATCGTCTAACAGCTTAAAGCTTTATTTACTCGATGCGGCTGGATTGCATCGCTTTGAAAATGAGGAATCCACCGGCATGGTTAAATCGCACATTAGCACTCTACCAAAGGGGTACGAAGAAGCAATAACGCTGCAGGTATGGTACTAGATGTGATAACGCATGTAGTAGTGTCATTAGCATTAGTGTTAAGCGCCATTAAAATATTTGAGATAATCTTATGTGGTAGTAGTATGTGGTTATAAACGCATTATAGCTTGCACACGCAGACTATTGCATGCTCATATCACGATACGCCATTCTGATAGCGTTGAGAAGGATTTATTCATTCCATAACGCGGAGATGCATTCGTCGAATAAATATAAATGTTCCTTTATTGTAGATCCTCGATATAAAACTAGGAGATGCAGACTATGTACTGTTCATCGTTACCACCGACCAATGGCACAATGTGTTTTTAAGTTACCAAAACGTTGGTGCCGGACCGGCCAGTGCTCAACCTGTACAGCGTATCAAGTACTCGGGTAATTTTTCGAAAGCACAGCTACTAGAGTGCAACGGTAAAATTTACATGGTAACGATCGTCACCTACGCAAATACTGGGAAAATTCGGTAGGATTAAACTATTACTCTAAAGGTTCTGAGATGTAAAACTTGTGTTCCCTAACCTGTATTATCTCTGATATTTCACTCAAAGTGTCTATCGCTGGCAGCAGTCCTATTTTTCTCTCGAGAGTACGAAGGAGGTGTTGTCTATCGACGATGTACGCTGCCATTGTCCCAGTACGCTGTTGCTACTGGCACTAGATTATGGGCAATTGCCAGAGCGTTCACTAAACCACGTACTATTGCTGGACAGTGCAGAGAAACCCGTCAAGGTACAGGAAATGTTCTTCATGTACAGCTCCCTGCCATCTTTTACCCTCGATAATGAGCTATTCCTGATACGGCACGTTAGCAGAGGTTAGTAAATGAAACAATTGCTACAACCTAAACGCTCCTTCTAACTGGGTATCTCCCTTTCTATACTGCAGATAAATCATACCTTTATCAATGGAGTACCGAAGCGAGATTTGTGCGCTTGCGTAAGCTATCCCAACATCCAGAACAAATCACAACTTACACACACTGGGGAGGTACGCTGGCCGTTGCGTTCGAGGATACCATTCGGCTGTACAGCAGCAACAAACAAAACCTGTTGCGTGTCGAGACTCCATTTTCGTTGCACGGAAGCAATTCTTCGGAACCGTTAACACAGCTTACACCAGGAACGGCCGGAGAGAAGCTAAAGATGCTATACGGATTACGAGCGGCAGACAGCGGAGAAGTTATACTAGCCACTGAGTTCTACTGTCCACCACCTACCGATCACTTCACAAACTCCACTGCACTGCACATTTACAAACTTTCCACAGTGAGCGTCACACGAACAGCAGAAGGTTAAATTCTTTCCCTCGATTCACTTTTGAAGTTATTAAATGACACCAGGAATATCTATTTTCCACAGCTTCAGCACAGAAGCAAGGCTTCCAGACTCTCAACAGTTGTCTACATCGGCTCAAGCAGGAACTGAACGAACGTAAAAAGTGGATCGACCTTATCCGGTTGCAGCTATCACAGAAGAATCTACTATTCGACGCCATCACCCAAAGTGATCCAACCAAGTCCACTCTCCTACATCCGTCCGTGACACTGGACAGTGTTCTGTTACCCCACAGCAATCCACATCTATTACCCCCCTCGCGTACCATACTGAATGGACAGTCGCTTCTACTACGCCACTATCGCGTAGCAACCGATCTCAACCAGGTGCTTTTGCTGAATCGCGAACGTACAGAAATCCGCGGTGATCTGCACGTGACCGGCAACGTACATACGCGCTGCTCCAAAATCCGTGCCGTCAATGCTCAGGATAGTTTCGGTGCGGATGCCAAAACGCGACGAATGCGATCCACCGTGCGTGTGGCGGGAAAAACTTCCTACCGCGTAGTGAAGGCGAAGGAAATTGTTTCCGACTCAACGCTCAGCAAACGTGCGTATGGAAGACGTAGACACTTTTTTATTGAAGCAAGTCGACTATAATATTTAATCTCGCTCCACAGGTTGTTTGCTACGGTCTAAAATGAATGTTGTACATGGTACGATGCAGCTGGACGAGCTAAACACCCAATCCGTCCGTGTGGAGCAAGGAAGCATTAATCACATAACTATACCAACGCGAAAGGTACTGATGGATGTAGTCAAGCATGGTTACCGCGGGCATAAGATATTCCGCAATGTTAAATCCTTCCGGTTGAATACTCACCATCTCAACGGTCAGCCACTATCGACGGACATTATTGAGTCTGGACTGAAGTACGCCAACGATGGCATCACCATCAAGACAGATGTGTGTCGTGCACGTAATCTTGTTATTCGTAACACTGTGAACGATTTCGCACTCAGGCAACTAGTCTTCTTGCACCAACATACCTTGCATATTAAAGGTGAGTGCGGTGTAACTCTCTGAAGTACTGCTAACTTTATAACTTTTAAATGCCATGCAGGTAATCTACGGTTGGGCGAACAAGTGTGTGTTAAAAATCTCCAATACCACCGCACAATGAACAATATCCCGAAAGAAGAGTTCCTGGACCGATTCTCAAACCAAACCATTACCGGACCCGTGTTCGTGAGTAAAGGCTTCACGCATAATCTCCAGGTGCGTCAAGTGAACGGAGAGCTGTTGGCTAACTACGCCACCACGAGCCAACCGAGCCGAGATGGAGCACTACAGACACTGCAGATACAAGGTAAGGGGACGGTGCTCTGCGCCATATCTTGAACCGTACTGTACCACGGGACATCCTTTCAGCGCCCGTGCGTGCGGAGAAAATGATTGTGCTCGGCGATCTTACCGCGAACCACGAGGACCAACAGCTCACCCGGCACATCGGCACTAGTCCAGGTGACTTCAGGCAGCTATACACCGGCAAGGTGGTGTTAAACGGTACGCTACGGTTAAAAGTGGCCAATATTAATGTACCCAATATTACAATCATGGGACAGTCTGTTACAAGCAAACCGTACCAGCAGTACCTGTTACGGACGGAACGTCAGGTTGGTCAGCATACCTTGCGCCGGCAAATGTATCTCTCTTTCACCGTTTATTCTCTCTCGGTACAGATTATCAACCATCCGATTGCGTACCCTACCGCACAGTTTCAGTACCTGTTCGCAAACACGCTGCGAGGAGTCGCACTGTGGCAGTTCAGCTTAACTCATCGCAACTGGCAAAACAGTTTCTATCTGCAGGATGTCGCTGTGCAAGGCAATGTACGGCCTGCACGGATCGCCAAACGGTTGCATTCGATGCAGCAGAACCGTATAGACGTTAATGCGCAGTAAGTGGAACAACCTTCTGTCTCTTGTATCAGTTTCCACTCCCCCCGGTCTTCTGCCTCATCACCCCTGTTTTTAAGTGTCATGTATTACTAACTCCTAATCGCGGGATTTTTTCTTCTCGTTGCTAGTATTCGCTTGTGTGATGTGAAACATTTCGCTGGAACGCTTCGTGTAGCTCATCTGCACACCCAATCGATTGACGGTACCATCATTCCGGAGGCACTCTGGCGCAAAGACATCCAGTATGGGTCGGCTAGTGCGGCTTCAAAAATATTGCTAGGTCGCACAGAGTTGCGGCAAAGCGTTGTGCAAATCCAAGGCCCATTCCATACCGCTGAGTTCAATGGCCGAACTGCTTACGATATAGAAGAGCTGGCAAAACCACCGCCTCGGCGTTATCATACCATGCGGCTGAGTGATGTTAACGCCACGATGGCCAGCGTGCAACAGGTGGCGGACCTGTCCCTTGATGAAGTATTACAACGCTTCGTTACTACCCCGCACCAGCACCACGGAACGAGCTTGGGAAGTGTACCTTCATTTGCCAAGATCGTTACACCGGTGTACGCTCAGCAGATTCCAGTTGTCTCCGTTGGACAGATCAACTTTTGTCCCGTCCAGCGACTTTTGCAGGAAACAGTCTCCAAACATAGCCGTCCGGGACGTACGATTGCGGGCTATAAGCAAGTGCTTGGAACGGTTACCATTCCCAAACGACTCACCGTCACCAAGATTAACGATCACGAAACGGAACACCTGGGACGCATCGTTACCCGTGGTCCGGATGCTCTTCCGCAGAGTATAGACACGCGCTGGCGCTTCGGAACGGTCTCGACAGGTTATCTTACCGCGAAACTAATCAATCGCACTCCACTCACCCGATTAGCTTTGCGCTCTGAAGAAACGCTACTGCTACAAGGTGAACTACTTATCGAGCGGCTACAGGTGAACGTGCTGCAGCTTCCCAAACATCCGGTCTGGATCTTTGAGCCCAACACGGGCTCTTCACTGCTACACATACCGCACGGTATTGCGCGGCTTCATTGCTATGGCAGCGTTCACTCTCACATCCGTGATCCGACGCACCTGCTCAATCAATTGCTCCTGACACCCTCGCTCGATCAAACCCGAACCGTAACGAGTGGACTCGTTTTCGCAGGACCAAGTGTTCACTTCGGGAACTGTACGGCACTCGCCGGTGGTGCGATTCAACGGATCGAGCGAACTGCCCGCAGGTGCTTGAGAAGGAACACATCACCCACACTACGTTTGCCCGTTGTATTCGAGCAAGATCAGGTGCTGCTGCAGACAGGACCAGAGCTGATGTCGATGCGTGGCAACCTTAAAGTAGCTGAATCTGGTCAGCTTAAAGCACACACTATTGCTGGGGTGAATGTGGCAGAACGGCTTGGTCCGACCGCTGACATTTATCGGTTACTCACCCACGACCCAGCGAAGATGCCTATTGTTGGTGAAAAAAGATTTACGCAAGAAAGTAAAGCCACCGTACACAACGTGACGCTTGTGCCCGGTTCCACCGGTGGCAGTTTCTGGTCCCGGTTGGCTTTCTGCAACCATCCAACACAATATGCCTGCACAGGTTCGTTACATTTCGAGCAATCGGTGATGGTGAGTGAATTGCTAGTAGTTGGACAACTCAACAACGTACCATTGGAGGGGTTCTTTCATGCCTTTGTAAAGCGTCAATCCGCACCACTTCAGCAATCAAAGCTGCACCAAATTCAAGACCTGCCGGGAACGCTGACCGTTTCCGAGTTGCGGCTTACTGGTACCGGCACGATCCTAAACTACATCAACAGCATCCCGCTCGGGGAGTTAATCTTCCATTCCACCACCAACGCTACGCATCAAATCGTTCCGGGTGCTAAAACGTTCCGAGCCCTACACATCGATGGACCGCTTTCGCTGCAGCACCTCAATAGACGCCCGTTGTCACAGATGAAACGCGACTCGCTCTCTTCGGATGATGTCCATCAGCTAGAGATGGTCGTTTTCAGCAAGCCCGTGCTAATGTCCGCACTGCACACACGCCTCCTCTACCACAGTCGAACGGCTTCCTACCGACTTGTAGGGGAAAACCCGACTATTCAGCTACCATCGGAGTTGCATCTCCGTTCGGAACACCTTCGCCCGCTAATGATAATGCAACGGAGTAACAATGTTGGGCGCTCGCGCACCAACTCGGTGACGATTCGATCGCAAGAGTCGAACAGTTTCACTGAGGTTGTAACCGTGGACGGAGGTGAAATCGTTCGTCTACACTGTTCGCCTGATCTACGATCGTTGATAGTGGAGTTGCGACGAATTCCGATGAACCGAACCAGCGAACAACGGCTACACGAATTGCCACCCGGGACCGGATGTCTTCAGCCGCTTGATGCATACAACGTGAATCGTACGACGCTACTAATTCTACTTCGTCACAAGAACACGGCAGAGGTGCAACAGCGGGTCGCAACAACTAGCGCACTCTATCAATACGATCTCGTACGCGGGCACTTAACAGCGGTCAAGATACCAAATCCGGGCCCAACCTGCCGACACACGCGTCTGCTGAGACCAACGGTTGAAGAAATAATGCTTGCAACTGCCGGGTGCTCCGATTCTGCTGTGTCCAGTGGAATCAAATTATACCAACTCGATACCGATGGTACGTCGCTGCGTCTACGCCACTTCCAAACAATCGAACTGATCACGGCGATCAGCGCCATGGGTGCTACCGTCGACGGGACCACGCTACTAATAAAAGATGACGGCACCCATTGGCATCGCTACACTTACAGCTCGGTACAGGTGAGTTCGAAAAACATCTCAATTGCATTACGCACTGCGCTACTGCACTACTTACCCCATTGCAATTCTTTTCTAGGGATGGACACAAGATGACGGTCAACTGCCTTGAACCTAACCGAACCCTCATTACAAGAAGGATAAAATGTTTTTAGAGAGTTGTTTTCGTTATGCAAATCGTTGTATATTTTATTTTACGTTAGCGCCCGGCCAAACCGCACACGCCTAAACGTAAGTTTGTTTTTGTTTTGCAATAAATTATTACAAGAAAACACGAGCTTTGGTTATATTATTTTGGTGTATGATAATGACGTGATTTTGTTTTATTAATCTGTTTTAACAAATGTTTTTACGCAAATAATAATAACTTCGTGTGTTATTTTCATAACATATCATCTTGTTGTGTAAAATCGTTATTTTACAGTCGTTCGTAAAATTGTTTAAATTCTTTTAGAAATGTTTGATTGAAACCCGTTCGATGGGGGTTTTTTTTAAAGGAACGGCGATATTGGCCTTGGACAAAATTAAATTGTATTTGCAAAAGAACAAAAAACATTAATTGTTCATATCCAATACGGCTGCAAATATGGGGCTCACAGCCCATGAACTTTCTTCATTTACTTTCTATTAATCTGTTTTCGAAACGTTTAACATTTAAAAAACGTGTTAAGCGACCGTGAATATGTGATAAGCGCATACCAAATTAAATGTAAATTAAAAAATCATTATGTATATAGTAGGAATTAATTGCATGAAAAAAAAGTATCGAATTTAATTTGTTTCTGTGCTTTAAATTATTACCTTTTTTTGGTTTAGCACAACACTCCAATGTAATTGATTGAATAGCAAAAGATTACTTCTTCGTTTATTCATTAGTCACGATTTGCAATATCTGGCAAATAATGTTTCAAAATGGGTGAATAAAATTTATAAAAATGGTAATAAAGTAAAAGAAATGGTGCAGCATTCGTTTGCTGCTGCTTGCATGTGGAAATATGATAAACCGTTCACCGTAACATGTAATAGTAGTAATATAATAAAGAAAGTAAATATAAAAGAAGATAATGAAAGTGAAGAAACGTTTGCCATTGAAAGGCATTCATAAGTTAAGGTAGCTTTTACAGCTGCCATTCGCGTAATTCGTTCATGCACGCGTGGTTTTTGTGCATGTCAATTATAAAAAATAAAGGTATCTATCTAGTGGAGAACCTGCCAACAAAAAGCGCTGCTTTTAAGTAAACATATCGAGTAGCACATCTATAATTGAAAATGAAATATTTTTTTTTAGTAAAGTGGCGCATGGTGCACACTCGGCTTACTCACCCAGTCATACAGATGTGCTGTTAATCAACCAAACCAATTACAGCGGATACCAAAATGGAGAACCGGAAGCGGTTTGGGGTGTAGTGAACGGATTACTCTCGTGCGACAGCGCAAGCGCGGTATTATCTGTGTCAACATATCAATTGATAAAAATGTATCAAACTTGTGGCAAATGAAGTGTTCTACACGATGGAACCTACTGTTTGTTTCTCCCGTATTAGGACCGCTGTGAAAAAGCCGTCTCGGAAGAAATGGGGAAGCAACTTGCTGCTTTTGTTGTTGATGCTGTTGGAGTTGCAGCTGTTCACGCAGTCGCTGAAATCGACGAGGGCGCTGATGTTGCTGATATGGCTGAAATTCCTGCTGAATTTGATGGTGTTGTTGCTGCTGTTGTTGCGGCGGCTGTGACGTGTGTTGAATATACTGATGTTGCTGTTGCTGCGGCTGCAGTGTAGGATCAACCATCATCACATACTCATTCGGCATGGGTTGCTTCAGTGCGTATGGCACTATTGTAATATGATCCCCCATAACCAGCGGCTCGTTGATTGGCATACCCGGTGTCTGTTGGAAATATGTCAGCGGTGACTGTGCGCTTGCATGAAACTGCTACAATAAAATCAAAACATGTAAATATAACTTCACAGCTACACTAATCCTTTCGCTACTGCCGTACCAGCGGTGGTGGTGTAGTGAACGGGTTGTAAATGCAGCCTTGCACACCGATTGGATGGGCTCCATTTTCGGCAAATGTCCCATGGTTTGGTTCCGAAGGTAATACACTATATGTATTCACAGCATATGGGTCGGATGATGGGATGTAGAACGGTTGCAGCTGATAAGACTGAAGTACGTGTTGAGGATCGGTGCTGGGGTACACATCCGCATGCTTCAATGGTTCCACGCTCACCGCTTGTGCAGTTGCATCGACTATCGCCGGCGGAATATAATGGGCAACTATTTGCTGACATGCCCGTTCGTGAGATGCTGTGAATGTGAGAGGGAAATCGAACTTACGGCTAGCCTTTTTGTATCATGGCAGAAACAAATGCACTTTACGCATCTTACCCTTCTTCGCCAAGGCTAGTCGATTGATGTGCTGCGCCCGTTTAGCGACCTTTTCATTTTGCAGTCTTTTCTCAATCTGCAACAAACATTTGCAGCAGTTACACAACACATCCTTGATCCCTTCCCAGGCAGAACTTACCTCAAGTTCTTCACGATTCCTGGCCAATCGCTCCTCTTGCCAAACATCATACTCCACATTCCGGTAGATGCAAGGGTCCAGCGATTTGGCCACCTTGTAAGGAAACGGGGTGATGCCCAATGCGAGCAACTGCCGCACACACGAAATGTTCGCATCGGTCAGAAGCGGATTGGGTTTACCCGTTTTGCCCTGAAAGTAATTGCCAATGTACACCCGACATCCCTCATCGGAGCCGTACCGTGAGAAGAACTCCTCGATTAAGCCAAAGTTATATTGATTGTGGAAATGGCACAGATGGGAGTAGATCAGCACACATTGCGTATCGCTGCGCTTGCTCAGTGGCATCTGCAGTCCATCCGGTGTACTGGCGGTGGTTATACCCTCCTCGTTCGTTTCGTACGTTATGTGCTTGCCCTCGGGATCGTGCAACATCCGTTCAACGGCGTACTCGACATCCGGCAGACCCAACACGTTTTTGTACAGCAGTTGATAAACGATCGCTGAAATGGACAACAGACAAAACGTCAATTTTTCACATAAACCGTTTCGCATGGAAAAGAAATGTGTACACTTTACATTGACACTCAGCAGCTTGTTTGATGTATTCCAACGAGTAAACCGCATCAAAATGATTGTTACGACCGACATAAATCCGCCATGTCGTTTTATACTTCGGATTGTATATATACCACTTGCCGTGGGTGAGCGGTTCGAACACGAATACATTCGCTCTGGAAAACGGCAGAGAAAAAGGCAGGATTTAGAAACGAAACCAGTGATACAAAATACGCAACCTACTTGTATCGCAGTGCCAACGCTTTCAACTCCAGCAAGCTGCCGTACGTCCGTGGCCGGGCTAGGTTGTTCACATACGAATCGTAACCAAACTTGATGTCCTACAGAGAAGAAGAACAACTCTACCCAGTTAAAACCGACACCGAACGCAATAGCGTCATCGCACTCTCCTCCTTCCCGTATGCGCAATGAGGTTAGGAATAGGTGCTTCAACCATACCTTCGCAAATATTCCCCGATTGTTGCGCATAAACTTTACACATTCCATGCGAACCTTGAAGTGGTAAACCTGAATATCATAGCACAGCTCGGAAACAACACGGTACAATGAGGTAGAATCGACAGCGGTATGCTTACGATAGAACCCGAGCTGCTCCAAGAATTTATTGTAAATGTCCGGCGTTTCGCGGCAACCGAAACCAAACGCCCGTGTTGATCGTTCGGCACACATACTTAAAGAATCTGCACTGGACCGAGCTTAGTTCATGGGAAACGCGCAAACGGTTCCGAAACCGACGCACAAACAAACCGCCAAATTTTCTTCCACGCTCACTGTAGTGCAACTAGCACGAAACTGTTTTTTCCGCTAGAAAGAGAGATAGCCAATGATCTGTCTGGCAAGGATAAAGAGAGCGAGAGTGAAAGCTCTGCAAACACATATGGAAGCAGCGTACTAAAAAAGGGTTGCCAACATTCTAGCTGAAAAGTGTTGCCATAATTTATATTTATGTTATGGCAGCTTCATGCTACCCAACAATCTTTTTGAAAAAAACACCTTTTTGATGATTTCGCTTTGAATCTATTGTTTATAGGTTGGACCGATAGACGACAAGCAAAGGGAAATTATTTTAAAATAAAATTAATCCAATTTGTAATTAATTTTGATGTTTAATATTTTAATACACATTTTAGTTTTTTTTTAAAACAATTGAAATAACGATATCAAATTGCGTTACTCCAGATGTCTATCGAAGTGGATCGCCGGGATTCGTGTGTCTCGAATTTATTAAATTAGTTGAGAATGTATTACCAACTGGTCTATAATTATAATCAGTGATGGATCTAATGGTACATGAAGGAAGCAACCCCCAAGGACCCCCTCGGAGCCGTCAATTAGGAATTGGCATTTGTCATAATTAACTTTCATTCTAGGTTCATTTGGAGGCTGCCGAAGATCACCAACGGTTACTCCTTCCCGTCTCGACTCCGTTTATGACCTATACATCCTCTATAAAGCTTCTATGGCCTGTTGTAGGTCAGGCTACCGGTGAAGACTCCTGACATGATCCTCTGTTAGAAATATAAATTAGACTTGACCTAATACATAAATGCAGTTCACCACTCAAAGTCAAGCGTCGTCGTCTGAAAGTCCTTGATTCTGGCCTTCATGGTGGAATCATCAACACAATCGCATTTCTGCTCATTTTGGGTCTACCTGGACTCATCTATGCTTGTGGCTTGATTTACTGGGCTGGGTCATCCGGTGTAATTCGCATCACATGACCAACCCACCATTGCCTAGCAAGTCTAAATCGTTATACAATGATGAGTTCGTTATAGCGGCTCCTTTTTTACCCTAACATACACTCGGATAAGAGAGTTTCAACAGACTTGAGGAGGTTCAACAGGGTCTCCGAGACGTATGTGAATGTTGAAGCTATATGAAGTGTCAGCTTCGACCGAAACGATAAGTTCGGATTGGTAAGCAAAAGTGTTGTCAATTTGGTTTTTGCCTCGTTAATCTCCATCCTTTCGCAGGTTTTTCAATCAATGTCATCAGCGAATGCCACAATATCTGCAACTTCAAGCAGGAGTTTAATCCGAAATTTTAATTCACCGTTGCCTGTGACGTTGAATGTTGCCGTTCTTGAGAGTCTGGTAAGCTTAGCCGAGCTCGTAGAGCTTTACCCCAGTTATGACATCATATTCGGCCTTGAAGTCTTAATTTGGTCAGTTCGGATCAAATAAATGAAACTAATAGTGACATAAGGAGACGATGCAAAAGTGGTTAGTATCAATCGATGAGAGGTTTTAGAATTCGGGTTTCAACACAAATAACGTAGGAAGCTAGAGAAAATTTTCTTCGCTGTCCGAAATGATTGAAAAATCCTCATCTTCGATGTTCTTATTGAAGAACGCCATGCTACAAACCGATTCACTTTGTGTAGGAACTTACACAAAAGCTCGTATGGTGAGTTATATCGAACTATGGATCTACACATTAAAAACAAAACTATCAAACTCAATTTTAACTCATGTATCTATAAACAATCTTCTCGCTATACATTCGTTTCAATTGTACATCAATTTTAAAGAAAACACACAAGCACTATGAGACTAAATTCTCTGGTATTCTCATCAGTGTAGTGTACCGTAGATGCGGTCACGACATTTGAATGCGCTTGAATGTTGTGTACCGTGTCTCTATGATGTTGGTACGACATGATGTAGCTAACTTCTATACGATTATGCTTGTTGATGCATTAGTGGTAACAATCGTAGCAGCAGTAACGTTTCAAATTTGAAGAGATGTGTTTGATGGTGAGATACCGTTTGGGCGACAATCAGAGATGCGTTACAACGATATCTTCTTCCAGCTCATCCTTTTCGTCGTCCTCCTCGATAGCCTTTCGGTCGGCATCCGTTTGCTGTTGTTTGGGGATTTCTTCCAGTTGCTTCAAACGTTTTTCCTTGAGGAAACAGAATAAACAATTTTTTGAAACTGCGCCACATTGTAAAAAAAACAAACTTCTAGAGACTGACCTTTTTCAGCTGACGTATCTCGACAATCGTATATCCGATCATACCGCACACCAAAACACCAAAAAGTAAATAAAGCTTCATGCGTGCGCAGAGGTTCGTGGAATATGCGTAAGCCACGACGAACCCGACGGACTCCCACAGGCGATAGTTCGAAAACGCAGCTTCCTTGTTGCGACGGAACAAGGCACCATAAAGACCTGTGGAATTGGTTCGATAGTTATTTGTAAATTCCACGGGATAATGGTTATGATATTACCGTTAATCTGCGTCTGCCACACAGCATCTCCAATTCCCCACAAACCGGAAAGGATGAAGAATACTATCTGATGGTCCGGATGTGGCCGCCAATACAACAGGTAAATAATGCATCCTCCATGAACAATCGCTCCTAAAATGGAAGGCCGCACACTTAGCATTCATCATAACTGCACTAGCTTCTAGAGGTTGCACACTAACCTAGAATGATGATGACAACGCGTCCAATGTACTTCATCGCGGATCCAAAGATGATGGAGCAGATCGCATTGACCACGCCGAAACAAATCATCACATAGCCGATCTGATGGATGCCCAGGGCACACGATACATATGCCTGCGTGAAGTCAGCACCAATAAACGCCTGCTCCATACCGATGAAAACCGTTATGAGAATGAGGAGTTGCTGGTTGGCCTTTTTCAACTGTTTGAACGTTGCCGACAACAGCTGCATGCCTGATATTTCCGTTGCCGAGATTGAGCCACGTCTCCGTTCACCGTACCTGTTATCCAGTAAAGAGGAGTAGCATTTTACGTCCTGCGGAGTGACCTTAACTTCACGTAGCTTACCTCGAGAGTGGATCCAAGAATACAGCGACAATAATAACAGCTGCAACAATACAGGACAGGTAGATAGCAGAAATTTCAAAAATTTCCGAATCTGGTGGCCGTTGAAGATTGGCGTTATCGGACGTTTCAACGACACAGAAATTGGCACCGCAGCTATCAAGATTTGGATCACTGGAGTGTGGACTACCGGTTCCGTTTCCATCAACAGCCGCTGCAGCACCATGCGCACCGCTGGACAGAACTACAAAACATCGACACATTCTTCAGTTCGGTGGCGGAGTATTTGGGATATAGTTCCAAACTTACCGAGGCTGGAAATCAGATTGCCCCACAGTTCAGCCGTTTGCCAGGCAAGGAAGAAGAATCCGAAGAACCGCACGATGATGGCTTCGACGGACTGATCCGTCAGCTTGGCGTACACCTGGCCGAGCTGCGTCAGGTACGTTGCCTTACTAGCCCACATGGGTGCGGCACCCAAACCTAGCAGTATTCCTGCTGGTATGAGCGTGTAGAACTTGGGATAGAACTGCGATGCAATGTACGGTGCGTAGCATAGCATGCTGACGCATAGTGTCCACTTCACTGTTAGCTTGCGGATAACAAGCGTCGGTAAGAATATGCAGGAGACAACCAGCGCCGCATAGATGGCACTAAGTGACACCGTACCCAAGCCTTCCTTCGCATTGATCGAAGATTGTAGGTTAGCCGTTCCCTGAAAACAAAATTTAATTGGATTATTGAATAAATACAAATTATCAGAAGAAAAGTTTTAAAGTTTTTACTGTGATTCAAGATGTTATATAACAGCGAGACAACCCTGATTACACTTCAGGACACAATTATTTTCGAATACAACCTCAAGACGCAGATGAGGTTCAATTTTTAAAACTTTTGGTGAGTTCCAAGGCTTTCGTACCTCGTCTAACGTGACGGTGATTCAAGTTGTTACTGAGATCCAAGCTGTCATGTAGTAGCGAGACATTCCAGAACACATAATGGACATAAAAGTAGTTCAAAGAATTTTTGTGAATTCATAAGGTCTGAGCTACAAACCTTTACTTAAGTTTGACGTTAGGATGCTCAGTAAACATTTGAAATCACCTAGCAGAAGCTTCAAAACTCTATTGAAAAACTTCAAAACTAACTTCCATGAGTAGTTCCAAATTTGTAGAGACATCTCTTACCTGGAAAGCGGTAAACTGCACCATAAAAGCAACCGACACCGTAATGATATTTTTCAGGATCCGCCATTTTTCTCCCCTCCGCAGCTGTACCTTCTCGCGCAAAGAAGCCGAATCGGCTCCGTTATGCTATAAATTAAAAAAAAATAAATATTATTAAAAAAAAACCTACACAGTAGATGTATTATTGAAGTTTCTGATCTTCTTTACCTTGTCGGTGTCCACTCCTCCACCGTGCATCGTAACGAGTTTCTTACAAAAAGCAGCTTATGGTGTGCTGAAATGAGAACCCAGGGGGCTGATTATTGGGAATGGAATTAATACTATCCGCACAATCTACCGCACGATAGACTAAAGATTGAGCGTTGACATCTGTGATGGCAACTCAAACGTCATGCCGAACATCAGCCGTCGTTCAGAGCGGGGCGGACTTCCGGTAGTCACACTGATGGAAAGTAAGATCGAGCAGAATCGAGTAATGGCTAAACAAAAACAGCTTGACGGCTGATTGGGCAGGTTGGTTTTTTTTTGTTACACAAAGAGCATAATAAAATAAGTGCAATCATATCCAGATGTAGTGAAAGAGATGCAAAAGAAAAGGGGCAGCAGCAATTGTTCGTTGACCGATCACGTAGCTGTACGTCACGCACCATGTATCGTGATGCGGCCTATGGTATATCCTTCTACCGCTCATTATTTCTTTTATTCCACTCGCCCGCGATTAGTGCTGCAATTGCAATGAACTGTAATAATGGAAGTAGTAATAGTATAATAGGTACCAATTACTTTCGTTCATTGGTATTGTGCTGATACGATAGTTCTATGGTAACTTATAGCAACTTTAGACAATTAACTGGAGTTATACCAGGAGCACTAGACTTCCGACGTTGCGAATTCGTTAGAGTGACATTTAATCTACCCTTTTTCTCGAAAACACCTTCGTGTGTTGGAAAGTTACAATTTGCCGAACTACTAATACAAATGACTGCATTTAGCAAACATCCCAGCAATGGTGCGAAATAATCAAAATCATGGTGCAAAACTAAACCCGACCTATAAACCGCGACCGATTAGTAGGGCGGATGTCGGGCTGCTCCGCATCGTCCGAGGTGTGCGACATTCAGCGCCCACCGCTCCCAGCAATAGTACAGCATTGACAATGAAACAAAGTTGACAAAAGACATAATAATTTTCCGTCATTTCGCCCGCGACATGAGAGGTTTTCCACCGCATATACATATCATTGTTAGGCGGGTTGCACCGTTGTACCACCTGGCAGATAACGGGCCGGTGGGCTGGTGGGTGCAGCGTGAGGCGCGTTTTGCGAAGATGCGAAGATGATGCTGATGTAAGATAAATCGGTACGGTCGCTTGGGCTGGACGCGACGGGTAGGTGTATGTGTAATTAGCATTTCCGGATGCCTAACCACGTGGCAGCGCGGTGAGGGGGGTGGCGATGGGGTAGAAGGAGGAGCAAGGGTGGCATAGGGAACGGACAGAATTTAGGGTCGTTTGTGTTGCCAGACCATGCACGGTGGGAAATGTTCGAACAAGAACGACTTGTAATGAAAGGGACGGTGACGCATACAAAAAAAAACGGTAGCATTCGAAGAATGCATTTATTTCACTGCTAGTAAATTAATTGCATCAGCAAAGCCCGTTCTCTAAACTCTGAGGGGGGGGGGAGTACAGCGAGAACATCGGGGAACTGACGGAATGAAAAAAAAATATGCTAATCACAAAACTATTGTACAAAATCGGCGAAATGTATTTGAGAATTAGATGCAAAACATTCACGCTTTCACAACGATTTTCATTCTTGGCGTTTTTAGCTCCTGAAGTTAGTCTAGAAGCCGAGAACTCATCTTGAGCTTTTTAGTACATCAAATGTCACCAAACTCTTCTCTCACACGCATTCGAGGGTAAAGAGATCTAATGGTGGGAATTCTACAAAAAATCTCAAAACCCTCCAAACTTACCAGAGTTCGTCTCCAGAATACTCCAACATTAGATTCCTCACTGGAAGTAGTGATCTCAGAATACACCCGCCTTCAATATTTGTAGAATTTCGCTTTCTCACATCAATTTCTCTTATTTGTTTCCTAGCACCCAATGCGTCTGGTTGTAGTTTTAGTACAGCAACACTCCGCATCAAACTGCCAACCTTCGTCTAAGCAAAACCCACTATGTTATGTCACTCAGTAGCAGTAATTTCTATTTACCCGCCTATCTCGTTTCAGGCATCTAAGCAATGTATGTGCTTTTTTTCTTCTTCAACCGTTTACACATTCCCTTTGCTGGTTGGCTTCTGTTTATTGCATCTTTCTATCTGTTCGTTTCCCTCGCGGAGGCATCTACTTGAAGTTTACAGCATTTGTTGGCTTGATATTCTGTACGTAGAATTTCATCATAATGCCAATCCTAATGGACAGATGGTAGTTATCTAACATTAGAAGAAGTTGATGATATACATTCTTCAATACCAAAAAAGGCCTGGTTAACTCCTCAAAAGTTCTCTATAGTCTGATAGTTGCTTTGATGTTTCTATCACACAACGGCCAATTTTTTGGAACTCTGGGTCACTCGGATGAACAGTAGCTAGATTTGGACACTTACGATAAGATTGCCTTGTTTATCTAACAGCAACAACAAAAAAACCTCAGAATCATGGCAGTAGCACACATAACCTACTATTGGAGACGCCTTTTATCTGGCATTACCCCAGGTCAGTTCAATGATGATGTGCCCTTAATGTTTTGGGGGATTTGAGATGTACGTAAAACAAAAAACAAAACCCCCACCAAACCCCGTTCGTCTGGTGTGCCTTGATTCATCTCGGGAATGCTCAGCGTGTCAGCCAGGCACTGTAAGGACGCGAATTCTCAAAGACATTGACCGTGTGCAACTGGCGGTTGTTTGCAGAATTAGGTGAAGGTTGCCCGTGTGAACTTGTAGCGTAGAGCCATGCGGCAAGCGTGCGTATTAACATGCGCAGCGGTGTCTTCTTGGGTAGCATTAACCCGGCGCCCTGCACATGACTTACGATTCTTGCGCATCGGGGTAACTGGAGCTACACGGTATTACTGCCCCGAAGCAGACGCCGATCGAACGTTCCGTGGGCACAATATCATTTCGTATTCCAGCCAGCGCTTGGCGACTGGTCGTACGGGACATGTGCAGCAAGCCAGCTGGTGGTGGGATAGTTGATCGTCTTCGGTGCGGACCAATCTCTTGGCAATGGCACGCGAGTACCAGTACGGTACGAGACATACCGTAGGCGCGTTAATCACGTGTGCCCGACGACGTTAGGCATGGGATATATGATCTGCGATTAATTCCAAAGAGATTCAATTTGTTAAGTCTTACGCATCAAAGCGCTTCCTCCAATAACGCGTATTCAAATTGAATGTTTTTTTTCTTTTTGCTTTTCAAGATACTTGTTGAACATTGACACTTTGCGGGAGACCTTGGGATAATATTAAGTGATGTTTAAAGGCCTAACAAGTTTTTCCGCGTCATGATTTACGGCGGTAGCTGACGGTAGACGTAAACAGAGACATTTGAGTGTGTTGAACTTAATTGCTTGATTTGACAATGACACTAGAACTTCAGAATATCTATCAACTTCAGAATCAATGTTTTTGAATTGGAAATTTGCCTTTGAAACGGTGAAGATTACAGATGTTATTCACTTCAACATCTGGGGCGATATTACCCCAGAGTGATTGGGTTCAATCATCTCAACAGTGGACTTAATTATTCCGACAGGATTTTCACTGCTCTTCGCGCCCTTTTCACTGTCACTTCAACGGATGGATTGACCGTCAGTCCGTCTGGGTCGGTTGATAAAGGACGCGTTTGATTGTATGACTAATGCGCGAGCGTGTGTTGAAGCGGTGGCAGTAACAAGCGTCCAGAAATGAGGAACAAATCTTAGAAAGATTTGAGCAAGAGAAGAGCCCGCAGGAAACAAAACTATTTCACGAATAACCACACTCACGCACAAACGCACACGTTGCAACGGCCTGTTGCAGTGAAAAATAGCTGGAATACCATTCGGCTACTTACAAAGGTACCGCGAGCAGAGACTGAGCACCGGGCTCACCGGGATATAGTTGAAACGGTAGCGTACAGTTTGCAGCCTTCGGTACAAGGAGCCGTAAACACCGGTTTGCACATTCAACTGACCAACACTAGACACCGTGCACGAAAACCCAACAGTAGAGACCGGCGGGCACAACAGAAATTGCAAGTGCTTCTCGGGTGACTTCGCGCGAGCGACTAAACTGCACTCGAGAGCCCACCGTCCCAGCACAGGGAGACGAGCCCCGTTCGTGGAGATGATAGACCGTTCCGAGGCGACGCGCTGCACACACCGTTGTTCGCGGGGTCATTTTTCATCCCCGTACTCGTCGTATCACCGCCCCCTCCCCCGCCCCCCTTTTCCCCCCCAGCTAGATTGGGCGTGCGCAGGCCGGTCGGCCTCTGCCGTACACCGGATGATGGCGGCGATGACGACAAAGCCGACGACGTCCGGAGACGTCCGGGGTTGAGTTGTTTATTGGTACTACCGTTTGCTCGTTTGTGTATTTTTCTAACGCCCGAACATCAACCGTGGCGTGGCCACACCGGAGCATTCGACAAGCGTTGGGCGGTTGGTGTAGATAGCGTGCAAGCCTGATTCTGGCACGGTAGCAAAACGCCACTCCATGGGATTGCCATAAATATGGCTCACTTAGGATTTGGCTAAGCAATCGGTAAATAATCCGACGCCAGCACGGTAAGCCTTGAAGGTAACGCTCAACCATGTGATTTCGTCAGTTGACCTTTACGTCACGCAGGCTCACGCGGTCGGTACTGCTGGAGTAGGAGTGGAAGGAAGCGCTACAAACCGGACAGGAAGCGTCCTTGAACGATCGGGATCCATGTCCTCCGTTATTTATTATTTATTATTTATTATTTATTATTTATTATAATTGTACTAATAATTCTCAGTAATGCAGGTACCGGTACTGTAGTCTAGACGACAATTAATAAAAAACTTGTATTTTATTTATCAGCGACATATATATATTATCATATTCGTATATTGAATATTTTTCAAACAATTTATTATGCAGCTAGAATATAGAAAAGCGACGAGTAAATACTCGGAGGTTACGAAAAGGAAGAAGTTGGAATCAATGTACGAATAAATCTCCAACGACATCAAGTCTTTATCAGTTGATGAGTATATGCTTGTATCAATTTGAGTATTTTTTAGTTATAGCCCGGCCGTTCTTCATTGAATAAAAAAATATATAAAGAAGTTGAGTATTTTTGAAAATGTACATTCTCTGTTCCAATGATAGAACATGGAGTTCTAATGATATAGTATAGAGTACTAAAGAAAGAGTTTAACGTCTTAATTAAGAGCCTTAATCTAATGAGAGTTTAAGTACTTGGATTACTACGAGTACTTAAATACGATGTATGTGTATATTTCAAGAATATCACATTTCGGAGAATATTTCCTCCAATAGATTTCACAGAAAACTCTGCTCCAGAATGATACATCAGGGTTAGTAAATAAATTTTTAAATGGTAAAGTAACTGACGAAGAAGATATCCAACTTCCGTTTAAGTACTTCTAGGTCTAAGTGTGACAGAAATAGCATAGACAAGGATTGGCCTAGAATACCAATTGGGTTTAATGTCTGAAACCTTTTCCATACACCCTAAATCCAGAGGTTACGTTTTGCGGTCACTATAGGGCAGCTATACGATTTCGCCATTCGGAGGTAAGTGTTCGTAGCTCAGGTTAGAGATAAGTATGTGATGCGCTGACTCTCTGGATGCACAAAATTTTGGAGAGTGTTCTTTCTAACGCGTATAGTGTGTCACACAACTCGTATTTCGGTGAAGGTTGTACACTAGATCTCTTCGTCACTTGTCACAACGGCTCTCTCTCTCTCTCTCTCTCTGGCAGGTGTTTAAAACCGGTGCAGAGTTGTTCCAACGAACTCGGAGCGGATTTTGCTGGTGAATTCAAGATTCCGCACGGATAACACGCGATCCGTGCAACGTGTCTTTTGGGCGGTAGGTATCTGCGCGGAGTTATCAGTAAGCGGCCGAGATGCTACGGAGCATAAGTGCTAAACGTGTTGCTAGTTTCGTGGGACACGTTCCCCAGTGCTCTTGATCCATCACACACTCGCGCTAGTGGAGCGACAAAACTTAGAACCCAACGGGCACGAGGTGTACGGGAAAGCCTAAGCCAATGACAGCGCATATCTGTAGTTTGCAAAGCTTAGCCAAACCTTCGGCACATGAGCATTTGCAGTTCGCTCCGTTATCATTCCCTGTATCTGTATGTAAGTCAACAAGCAGGAAGGATGTTGTCGGTAGCGCTTCGTTCGTAAGTTGTGGCAAACAAGATTTTGTGATAGCACGAGTCTTCCGTGCAGTGATGCACGTTCGGAGTGTTTTCTATTCTACATTTAATACATTAAGCTGAAAACAAGCTCAAATAAGTGATTAATTTGTAAAATTTCTCTCCAAATCTGCTATATCCGGTCATTCGTTTTCTGCCGACTTGCTGGGGTGCTACAACTTCTACGGTTAGGCATTGCGCTAGCATTTTTTTGTTCTACTCTCCATGCACTCTCCAGTGCGCCGCACGGAAACCGTGAACATCGTTTCATAGCTCGCACGAAGGTTGAACTTGATTTCCCGCCATTGTAGTTTTTTTTTCCTGGACAACAGCTAAATGACAATTACATGCTGTATTATCTAACATTAGTGGCATATATCTACACGCCCGCATCAGGTCGCACCCGGGGAAGCGGGAACGGGGGACCGGCGGGAGGCAAATTGACGACCTGACGCATGCTGGTGCATTGTACCGAAAATCATTGGCTACTATTATCATTCTGGAGATGGGTGGTTGAAGTGGAAGACGAATGAGGGAGGGTAGGATGAAACAACAATGCAGCAGGTGTATTTAAAATATTAACATTAAAGTCAGTGCGTCACTGAAGAAAAGTCTCGGAGCTTATCATTCGCAAAGCTTCACTGTCGTTGTGCTTTCCGAGAGCGTTAGCGCCATCTACCGGGTGCTGATGCTTCATCTCATTCAATGAAGAGAGGGGTGAAAAAAAATGGCCGAAGTGTAGTGAGAAGCTTTATGGGATGCGTTCGGAAAAACCTTTTTTTATTTTTGGAATTCAAAAGTATCCTTCAAGAATTCGCCGTAGATGTCTTGAGAAGTATCAACATAATGCAGACATGACACACAAACATTCAATCCATATTAGAGACAAATATTTGGGCGGAAAAAACATGTAAAAAAATATTTAGAACACTGAAAAAAAAATAAAATCAACTTCAATCTCACCCTCGCCTTAGAATCAAGATTTAAAGATTAGGATATCTTCAGTTGGAGTTTGTTTTCGCAACAACCTTCAACTCTGCCCTCTTCTCTCTCGTTTTTTTTTCCGTGCACCAGAGCTCCATGATTCCAGCCACAGATGGTTGGTGTTTATATTTTTCTTTACATCCCGTCGCAGGGATAGCCAAAATATATAAACAACCTCCGGCGTTTGGTACATCATCAAAATCGCCCGTGACGATGGGCGATGGGACAACGAACACATTAAGCGATGCCGCAGGGTAAGCAAAGTTTCCGTCCCCGATAGCCGTGCAGGACTGCGGATATTCGAATCGAACACTTAAAGCGTCTAACCGAAGCAAATATTGCACAATAATTCCAGTTGGTAGCGTTCGGCCGTGAATTAAAGCAATTGAAGTTATCATTTCGAGGGAAGGAAAAAAATATATATATGTACACCAAACACAATAATCAATGTTTGGACTAAAGAGACAAGGTAGCGTTTACATGCAAGGGTCAAGGGCGGTTGGGTTGAGGAGATGAAAACACAACAGGTTCGTTTGGAACGGTGCTGGAGCAGGAACGTTTGAAGTTGATCGGTGTAAGTAGCTTTTACGTCGTGCATGCCGTTGGCAAAGCATCAACACGGATTAGATTTTGCACCTCATTACCGCTCAGCAAGGGGCACTGCGACTGACCATGGAAATGTACGTTACTCACCGCGTGCTAACAGTTGCTGCACCGTACGTACTCCGAACGCGATGGACTTTTGGCATTTGGACAACATTTGCCGTAATCCGTTTGAATGTCTTGAGGTGTATCAACTCACCCGGAAAAACAAAAATCAAAATGGGAAAAATCCACAAAACAAAAAAAAAAGAAATAATATTTAATTGGAAAATTCGCATAAGTAATCGCAACTTTGTAAGATGTATTTATTATTTTAAACATTCTCTAACGTTTCTTATAGATATAGCGAGAATGAGAAAAATTATCCCCTACATTCCAACACATTTTCTACGCCTTGTTTTCTTCTTCTAGCTTCATCTCATTATTTTTGCTTGATTTCAGCTTGTTCTCCACAAAAGCCACACGTTGTTCATAAAATGCGCGGATGCGTTTGAAACCGTGCACCAGTTTCAGTTTTCGCCTAAAAGGAAATAATATGCAAACACACAGACAGCATCCGATAGCAGGAAAAAGAGCAGGAAATAGACACAAACAAAGCAACAAAAAAAAGAAATCGTGTAAAATATTCAATAAAAGGAACAGAAAACAAGGCTAACTTGTTCGTAGTAGCAACCGTAACAAGGTCATTAATATGCCGGGATCAGAATAAATGACGTTCGTTACGATTCTGTGTCATCGTTTCGGGTGCACGTGGAACGTGATTTAATGAACCGAAGGGCAGCCATTTTGGGGTGGATATTTTACAATTTTCCCGCTTTAAGGAAATCGCTTTGGAATGAGAGTATTTAAAGCGTTCGTTTTGCAGAAATTGTGTTGGAATATGGAAACACATCACTCAAATAAGAATTCGGAGAATAATCCATATTTAGATCAGGAAAGGCTTCATATAATGGAGGCGCATGGTGCTTCGTACCAATAAAAGGACTGCTTAGATGTGTATGTGTTATTCTGTTGAATTTATATAAACTGTAAATGAGAAAAATAGTATAAAGTTTGATTACTAAAAAAATATGTATATGAAATGTTGCTTATACAAGAAATCGATAAATTAGGAAATATAAAAAATATAGTTTATAAAAATAGTTTATAAAAAATATAAAATCAATTTATTTTCAATAGTAGAAAAGTATCAATAGTTTAGCATATAAACCGTAACCGGAATGGGATCTAATTCATCAATATGAGCCACCCATATGAGTGTGATTAAAATGCATGGAGACGCATGGTGTCTCGTCCCGTTCGGGGTGTTGAGATTCTTCTATTAAAAAATCTCCAGTTGTGTTTCATTAAGAAAAAAAAACCCCCAACACCCCTGTACCAATGTAAACGCATGCATCGTGTGCATCTCACAAATCGTGTCTAATTGTGTTTCGTTTGTTTGCATTTGGTCCGACTGCAAGCACTCAAAGGGATGTGCAGACGATGGCGGCCACCAAAAACCCAAAACGAAGAGCAAAAGCAACAACAACAAAAAAATCACTTACACATCAACCTAAGGACCGAGCGTTTGCATTTCCACCGTGCTGGTGATGGCCGCTGGACTTCGTGCGCAGGCACGTCTCGGTACTCGTGCCCAGTTTGCGCCTGGAGCGCTGGTTGCTGTAAAGCGGGTATATAAGCACGTGCTGTCTGCCGGCGGTGGCCACAGTGCTGTTGAGTGACTTGCCCGAGTTTGAAGCAGCGTTCGTGCGGTGTCAGTGTGGTTTCGGGTGCGGATTGGCAATTGTGGCAGAGCTTGTACGCTAGCGTTGGCAAGTAGGTGATATAGGTGTTCAATATCCGAACGCACTGGCGTAACGTTCTAACAGTTTTTTTTTCCGCCTGTGAAGTTGTCGACCAAATGTCGAACGTTGTGCCCTGGTGAGGAGTTTCGGTAAAATTCAAACAACTAACACAACGTGTCAATTCAAACTGTTCAAATTCAACCGTTCCAAAAATGAAGAATTCCTGGACCTCTCCCTGCTAGTCATAGTTACTGGGATACTTTTGAGATATTATTTTTACAATTTCTAACTAAATGTGTTTCGTTCGTGGATGATGCAAACATTTAGCAGCTCATTGAAAGCTTCAATTAATTAATTCTTCATCAAAGATAATTCTGTTCCCTTTTTGCATCATCTCACGCCATTTAATCCCTTCAACGAATAGTTCAACATGTACAAGTTACAAGTTTAAACATGTTGTTTAACCCGTTCCTTTTCAATAAGTAACCATGGTACAGATGAGGAAGTGCATTTACTACATGAGTGCAATGCAACAAAAACGATAGAAAAGCAAAGGGGGAAAAAACTTAACATAATTAGCTCTAATCTTTTCCATCACTTATGCAGACACTCAATCAGAATCCAGCTTCGCACACCGGTACCGCGTGCCGTCCACAGTCTAAGTGCGAAAAGATAATGAAGGTTGATTTATGCGATCGTCCAGTCGGTGCGAACGAAATGCACACTCGTGTGTACGCTTTTTAACTGATGGATGGTCCCTCTCCATCTCTCACTCTCTTTCACTCTTTTTGAGTTGATTATTTTTTGTTAAGCTGTGGGGCAATTTTTTACATTTTAAGCTTCATGCTATGAAGTGTCTGAGAAAGATTATAGATTCAGAAAACTGGATGAAATTATATCGGCTGCAATATTTAATGATATCTTCTGTACATTGGGGGTTTCTTTAAGTTTTAAGCATAATGATACATATATATCATGGAATGAGAGATTCTTCTTACGGTGCTTTTAACACACAGCTCCAACCGCTAGGGCGATGGAGATGTGATGTAATTTATAAGTAGAGATTATGGACTAATCAACTCGCAATCCTCAAAACCAAATTACACCCGGGAGCTGAATATTGCTGGCGTTCCGCCATACCAATTGGAACCGACAGGATAAGCCCACTAAGCAAAATCTGCATCGCTGTATCAGCCTGTTTTGCATATCTACTTTAAAAAAACTAAAAAGCACTGAGTACTTAACACTGATGTTTGAAAAGTTCAGAGATGTTTTCATATAAAAAATGATTTAATATATTAAAAGTAAATCCGTGACAAATTTCAACAACAAAAAAAATAGTACATCAAACAGCTCCGACTCCTCCAAAAGCGCCCTGGAACTACGTCACATCAAAGCTATTAGCAATACGTCCAACGGTCGTAAATGCAACCAGCCATCGTCTGTGTTCGACGAATCACGTGTAAAGCTTCTCCAACGCGTGTCACTCGTACGACAAAACATCCATTTAGCTCTTTCAGCGTTGGCGATGACCGTCGCGCACCAGCGTTATCACTAATGTTCGACATTGGAAGTGGAGGAAGCAAAAATGCAATCATCTCATATTTGTCACACCTCGTATAGCCTAAAAAAGGACTCACCCCGTTTGATGAATGCTGTGTAAACATAGTTCCGGCGTGAAGGCTGTACAGAGCAAATTGCAAGAGTGTGAAGGACGTCAAGGGTTAGACGCAACGCACCAACAACGATAAGTCTCAATGGGGAAAGATATGCCGTAGGGGCGGGAGAGGAAAAAAAACACGTCGAACGGTTTTTAGTGCTTCCAAAGTTCATTTAATGGTGAAGCCATTACAGAAGCATTAAGCAAACAGTTTGAATCTCAACCATCTCTAGGTTTTTATCAGTTTTCGAGATTAATGTTACCAAACGACACAGCAAAATTAGGTTCGAAGATGCCTTGTTATTGGATTGAAGACCTACTAGAACTTCCTCTATTCGATATTGGTTTAAAGGGAAGAAACTCAAGAGGCGCATAAAATAGAAATCTCGCCGGATCTGCTGAAGAGTTAAATTTCCTGGGTCACAAATGATTCAGGCAGTTCAGGACATTTTGAGGTCCATTTTTTATTTTTGTATCCAAGGAATCTCTCTCCCTTGGATACAATACTTTATGGGATCCCTTGATTGATTAAAGTTCTGCAGTGGGTATCCTTTTGGACATTACATTGATGGAGGGCTAATCTTCCTGAGCACAAACGCGTTGGATCAGAATCCTTGGAGAGTAGACATGTTGATGTCCAATCTTTTTATACTTGTACTGATGGTATCTCTCAACTTTCTTCAATACTTCATAGGATACTCTAAATTCGCAATAGAAATTCCATTTGTCTAATGGAGTTGAAGTTAATCAATCCATTCAAACAGAACAGAGACTTTGCAGTATCTCAAATGCAGTTGGAAGTTTGAGTAGAAATCCTTGGATGGTAGACATGTTGATGTACAAACTATTTAATTTTTTATCCAAGAGATCACACAAAGTTCTCAATACTTCAAAGGGCTCCCTTCGCCACCAAATTGTCCAATAGCTTTACGAATTATCCAGAGGAAATCCGATGGACATTATTCTTTCCTCGACGCTAATTTTATCTATGATTTCTAGGTACGTCTGCGTGTCCTATTGATATTTTTCTTCCATTTTTGTACAGAGATCCGTTCACGGCAACTCCTTACGCCGAATTTCACGTCTATTGCTTCTGGGACATTAATCTTCGGTGGTGCTTCGTACAGAGCCATGAAGATCCATCGGTGTCTGCTTTGTGTGGTCATCACACTGATGTCCGTACTCCACTGCAACTGTCAAAGCTCCGAGGAACGCGTATTAACAAATGACCCCAACTACCCGGAGCTCGAACACACCAAGATACCGATGGCGAGCATAAATGGACTGCTGGACTCGTTGGACCATGACAACCGACAGGTGGTGGTGGGTAGTGGCGGTATCATCAGCAACCAGCTCGCGCCGGAAGACTATGAGGCGGCCGACACGCTAGCGGCCCGACTCGGTTATTCCCGTTTGAACGGTGAGACAAAGCGTAGCTGGAGCAAAATGAATGCCGCCTGGGGAAAGCGTGCCAATGGTGGTAATCGGAATTCGGGCTGGAACAAGTTTGGCGGTAAGTGTTTTGCATGATACTGGAATTTCTATTCTTCCAAAATAGTAATAAACTAATACTTGTTTTGTATTTCTCTCTCTTTCTGTTTTGCCAGCGGCCTGGGGCAAACGAGAACCGGGATGGAATAATTTGAAAGGACTTTGGGGCAAGCGTTCAGACAAGTGGGACAAACTTGCATCGGCTTGGGGCAAACGGCAGGAAATTAGTCGAAGTTATTAATGAGCCACCGTATGAAGCAGATGGCAGCAACCATGTATCTATACGCACCTGAGCCTAGTAGTTCCTAGTTATTCTCGATATCAACTCTACCAACAGTATAACTACACACGTTTGATAACATAGATAAGAACCAAAACCAGGTAGCGAATCGGCTTCTCCAATGCTCCATCCATTGTAGCAGGTTGCAAGGATCGTTGGTTGAGTGAGGGGAAACAATCAGCGCACAGTACGATTTTTGATCTCGTTATCGTCAACTTCACCTACGTCACGCTACTTGAAAACCTAGCAGCGGAAAGGAAGTGTTATGCTAACAAACACACTATTATGCACACCAAAGGCTAGTTGTATACTTCGCTTTAATCAATCATCTCCCGGTGTTACAGTCAACCTTTTTATCGTCGGTAATTAAACTGTTTGAAAATCAATGTATACATTACGAAAATTCAATTCCATTCAAGAGGTATGGATAGATATCACACACATACAGGCAAGCAGCGACGGACAGATAGCTATAATAACCTGTTCGATATAGTGTAATAAAGCTAACATTAAAACGTTTGTGACAGAATATCTCCAACTCGTTTCGGGTACACCCTCGCACGTTTCCCGCCCCTTTTACTAGTCCGCAGATAGTTTTAGCAAATAGTGTTGCAAACAGACGTTTATTGATTTGCTTGTGTCACTGCTAACCTAGCGTTCGCGTTGTTTGGATTAGTTGTTTCGCCTCCAGTTAAACCCACCGGGCTGATCTTCTGGTAGCGCTACATAGTTTGGATCCTCCGTCACTTCGTCGAATAAAAGTTTGCTGCGTAGAAAAAAAAGGGACAAAAAAGGGATAAGTATGACCAACCAGGAAACGTGGTGGCAATGTGACGGACGTACAGGATTCGTGGCGTTTTAAGAAGCTTCATGCCTCCCGGCTGATTTGGCAGCACATCCTCGAGGAAGTAGTACGTGTGTCCCACTACGATACCGATCAAATCGACCCAGATGGTGTTTCCTATTAGCACGGAAAATCCTAGCAAGACCCATGGCAGGTACGGTGCCTGGAGGAGAGATATGCAAAAAAATAATTAATATTTATGTAACAACCTGTAATCTTTAAGGCTTTGATTCTACATTGAAATAAATTATAAACTATTAGGACAGTCCGCCCGTTTTTCACACAATATAACTAGTACCAAAATCTCATTTGGGCTGTTCTTTTGTAATAATTTAATTAACTGATCACCCGAATACTTAGTAAAATAAATCAAGTATGCCGGAAGTGACAGAGATGATCTTAAAAGATCGTTACACCAAAGTGAAATCAAAAGATTTATGATTACTTTAATGATTGAATATCAATTTTGATTTACCTGAAAATTCAGCACACCAAAAAAGTTCATTCTGACGAAAGGATTTCTACGGGACCAGACGTACACCAGCATTATGGTAAAAGCTTGACCTAGGAAGAGTAAATTAACAAACAACGCACAAATCTAAACACGCTTCGTTAAGGAAAGATAGATTCGAATAAACGAAAGGTGCCATACTGTGGCAGCGTGTTCCACCAAAGTACGTTTTGAAAAGGATACCACCAACACCGTACCACCAAACAAAAACATAGTAACAAAGTCCGAACTTCTCCCGCGAAACGAATTTTCCTCTAGCATGCGGCAATACCTGTAGAAGAAAGGGATATTTTAATAATAACATCCTTCCTGCAGATAACTCGCCTCGATAGCGTGGTACTTACCGAAACGTGAATATCATATTAAACAGAAAATTGAAACCAAAGGTTCCGAAGAACAGAAACGTTGTGCAGATGCGCCATAGCTGGTAATGTTCAAAGATGAGCTTTGGATTGAAGTATAACTGGAAGGGTGTAACGATGTCGAGGTGCTGAAATTACAAAGCCAGTAGAGAAAGGATTTAAAATCGGCTTGCATAAGGGGGTTCGCTTTGCGGCTGACTTAGTACCTACCACGGATAGTGTTGTGATGATGCATGCCGTCGAATAGACGCGTGTTACTATCGGTATCTGGAGATATTCTTGGCGAATCGTTTGGTATGCCATTGTGCATCCTAAAAAGAGCAACAATCAAAGGAATGATTTTCCAACAGAAAACATTGTGTTGATGTGTTGTCACAATCTTTATCGTCGGCCGGGGCACGGTTCCATCTTCCGCGGGGCAGAACAACCTATGTACTAGGTAAACAAAATTTGTCTCCGTTCGGCAGACAGGGGCCCGATTGGCTTTGGCTTACCTCAACGTGCGCTGGGGCCACGAATGGATTCTGCTGGAAGAGTGTGTAAACTAGACGTGTTACATGGATGGAGCAGTACGAATCAAAATAAGCTGACTGTGTGCTTTACTGGAATCATTTCTGTCGTGTACCAATCGAACGGACGGGGTCGATGACGTTTATGTTTTGCTTGTGTTCCCCATACCACATCGCTCGCGTGACAGATGCGAACCGTCAAAATATGATCGTAAACAGGAACAGCCGTTCCCAGAAAGTGGTTATAAATAAAAAACCAAAAATGGGCCTGTTTTATCAGGTGTTTTTGTAAAATTACTTGGTGACGGAGTCGAATTTACTTGTCCTGATTGCTTCTCAACGCTATGGGGCATGCTTGAATATTTTAAAACCCCTAACCAACAGCATACCATTTTCAAACAGGCTTCAATATTACGTTGCGATGTTCATGATAGAGCCAGAAAAACTTAAAACTTGAAGTATTTAGGCAGATAAACTGTGTTTTCTTCTGGTTCTGGTAATGGCACTCACTCATCTATAGCTCCATACAACGCATAGTTTACCTGGCCTGCTTACGTGTCTTTCAAACTGTTCGAACATATTTTAGATCAACTGCCTAACGGTAAAATACCGTTACTATTTCTCTACGCATCATCGATCTTCAATATAGCACAACACAGAATTCCTATTACCATACTTGCCGATAATCGTATGATAAACTCGATATCTTCAATGCAAAGAATCTTTTACCGTTTCGAATGTGTTCCGGAAACGCTAAACATACCTTAACCGGAGAAAGGTGATTAGTAGGATAGAAATATTGAAAAATCGAACTTTATTCATCGCCACTTGTCATTTCTGTATGCCAGAAGAGGCACAATAAATAATTACAGAGGTTTTACAGTTCATTTAAAACAAAAGCAAGCCAGTGAACAAAAAACAATAAAAATATAACTTCCTAACGATTCACTCCTCGAACGTGAGCCGTCCCGGGCCGTGATTTTTCATGTACCGGCGATATGCCTTGTACCGTGGATTGTCTGCCATTTGTTTCTTTTTCTCATTTTCCTGCTCTACCTTCCAGCGTTCGAAATTAGCCTTGATCCAGAGCTGCTGCCTCAGGAACTGTTCGACGGTGTCGGACTCGATCGAATCGAACTGGACCGCCGTCAGCCGCATGTACTTGCGGATGAGGTACAGCTGTTCCTCGCGCCCGTACGGTTGCTTGAGCAGATTGAACTTCCAGATCCACCGGGCGGACCAGTATACGTAGCGTCCGAGCGTGTAGGGCAGCAGGAACAGCTGTATCCAGAGGATGTCTCGCATCTCCGGCTTAGCGTACGCACCCTGGATGTCCATGTTGTTTTCTATCACTTTCCGAATTTGCTCGTCATGTTCCTTCTTCAGTTCTGCCTTGGAAAGCTTTGTCTTGCCATGCTTTCCCGTTGTGCCATTGCTCGCGTTTTGGTTTATCATCTCCAGCGCTTTATTGCGGTACTTGGGCAACGACATGAAGTACTTGATGGCTGTATCGTACCGTTGCCATCGGCTAACGTACTGGATGCAGGAGATGATGCTTATCGTTACAACGATCACCAACCGCACGTCAATCTTCGCCTTTCGGCGATAGTACCGGTAGAAGTGCGCATAGTAGGCTTGCGGATTGTCCAGCATGTAGTTGTAATCATTTCTCGACTCTTCATCCTTCAGCACTTCGTAGGCGGTGGCGATCTTCTTGAACGATTCTTCGGCCACCTGCTTCTGCTCGACACCATGATGCAGATCCGGGTGATACTTCCGCGCAAGCTGACGGTACGATTTGGCAATTTCCTGCTTGGTGCTTTCACGCGTCACACCCAGCAGCTCGTAGCAGTTGTCCTGGCCACAGTAGAACTGGTCGAGATAGTGGCCATAACCGGTGGTAGCACAAAAACCCAGAATTAGGAAACACCAGCCCAAAATTCGCGCTGCCGTCGTCATCCTGTGTCCAAGCAAAACCCGGATTGTCGAAACTTCACGGATTATTCATTCCTTTCCGTTGACAGTACAATTTGTAAACATAGCAACATGTAAACACCATAGTTGAATGATTCGCATCTATCGGCTTATCAAGCACCAGCCAAAGAATAAAAAAAGTATGGATAAAACCAAAACATGATTTAAAATTCGCAGGTATTTGGTATTTATAATATTTAAGAGTGCATTTAATGCATAAAAAGTTATTTGCACTTTGAATTTAATGTAAAGAAACTACAACCGGTCACCTCGAGTACTGAACATGAGTTGATAAATACTCAGCCTGCTCAGGGTTGAATCGCTCTTTGGAGCGCTTGTCAAACACGCACCCTTTGAAGGACGAACAAATGTGTCTGGTCCGTGCTTTTCGATTATCCGTACCCCACCTCTTAGGACCACGAATAAACGAAACCAAACCAAACAAGTTCAGCGACGCTTTCGGAAACAACGCGCCTCGGAAATTCTCCTGCAGAAGCGGATATTTATTCAAAAGACTGCACATTCAAAAAGACGACGGCGTTGCTGCTATCAACCATTCTATCCAATTCCAACGGATCAAACTCGGTGCCCATTTCGTGTTGGTGCGTGCGTGTGTGTGTTATTGTTTAAGTGCCTGGAATCTTTTTCCACATTCTCTCAGTGGGTTCCATTTTTACTGCGGGCTTATAAAGGCCATTTTAGTTTCGTTCATTTTTGTGTCTGTGGTAAACGGATCAGGATGAGTATGCCCGACGTTGTCGACGTTCGAAACGAACTGAACAACGAGCATGCATTGCACGACTGCGACAACAATGACCAACAGCTGGCGCACGACGTTAATGATGCGCTCGGTTCGCGAAAAGGCCAGTAAGTATGCCCTGTTTTCTTGTTGTTTTGTTTTGTGTGAATTTCGGCTACATTCCGGCTCATTTGTTACCATTCGTCCTTGTCTTTGTGGTACCGTGCCGCAACAGGGAACTGTTCGACCATCGCTTGAAGGCTCGGATGCCCGTCGAACGGTATGCGTCCGATTACAACATGAATCACAAACGGCGCGGTTTGGCGTTGATTTTCAACCATGAAAACTTCGACGTACCGCAGCTGAAGCCTCGCGCGGGAACGAATGTGGACTGCGAAAATTTGACCGCCACGCTCAAGGGCCTCGACTTCGAGGTGCACGTGTACAAGGATCTGAAGCTACGCGATCTACAGAAGGAGGTAGAGCGAGGTAAGGCAAAACATCCAGTGGCGAAGGCAGTACCAGCGGTTATCAAGCCAGCTGTTCGCTAGAAGCAGCATAAAACCAAACAAAGGCTTCGCACAAGGGCTTTCGCATGCCCATGCATGGATGCATTCAGCATGACTTACCTTATATGAATGCGTCTGTGTAAGCGCGCTAAGGGCATGCGAATCATGTGCAACGGTTTCCATATTAGATGGCGCTTAGTAACGCTTTTTCGTGTTTCCCTTTTTTTCATTCTATGTTTTGTTTGTTCTCATTTTGGTGCGGGGTTAGTTTCCCAGATGGATCACAGCGATGCCGACTGCATACTGGTGACGATCTTATCACACGGCGAGCTCGGCTACCTGTACGCAAAGGACTGCCAGTACAAGCTGGATGTGGTATGGTCGTACTTCACGGCCAACCACTGTCCTAGTTTGGCCGGCAAACCGAAGCTGTTCTTCATACAGGCCTGCCAGGGCGACCAGCTGGACGGAGGCATACTGCTCGCGTCCAAGGATCGCACCGAAACGGACAGCTCGTCCTCGATGACGTTCAAAATACCGACACACGCGGACTTCCTGATCGCGTACTCCACCATAGCCGGGTTCTACTCGTGGCGCAACACGCAGAAGGGCTCGTGGTTCATGCAGTCCCTCTGCCACGAGCTGGCCCAGCACGGCCGGAAGTACGATCTGCTGACGCTGCTCACCTTCGTAACGCAGCGTGTCGCGTACGACTTCGAGTCGAACACGCCGGACATACCGATGATGCACCAGCAGAAGCAGATCCCGTGCACCACAACCATGCTGACCCGTTTGCTGCGCTTCGGCGAAAAGAAAACATTCTAGGCGGCGATAGCATTTCCCTATCTCCCTGGATAAGAGCAAAGAATCCCGAATCTTAATGTTTGATTTTATTATTTCTTTTTTTTAACTATTAAACTTCCTGAATGTTTCAAGTATTAGATTTACCATTCCCGTGCCGTCTGGCATTTTACTGAAATGTGCAACACACATTAACGTGCCGAAAGTTTGCCTTGGAACGTTTAAATTGCGGACGTTTTAACAAGATTATGATCCAATCGTTTTCATGCCCAATACTCGATGCACCACATCTCGTTGGAATGTTGCCATGTTTTTTTATTTATCTTTAAGTGCATGTTGCACATAAACTATGATTTCCTGTAAGTTTTATACCAATACGCAACAAATGAATTTCAAAAGATAGAAAATGGAAAAATTACATGCACAAACGTTACTTACTTTCGGATGCTTTTGAAATATGTTCAGATTTCATAAAACGCTCAACAGCCGTGTAGACGAAATTATTTTTTAAGTCCAAACTGTCTTCAACCCTACTTAGTTTAAAAACAAAAGAAACCCTCCCCCAACCTCAATACGTAGCTTCTAAGTTGCAACACAATCGAATAAAATCGTTCGGAAAATCGCGCGATGTGATAATTAATCGGTCCCGCATTGAGACAATTTGATTAAACGTTATCCTCTCTGCCAGCAAAACAAACAAACAAAACTTAAACGCAAAAAGATAAAGCTAATTCACGTGCGTGAAACAATGCGCTATTACAAATTGGTCAGGAGAAGGAAAAAAAATGGAAAGACTCAAATTATTGGAAAATGAATGGTGATAAAGAACAAATACACACGCGAACATATTTTACGCTATTTACACCAATTTAGGTAGGTTAGACGCACGTGGGAAACAGATCTTACGCGATTTAGGAATAAACAAACAAACAAAAACTGATGCTCTTACCTCATAAATGTGTGTCTCATGAATTGAATGTAAGGAAAAGTTGGATAGTAATAAACTGTAGCTGCAAACATTTTAAAACATCCTGGTGTGCGTAGTTATTTTTTTTTGTGGTGGTTAGTCCCGGACATTGTGGTTAACTTTGGAAAAGATAAATCAACTAACCACAAACTGGAACGCGTGTCTGTATTGTGACAAAAAGCCTTATCACACAATCACATATCACATCGGCGAGCATAGTTCGTAATCGCTTGTAAATAGAGCAAAAAAAAAGAACAAACTTCCCATCAATCGCATTCGATCGATTAAATGTAGCGCTGGTGTTCGTATCGAAAGAGTAATAGTATTTGGCTGCGTGTCGTCCGAACGGCAACACAAAAAGGTTGTCGCGTCTTTTAAGGTCATATGAATGTGACCGCGTCTCGTGTCAGCCATATTCCTTTCGCTGCAATCAAATATTGATCAGCAAATGTCTGGGTTATATCGGTGTGTACGTTCGAGAGAAAGAGAAGAACCGAAATCATCATGGGGGATAATGGCCGTTTGGAGGAAGCTTTCCAAATTATAGCTGCAGTAATGCGCCACACATTAAAACACGGTACAGGATTTCGTAACATGTGAAGTGTGTCTGTGGGCTATGGAGAGTTTTTCTTTTTATTTTATCAATATCAGAGCAATGCATATTTTGAGAGTTTCGTATGTACCGACGGTTTTGCCTTCGGGCACGTCGCGTTGCCTAAACGCAACACACAGCACGCACACAAACACACACGCCCAGCGTCCATCGTGAGGTCTATTTTGCCGACCCGGGGACATCATCTACACACAGCCCAGCGCAAAACCATGCCCGTACCCTTTTGCCAGGACTACTGTTGGGGTTGACTATTCCGCTACCGGTGTGTAATAAATGAGTCAAGCAAGGAAAGTGTACGGGCTGCAGGATCTATCCACGAACGAGAAAGAACATCTTTCTTTGTTCTCTCGAACTGCCGGACTGTATGCTCATAGGAGAGATACCGCTCTAGGTAATCATCCGTGGTGAGTGCAGCTCGGACACGTTCTCTATCGGTGGATAGTGCGTGGAAGACGGAGGTCCCCAGTCGTGTAATCCACCCGAGTTCGCCAAACGGTGCGTTAGACGGTGCGCTATGCTAAACCCACCGCTACCTTCCAGTTGCGTCAGCACGATGATCACCTGAGGTTAAGAAAAAAATCAATTAATGTTCTAGACACATCGGACGTATCCTTCGGCACTGCTTACCTGCCGCTGCAACGGTGGGACGGAATCAACCGTCTTGAGCTCGCCTCTCGTTGAAACAACGTTGTAGCTCTCCTGACAATCACATTTCACGTGAATCCACTTGTTCTCGTGCCGATTCTCGACCATCACAACCAATCCAGCCCATCCCTGTCGTTGAGGATACATTAGTTTGTGTCTCGGAGGCATGTTTTTCCTTTGTTTGTGTGCGGAAATCTTACCTTCGTTAGATAGTACGCCGTCATACCTTCCCGGCCTTCGTGCCGTTGACCTTTGGCCAGCGTAAGGTTGATGATTGCGTCGGCAAGCAGAAACGGGGGCGGTGTGATCTGCTCCACCAGCAAACGCTTGGAGCTGTGTATGGCCAGCACGCACTGCGGATATTGCATAAAGTCGTCAATTCCCGTGTGCCAGTGGTTGAAGGCGAGACAGACCAACATGTACAGGTCCGTTTCCAGCATCTTGTGGCAGCCCACGAATCCGCGCACCTGTCAAACGTCATGGACAGGGAGTCAGTAACTGTCGGTAACGCACGCACCCACATCCACAATTACCTGCCGTTTGCTGTGCTCGACCAGTCGGCCCACCTCCGGATTGGCCGGGTTCCGCGTCCGGAACAACACCACACAGAGATCGAGCTGTGAGCGTTGCGATTTTTCCGAGTTCCTAGCCGCAACGAAAAGAGGGGAAAATGTCACACTTTCAGATCACGCGGTTTCTTTCGGAGTTTGTAAGCCGTTACCGTACCTTTGCCCTTCCTGGAATAGGGTAAACTCTGCCTCGGTCGGTTCGAGCACCGTTATGAGTACGCAGGATAAAGCTCTGAGCGGTTGCAACGTGCCAAACAAGCGTACCTCGTTCCATTCCGAGCGCACCTTGCAGATGTCGATGCAGTCAAAGTATCTAACAGGAGGGGCAAACATTAGTAGAAAAAATGTATTAGAAACAGTCTCTATTATTAAGAACTCAAAAGATTCCTGCACACCTGCAGTGGATTCCATCTTACCTCAGTACATCTTCGAAAGAGATCCAAAACACTCCTTCCGAACCACCGTGTGGCATCAAGCTATCACGTAACTCATCCGTCCACAGTTCCGAATCATCTGACCAGTCACCTACGATGTGCAACAATCAATATTAGCCTGAACTGATAACTTACAGCAAGATGTTAAGGTGCAAATTTTACATATGTTTGCAGGTGAAGGAAATAATAGCTGCAAGAAGAAATGATAGGGACACTGGCCGAAAACAAGTGCATAAGATAGTAACTAAGCATGGAAATATCTAATCGAAATATTTGTATAAATAAAATTTGTAGTTTTGTGCGTTGAGGCGAAGAAAAAAAGTTGTATACAAAAGAGTAGTGAGTGGGTTGAGCAGGTAAGGTATATTTTTTCTGTACATCTACCGTGTAGAGGAACATGCAAGTATTCGGCGGAAAATATATACCAAACCCGAGCAAGAATGACACTAGCTACATCAAAAACTTGTGGTGCAATTACATGAAACAAGTGTTTGTATCGTGGTATGTACCTTGCCAGGAAAAGTGTCCCCATGGATTGCGCAGTTTCAACAGTCTATGTCCTTTAATATCCCGCACGTCCAGCACGGAGTAGGCGTGCCGTGGCCGCAGTCCCTTCCTCTGATACTCATCCTCATCCACCTTCATGTTACCGCCACCACAGCTGGCCCCCATCAGAAACTTCACTAACCGGGAGCTCAGCAGCTGGGCCCATATCAGATCGCGGTCCAGATCGTCCTCGCTCGGCAGCGGCAGTGAGCTCGCCTGCAGTGGAATGCTTTCGCACGGTGCCCCGGTCAGCGTGGCCAAACCTTCGATCGCACGGCCGGACACGAGGGCCTCGTAGCAGCCGTGTATCTTAGCGACCGCCTTCTCGATCAGCGGCACCCAGAGCTGTTTCCGCTTGGCCTGGGAGTACACGAGATGGCCGCGTTTGTCGCACGGCAGCAGATCGTCTACCAGCACCGTCGTCCAGCGGCCGTCCTTGCACAGCTTCACCTGGTACGCACCCTGCGGGCAGATCTCCTTCGTGAGCAGCACCTCCTTGACGAGATCTTCGCGCTCGGCCAGCACGGCGAGCGCACTCAGCAGCCAACAGTTCCCGAGCACACCCTGACAGATGTCCGACGGTAGTGGTGTGCGAAAGACGGCCCACGGTGGCGTCGACTGGTTGCCACCCTCGCACAGTATTTCATGGGGCCGTCTCCACTGCGCAACAGGGTTACACTCGATGTTGGATGATGGCTGATAGTAGAGGCTTTTCGTTGCCGGTGGAAACGAATCGTCCACGAACGCCTGCCCATTCTCCACGCAGTACTCGATGATGCTTTTCCAGCGGTTTAACGCCTCAAGGTCATCCAGCTGACGTTGGTTCTCTTCCAGGCGGTTGTTCTTCTGCAGCTGTTGCTGCTGCTGCCACACCAGACATCCCGTGTCGATGTGCCGATGGCTTGAGCAGATATCGCACACGACACAGGCAAGCGAGTTCTCGTACGTACAGGCCGGACACTGCCAGGTACGCTTCGGCATCGACACCTGCATCTGGGGTACGACCGATTTAATCGTCACGCACGATTGTGGCGGTGTTGGTGGCTGTTGTTGGGGTTGTTGTTGTGGCGGCGGTTGCGATTGCTGCTGCTGTTGTTGCTGCTGGAGCTGCTGGAGCTGTTTCGGTATTGCGCCAGAATCTACCGGTGTTGCACCATGCCCACCCAATGCCGAACTCGTACGGCTGCTGTTCGACGGCTCGTCACACTGACCCAGTATTAACCGGTTTGTGGCGAGTGACTCGTTTACCAACACACCGGCACCCTTCACAGCCGGACGTACCGATTTGCAGGCGCTGCAGTCGGGCTGCATGATCGAGTTCTTGAGCGTGCATTTGTGACACGTCCAGAATTCGCCCTTCTTCAGCGTCATCTCTTCGACGTTGCAAATGCTGCGCAGCTTCGAACCACCGCAGGCAATGCACGCGAGGGCAGTGCTAGAGTTCACCAGCGTACACTTCCGGCACGACCATTCCTTTTCGTCCGTCGCTTTAGATGCTTTCGATGGGAAGACGTGCCATTGAACATTAGCAAGTAAAAGAACAAAATTTAACTAAACAAAAACACTTACATTTCGTGCACCACTCGTCATCTAGATCCTGCTCGAAACTCGCTATCGGAACTTTCACGATCGCAGGTATATTATCTAGCTCTAGTATCGTGGAATTCTGATGAGTGCTATATTCATCCATAACGGAAAAAATATCATGATCACCGCCGTGATAATTAACTGCAAATGAAGAAGTTACTGATCATTAGCACACTGGTGGTTCTTTCTTCATTTCTCTACTCACCTTTATCAAAATTATTTTTATAGTTAGATAGTTGCTTATTATATTTGCATTTAGCGGCAATCTTCTCGTTGCTCGCGCTAGTATTATTGAACGTTTCATCCTCTTTCTCTGTTTTCCTAAAAATATCGAGTAAAAAAGGAAAAGGTACATTATTATTATTAAAAGGTTTACTACTCCGTCTTTTGAATCGGTCACAAGATAAAGTGGATGATTATAAATGGAAGTTTGATCGCAGAGAATTACATATGAAAGAGCTTTGTGAGGGGAAAATGTTAAAATTACTGATCATGTATATGGAATATTGTTACAATGCAGTATCAAATCTGAATGTGTAAAACAGCATTGAGGAACTTGGATGGATGAATATGTTGAATTTGTATGCACGCTGGTTGATGTAATTATACTGTAATACATCTCGCATTTGTTGTACTTGTAGCGAGTCGCCTATGTCAGCGAGTAATCCTGATTACCAAGCATAACACTGGTGAAATCAATAAAATATTTTATAATCAGGTGGTTTAAGCAACAGGCGTCAGAGTGGGAAAGAGGGACACAAGTATTTGATTCATTAAGCCGTTGTTAACTTATGTTATAAGGCTGTATTTTTTTATTAACAGATGTCAACGAATTGGGATGACTGGTTGGTGTAGTGGCGAAAATTGCATGAAATAAAACATGTTTTTCAATCATGATCATTGCAGATTATTTTAATAAATTCAGTGGTCACTGTATTTTTATATCTACACATTTCCCTAATTATTCTTAAGGTGTCCGTCTTTACCTACTTTCCCCTACATTGTTTGTTCTACATTCAATGGAAGTTCTGCTTATGGAGAAACAACCTTACGACTTATTGTGCGAGAAACTGGCGCCATTACGACTGCACCAATACGTTGTAAATTGGTTTTAAAAATTATGGCAAAATTGCTTGTTTATAGAATATTTTATTTTGAGTAAACAAATATTACACTTGAGAAAAATTACTGCAAAACAATCTCTGGTAGAAAAGAAGTTGTTTTGTTCCGTGCCAACTTGCCAGGACAAAAGTGTTGTATAGTGTAGAGTCCCCTGTTCTGTACGATAGTTCATTATGGCGCACGGAGTCACACATATTTATGTAATGAAATGTTCTCAGGATTTTCTTAAAATTTAGCTCTGCTCACCCATTTTTACAGCTCATCGGTGTCGGAAGGTTTGCGTAATCATCACGTAGCGGTTCCTTCGGATGTGATTGCTGATTGATGCTAGTGGTGATCGGTGCATTATTATTTACAGCATCGCTCGTTACCTTGTTAATGTTCTTTCGTTTCGCTTCCTTGTTGATAACCGCGTAGATTGGTTCCACCAGTGCACCCGTCGCCGGGGGTGGATACTTTTTGCCTGCATACACATAAGATACACATCACATATCGTATGGCCAAGCTGAAAAGGAGAAACCCAATGTACGCCATTTACCTGTTTGACTATGACCCTTTGGTTTACTGCTTTCCTTGAGCCGCACGTTGATTGTGGCGTTGTCGATGAACCGTGGTGTGGTAGACGGTACCACGATCAAACCGCCGGTACGCTTCGTAATGGTTGTGATACCACTGAACGTACCACCGTGTCCCCGATGGTCGGACGATTCTTTCGGACAATGGGCCGGTTTGGGGCCGCGGCAACAGCAACAGCACGCCTGTGACGCATCGCCCTCGAAGCTGAACTGATTGTAGATGCAAAACCTGCACCGGGCCGAACCAACGTGCTCCATGCTGCGGGCGGGTTTAAGGCGGCACACCGCGTACGGTACCGTACCACCGCACTGCACGGTGCTGCCGTGCTCGTTATTTCTGCAAGTAAGCGGTGCCAGTGACTTCTTTATCGTGTCTTTGTAAACGGGCGCGATCACGCTCAGTGCTTCACAGTTAATGCAGTGCCAGGAAACGCTACGATTGTACACGCGGCATCGGTGGCAATTCCATTTGCGGTTGATGCTCGGCTGCGACAGGTACCGTTTCCGGTTCCAGCAGCAGCGGGGATCCGGAACCGGATGCACAAACGACCGTTCGACCTTCTTCCGATTAATGTTTTTGTGCGCTAGCGCTAGGCTGTCTATCACGCGAAACAAGCAATCGTTCGAAACTAGCTTTCTGCAATTGCGATCAAGAGAAAGAAGAAAAAGTGAGAGTGAGTGGTTGGATGGGTGGGTGGGTGTGCGCGTGTGTGTGTGGGCAAAAAAATCCCCCGCAAATGGGGGTGGTACAGCAACGTAAGACGTGCCCGGAAGGTAAGAGTGTGGAACACACAGAACGGTTCGTCGTTCCGGTTGGTGCTGGTTCTCAAAGGAACGTGCAGTACACACTGCTCACCCACGGTGGCTCTAGGTAGGTTTGTGCAAGGACACAAAGACGGACACTGGTGCTGGCGTTTCGCCTCATCGGATGCACATTATCGTACCTATTCACATCCTTCATGCGAACGCACGATGACGAAACGGGAACGCTGTCGTCGGTGTTGGCGTGTAGCTGATGATGAATCAGGTCGACGTTCCTATTTGCTTTGCGAAACGTTCGACACCTAAGGCATCGTACGCTTTCCGTTGGGTTCAGGTAGTTGCATTTCATACAATACCACTGGAGCACCGATGCTATCGTACCCATTTTGACACATTTTACGTACTGTGCATTTTACCCCACTGTGCGACTGTGCCCGTATCGTGCCATAGGATTTGGCCCGTTTTTTTGTTGGCTCCAATCAATTCTGTTTTTGTTTCACGCACGGTATCGATTCATGGTTTGCTGAAGAAAATCCTGCCTGTCAAATGCTGACACTTTTCCGACGGCGCTTTGCGAGCAAACACGCAGAGATATAGAGCACGGCCTCAGCTGACGTCTTGATGTAGCTTGCGTTTTGTATTGCGTAGGGTAATTTTGACAGCTATAGCCGGTATTGCAATATTTTCCGAGGTTCCATTCTGCGGGCAGCTGCAAATATTTAAATATTAGTTGCTTCGTTTTCCCGAGCAAACGTTAGCAATAGGCAACAATTTAACGATTTTTTGGGACGGGATCTATATTCTTCAAACACACTGAAAACAAACACCAATTTACTGGAAGCAAAATGGATGAACTTCTATCTATTCCAGAAAAAGCGAGAACTAGGGGTAGAAGGGTGAAAATAGAATTAAATGCAAACTCCACGAAACAACGGAAGAGTTACAACCGGAATCCAATGGCAACACGAGAGTAGCATGCTATTGGAACATTGCAGAGGACACGGGAAGACATATGTAAGTTATGCTTTGTCGTGGCCAAAGATAACAAAAAAATATAATTTTTATTCAATACGAGGGTTTACACTTTTACTTTTAACCCGCAAGGTTTTAACTATTAAGCTCTTGCTCGTTTTAGACTGGCTCGACTGACTCGACTTGACGCGACTGACTTCGAAGTTGCCCTATCCCTTATTTATATGCGCTACCTGTCT
>KB664054.1:7524221-7603225 GCA_000349025.1 Anopheles minimus | reverse complement strand
GGGAGATAGCTCCATCCGCTAAACGATGTGATCGAGGGGAGTTGTCTCCATCCGCATTCTCAGACGTTAACTGCATCCAAAGGGAATTTGGATCGACTTCTGTCCGTATCGATAAGTCTAACCATGATGTCCGCGTAACGTGTAAATATAGAGAGGAAAGCTGGCAACGACTATCTGTAGAACTGATAAGCAATGAGCTAATGTATCACGTCTCAAGTAAATGTTGTTCATGGTTTAGCTTCTATTGGGAGCCGCTACATGTCGTAAATTGACAAAAATGGAAAACTTGATCTAGTAGCCACACTCCATAGTGAATGGCTTGGAACAATATGGACAGACCCATAATAAATTTGAAAATACAGGAGAGTTTTAAATAGAAAATCTTCTCATAGAGTTTGTCTTGAATTAACTTACCGTATTTAATGTTTACAATTCGTACATCCTAAAACGCGATACATTGAGGATTGATGCAAGGAAGACGAAGTACCAGCTTGTCGGTGGCTCTGTCTGTGATGAAGCCCTGCCCTAGGAGTAAAGGATCTGTCTATGCATTACTAGACATAAGGCAATGGAGCTTGAAGAAATGGAGCTACATTTGTCGGAGATCATATGCTGGATCGGAAACGGATTGAAGTCCTGTTCGTGTTTGATAGACGTTCTCAAAAGTTCGGACCAAAACGAAAGCATCAATTCTTGGCATACGTACTCTATGTAAAATAGAACCTACAAAATAGTAAAATCTCGCTTACACTTGAACAACATTTCTCCGAAGAGATAAGGAATCATAGTTGTTTAGTGTGATGTGATGATTAAAAAAACATTACCAATCACAAGGAAAGTATAATCTAGTAGAGAGAGTACTGGTTGTGAATGTTGAATTATCGAATTACTCGTTGCTGAAAAAAGTTATGCTCCTATGGAATATGGTATAGGACAACAGGTATTTTTCTTCATCAAAAATTAATATATTTAAACATAATTTGGAAAACGAAACATGCATGACATGGCTTAGAAAATAATGAGTAATTTCTTTACAATCTCAGAAATTGCTCCAACGTTGAAAATTCTTGCCTCTTTGCTGAAGACAATCTTTGCTGGCATATCTTTCTAATAGTACAACATATGGTAAAAAGTTACAACATTTACCGGGTTACATTCGCTTGTCTAGAGGTCTAATTAACGCTCTGTCCGTAGTTGGTTTGCAGATACTGCTTAAAATCTACCCGGTAAACACTGGCTGGAGATTTTTCCTCCAGGACTTGCGGATCCACTTGGTGTACTATCTCCCACTTCCACAGCCACCGCGAATGGAACGTTTCCTCAAACATCGCCATCGTTTCCGCTTCGTAGTTTTCAAACTGCTCCGGATACTGTGAAACCTTGGTTTTCACATGGTAGTAGTAAAACATGTGCCGTTTCGTTGACAGTGACTTCAGATAGTCCGGTTTAGTCTCCTTTAAGAACAGCAACCCGTACGGCACGTAGAACCGATCCGCATCGATCACGTTCCGTAGCCGATAGCCCAACCTTGGCGGTCCCGTTTTCAGCGAGTACATTTCCAGCGATTTGAAGAATACGTTTTCGATGTCACAAAAGTCGTAGAGCTTCTTCGCCCGTATCTGCACCGTCACGGCGCTACCGTTCGTGCAGTCCGCATTGGTACCCTTGAGCGGTTTGTTGAGCGCTTTGGCAAACTGCTGGCACCGTGCCATCCGCTGCCGGAGTGGCAACTTGCGTATGTTTTCCCCACCGAGCAACAGCCCGTCAATGATGTGCAGCGTGTTGATGACGATCTGCGATTTACCCTCGCCCTGCAGTTCGCGCACAATCTCACCGTAGATGATCGTGCCCTGGGGCAGCTCGATCGCAACCTCCGTCATCGGTATCCAGCTGCACTGCTTCGGATCGAACTTGTACACCTCCTTGCCACCCTTGCCGAGCAGAATCGTGCGGATGTTTTTGCCACTGTTTTCCGTGTTTCCGATCGGCACGAAGCACCAATCGTACGCGGACGGGAAGCACGCCTTCAGGTCCGGGTTCTGTAGCTTCTTTTCCGGCTGGCACACCTCCTTGGTAAGGCTGTTCCACTCTTTGTAGAGCTTCGCCACGTACTGGTCCGGGTCACCCTTGTTGGCGAACTTGCGTATCCCGTCCGGCAGGTTCCACAGCTTCAGACAGTTTTGCTTCACCTCCATTTGGCGCGTTTCGGCGAGGTCTCGGTTTTTGCAGTACGCTGCTATCTTCAGCAAAGCCGTTATCTGGTTGGCTCCGATCGTATTGTTGCTGGTGCAGATGTACTCGAAAAATGCGCTATCCGCGTGCAGCACCTCTTCTGAAACTAGCTCGAGCGTGTCAATGTTCTTTTTGCTGCTGTTAAACATCTCTCTGTTTACGTCCTCCAGATGACGCTGTATGAGATCGGTTTTTGGCAGCTTCCATTTGCACACGAGATACCGTTCCGAGTTGGCCGGTCGGCTGCTGTTCGGTTTGCAGATCGAAATCTCCCGGAAGCACCGATACGCCAGATAGATCAATCCAACACTGAACGGTGTGAACAGATCGAACACCTTCATCACAAAGTGACCTTCCGGGCGTACGATCGCAAGTGCCACGATTATCTGACACAGGTAGAGCTGTTTCGATAGGATCTCCTGCTGGTTTTCCTGCCCCTCGACGGAAAACCCCCCGTCCGCCATCATCAGGTGGACGCCCGTTTCTGTCTGTGTCATGACGTAATCGGAAAACCCTTCTAGATTGGCCGGGTCGAAAATGTTACCGTCCTCCTTCGGTCCGTAGTACGGATCGAACGTTTCCGGCGAACCGGCGGTAAAATCGTCCAACCGAAAATCGCACGGCCCCTTCAGCGTGAAGCCAAACCCTTTCGCGCGCCACCCATTCCGCCACAGCACGTACTCGGAGAACCCGCCCGGACCGGCACACACGTCCGCGAAATAAAACAGATCGTTTTCCTTCACCAACGGTTTGCCGGCCGGGTCGACCGGTTTGGTAAGCATAAACTCAAACATCGAGTCCATGTTGGCCATCTTGATTGCGGCCCGATTGATGAAGATGTTGCTCTTGATCAGCTCGAACGGATTCGATTTCGAGCGCGCCTTGCGCATGTCATCGGCACCGAGATTATCAAACACGGACTTACTCGCTAGTATTTGCAGCAATATATCCGGCTCGCAGTATTTGTGCTCGTCGTTGATTTGCATCTTGCGTGGGCCTACTTTTATCCATGCATCTAGCTGTTCCCGTGTGATGCCCGGATCATCCGCTTCGGCGTTCGCATTCTTCAGCCAGGTGCAGGGTTCCGGGATTTGGAGTACTTCCGCTGAACCGTCCCACTGTTCGGCAGCCGTATTTAACTCGTTCAGTTTCATACCTTGAAGATGATTCATGATTCAGTAAGATTCTAAGCGAATGTGCCCCACCCACAGCCCAAACCTACCTAAACCGCTTCGTCCCTTCTGGGAGGACGTTTCAATCAGATCCACCCGGCCTTGTCCCGTCTTGCCCAAACCAGTACCAGCTTTGTAGCCCATCTGCTGCATGATACGAACCGATTTCTCTGAGAAATGTGCAAACGAGCCGGCTTCCGCACTCGTTTCATGGGGCTTTTTGCTTTCCGGTTGATCGGCATCATGTTCATTGGTGTGCTTCCGTTTTCCTTTTTTAGGCGTATTATCCGGCGTTTTCTCCTCCTCCTCGAATAAATTGGTGGACATTATCACCGAGCTAGCCATCTAAAAGAAGCAAAAAAAAACAGGTAACCTTGGAATAGAACGATAGCGTTGATGCGTCCGCCACGAAGGCCGGGATAATGGATTGGCAGACAAAGGTGCTCGACCCTGAAAGGCTCGCAGGACTTCTGCAGCAGGCCAAGACCGCGAAGCCGTCTTAGGCCGCAAATAAGTAGGTAAGTAAGTAACCTTGGAATGTATTTTTTATCTTGCTTGTTAACTCTGTTCTGTTATTAAAAAGCTACGATACTGACTATTATACTTCCTGTGATTGTTGTACACCGAATAGATGAAATGCTCCCAATCAAAACGGTTCCGCAGGTTTTTGGTTGTTTGGTTTAGCGTGGCGTTGAGTCTTTCGGCTACATTCGCCGCTTACGGGGAGCAGTGTTATTGATTGTTGCGGGCAGGGTTATATTTAAACAAGCACCCACCGAAAGCTTCTGGACAGAAGCCGTCCAGATAAGGCAAAAGCGAAGGAAAACGTTCACACAACAATACAGCTCACCAAACGTATGCCACACTGCCTTAGCGCACAAAGATGAACCGCTACACTTTGGTACTTATCTATCGTACCATCTACACACTTGCACAGCCGGGGAACTTAACCCTGGGTGGGAAGACTTTCGTTCCCGATTGTGATGGGAAGCCACCGACATGCAATGAGATGTGGTGGTGTGCGTGAACGCCCGAGAAGCAATGAGATGTGGTGGTGCACACTACTTCTATAGATCCAAACCGAATGACCACCAAACACGACCATTGTTTTCAAAGTGTATACATAAAAGGTATCGTCAAAGACAGCGGTTCAACAAAGCAGATGATTCTGGGTTCGTGTAGGTTTCAAATCACAACGATCAGTTCATTTTACACGACGTTTATTTTCCTTGCACTAAACTACACTCTTTTACCATTTGCGACAAACTACAACAACAAATACTCACAAACAAATGCATGTAACGGGTTTGTTTACAACGGTGTCAAAAAAATGCATCTAAAATGAGGTAGATGTTTTTATGCATGTGTATATATCTTTGGCCAACTGACGTTTCGTTTTGTGACAAGTGACGTTCCAATGTTATTTTTAACTGAAAAAGTGATCGTATCGTTTAAAAATATGATAGTTTCTACTTTAACCAAGAGAGTATAGCATTGCCAAGCTGGAGTGTGAAACTCTGCGAAAATTGCCTTAATTTGATCGATTTGTGGAAAATGTTATCACCAGTATTGAACGCTGTGTTGCAAACAATTGGTTCCTGTTCCCCCAAAAACTGTCACTAGCTTAAGTGGGTGTGTGTGCGCTGTTGCTCTGTACGTGCGAAGAGAGGAAAGAGGGACACATTAGAAATAGAAGAAGGATCTGAGAAAGTTTTGTCACTGATGCTGTGGCTTTAAGCTGCAGCTTAACCAAAAAAAAAGGAATCATTAATCAGAAAGCACGAAGCTCGCTCGATGTGTTACCGTTTGCGAATTTAGGTGTCGCGTGTCGTTCGATTTAAGCTCTGTTTTTGTTTTTGCTGCTACCAGTGCACTGTTTCACATGGTTCAACGCTTTACGTAGGGGGGGCAAACAACAACACGATGGACGAGGAGGAAAATCCGTTCCTATCCGGATTTCTGACGGTCAAGTCACAGAGTGGATTTTCGTGGCGGGTCACGAAAAAGGTACGGAATGAGGGGTAGATACCCCCCCACGAATGGACACATTTAATATTGGGCATTTAGCGTTGGAATGTGTGTGTGTGGTGATGCATAAAAAGATATTGTTCAGTTTTGCAGGAGTAGAATAGTTTTTCTTACCCATTTTGTTTACTGATAGGTACTATCGTATCGCCAGCGTTGTACACAATCAATTCTCATACATTTTCATTCTATTTGCTGTAACGCTTACTAGGTAAAATACTGCCAACTGTTTAAAGCGAGTCGTCATGGTATCGAAAGGCTTGAGATCAGTGACGCAGAAAACGACAAAACCAGACGAATCGTCACGCTGGAAAACTGTGTGAAAATAGTGCTAGATCAACCGCCACAGAACACAATCAACATCGTCTCAAAGACGGGTCAGATTCAGCTGTACTCACCGGACGAGACGCTCGCCCGTCAGTGGACGAACGCGTTGCAGATCGTCGCATTCAAAGACAAATCCAATCAAACGCCACCACCCCCACGGCTAAACACGATCGAGGAGGACAACGACCTGTACTGCTCATCGTACAGCGAAGGCATCTACACGGTCACACTCATTCCGACCGATGCGTCCATCAAGAACGGTATCGAACCGAAGATGTACACACTCGAGCTAGGCCAAATGGACATGAGGCTCAAGTGTTACGAGGACGAAAGCGTAACGGTTGCACTGTGGCCATATCGTTACATACGAAAGTACGGCTACCGGGAGGGTAAGTTTACGTTCGAGGCGGGACGGAAATGTAACACCGGGGAAGGCACATTCAAACTCGACAATGCCAGCCCTCAAGATATATTCCGCTGCATGCTGACGAAGATGAAGTCGATGAAGAAGATCATTTCGTCCACGTCCGAGCATGAAACGCAAGCGCTCAGCAGTCAGCTTTGCGCGGCCCTTGCCATGGAACCAGGCTCAAGGAGTCCATTACCCGGTGTGCATTGCGACGAAAACATGGCCGCCCATCTATCGTCGATCGAACTGCTGCATGACATTGTGCCCAGTTCGCTGGGCACGATTTCGCAGCTCAAAAGCATCCCAACCAAGCCACCACGCAAACAGGGCATTTCCACCGGAAACGTCCCACCGGGGTCCGACGCCGATCCAAAGCATTCCAACGTTTCGACTGTGTTTATCAAAAGCAATGGACACAATTTGCAGTGCACCAGCCAACCGCCCTCAAACCAAACCATACTGATCCGTAATGTAACTCCGAATCTGGATGTTATGCTCGAAGCATCGAAGGGTAAGGAGCTAGACTACGAGTGCGTTAAGGACATAACGGATGCGTGGAAATTGTACGGACTGAATGATGTGAAACACACGGAAGCGGTGTCAGAGAGCGGGGCTTGTCCATCGGTCACACCGAACGTTGGCCACGAACACGTACGGTTGGAGTACGATCGGTTGGATTTTTTCCGTACCACAACACGTACCACTTCGGCTGATTATAAAACGGTGGTACCGATCCGACTGTCCGGTGAGACGCCCTCGGTACAACCGTCGGATGATTATGAAATTATTGGTGAACCTTCACCGCCACCACCACCACCACCTCCATCGACTGGACCGGCAGGGAATGGTCCACCGGGGCTGAGTGGGTATAATTTAACCGGTGGAATCGCTACCTTGCGAGGACGTACCTCGGACGAAGGGTTCGAGTTTTCAGTATTCAGCGCTGATCATCAACAGGAGGATCAGCAGCAACAGCAGCACCATCAGCAACAGCAACAGCAACGTAACATAACCGCTACCATTAACTATGCCACGATTAGCAAACCGAAACGGGTTTAACTAGAGAGACTCTAGCGGATTTGGAGTCTTCAAGATTTTTTTTTAATTTTGTTTGTTTTATACGCATACGTAAGTGACGTTCCCCAAATTGACTACCTTCTCGAATGGCTCTAGCCCTTTTACCCTAGATGGCTGCCTAACGTATTATGTACTTTCTAGTAAGGTTTTACGGAAAATGTGATAATGTTTGTTTGTTTTTCTTTTGTTTGGTTTAAAAAACGAAAATTGAAACACGTCGGCTGATGGACTAAGGATTTGTTTTGTTATTCCATCTCAATGCACACATTCCAACCCACCCATGTGCGTGTTTTTTTGTTGCAAAAAAAAGGATACGCGTGTGGATGACCAACATCCATTTTTCTTAATTGTATACCATTTTAGGAGGTAGCGGTGCCTTTTTGATCGACATCCTGTATATTGGGGGTGGTGCACCAGGTAAAATAAGTAATTGCTACGATGGGAAAAAATGACAATCGAAATCGTTAGCATGGTCCAAATACAACACACAGCAGAAGAAAAAAACACAGACTCACACACTCATCACCAAGTGCCTTAAGGAATATATTTTACATACGAAGTTTTCCTGTACCGTGCATAGATTTTACAATAAGGCAAATGTTTATACAGTTGGCAACAACGAGCAAAACTACGCGTGCCATAAGTGTTTTTTGGCAGTTTTTTGAATGTGTTTTTTTTTAATCTGCAAGCGCCATACGGTCTGATATGTACTGACAACGAAATAAAACTATGTTTTCAATTTAAAAGCGAACTGAATTTTGAAAAACCTCTTGAACGTTAATGTTTTTGTTTTTCAAACTTTTTCAAAACTTCGTTCGGTGAGTAAATACAGTCGGTCCACGATCGTGTTCGATCGCACAGGCATGAATGAGAAGGCAGAAGGTAAGAATGTACCGAGTATGTGTATTCTGGATGGTAAGTGAATTTGATTAGCGCGGAATCGGTTTGTTTAGTTGGTTGACTGATAAAATAAACACATGTTGATAACTTGTTTTTATTCTACTTTATATTTTGCCTGTAGTCTATAAACAATTGCAGAATATTTCATAGTTTGACAGTTTATCAATGTTCTTTCAACAATTTCCACTAAATTCTATCACTTAAGAAGTTTAGACTTTCCTTCCTCATCCCGGGAGTCCTCGGCTAAAGAAATTCAATTTCACAAGTTTAAATAACTAGTTTTGCTTTTGGATTGTGGAATCCATTCCGTAGCGATCATCGATTATGGTTTATTTATTTAATGAGTACAAAGAAAAAATCATCGCCTGCTTATCGTAAGTCAACAAGTGATCTTTATTTACTTTGCAAAAACCACTTCTGAGGATGCGCGCTGGTTGTGCGCTCGCGCAAAACGGTCGTTTCATGATGACGGTTGGCTTGACAGGCCTACACGTCTAAACGTCACAGTCGGCCTATTTTCCTGGAAACAACCCCTATGCAACGGTGGAGATGAAGGCCCCGAGCTGAGATGAAAAGAATTTTGTCTACGATCGCTGTCAAAGACGCTGCTGCGCTGCTCCGGTGGTGCAACAGAGCAAGCGAACGACAGCAGAAAGAGAACGCACCCATGCCAAAGGGCACGCAGACGGAATCACAAAAAGGGCGAGCAAAACGCGAGGCAACAGCAACGGAGTTTGGTGCGTGAGGAATCAGTTTGCGTTCGTTTTCTTCCAAGCCACCTTGTACGGCCGAAATAGGAAAAAAAAGAAAGGAAACACCTTCTTGTGCAGTGCATTCGAAGAATTCCAAACAAATTGATCGTATGTACGCGTTGGGTATGGGTCGTGCTTACGGGTGCGCACTGGTGGTGTGTTTGCTAGGGTGTTGCTGGTGGGCTACCGAGGCCACTGCCGCGACGGCGACAACGACTACCGCGACGCTGTCCGGAATTTACGTCGACAACGGCGTCGGCCAGACGGTGCTGGAGGATGCACTCTCGTACGAGGAGCAGCAGGAGATCGAGAATGAAATTTTGAACCTGCTCGGACTTCCGGGACCACGGCCGGCCGTCCGCCATCTACATTCCTCGGTCGGGTAAGCAGTTCCGGCGCATGGAAGCGTCCCACCGTAGTTTGTTGCGGACAGCAGTAGTAACACGATATTCATCCCGTTTGTACTCCATGCAAAACCCATTCTAGCAAATCTGCGCCTCAATTTTTGCTGAACGTCTACGATCAACTGCAGCAGGAGGAGAACGATGCTGTCGGTGGTGGAGCTGCACATGTACGAAAGGTTCGTAGCACTGATCTGGACATCCTGATTACCGATGCCGACAGGAAAGCAATTGATGAGAGTGATATAATAATGACCTTTTTGAACAAGAGTGAGTTTTTCCCTGCCGTCCGGCCAATTGGGCGGACATTTTGTATACACCCTTACTACTGACCACCGCGTACATGGCTAATCCGTAACCGCTGGCTAAAAGGATACCGGATACCGATCCTAACACACACACACGTATGGCTAAACGTAATACACACTAATTAACCACCGGAAGTTGGTGTATGGCGTAGAGAGTTCGCTTGGTAAGGTACGCAACGCTGGGCATGAAACATTCCTGTAGCATTTCGTGTTTGCTCACCCTGTTAGCAATGAGCCGAGCGTCATCTTAGCGAAATGGTCCGAACTAAACACTTACCTGCTTGCAACGGAAGGTTCTGCATTCTAGCAAGGCTCGAGAGTTGAAACTGTGCGCATGCATACTGAAATACGGATAGGATTTTGTGTAATCTGCGTCTTACGATAGTATGGTTGTAGTATAATGGTCTGGTAGTCGGAAAGTAACTAACGTAGACTGCTGCATTTCATTGCGGCTGAGTGGTTTGGTTGGTTAATTAACGCATCTTACGCCGCAGATCATCACGGTTCCGAGATGCGCCACGAGAAAGGTCGTCGGCTGTGGTTCGGCATCACCAACATCGAAAACGACGTCAGCATACTGATGGCAGAGTTACGGCTGTACCGGAAGCTGAACCTGAACAAGTACACCACCTACAACACGTCACTAACACTGACGGTGTATGCGCTGACCGAGCTGAACGGGTAAGGGATGTTACTGGTTTGGCAATAAAGTGTGGAATTTATGGCCTAGTCAACTTGTTCCGCTTCCAGCGAAAGTGAAATGACGGAAATCTCGAGCATGGAGCTGACGGGCGATTATGAGGGTTGGCTGGAGGTTAATGTAACCGGTGCGGTTAATCTTTGGCTGAAAAACAGACAAGCGAACCATGGTCTATACATCGGGGCGTACTTTGGTGATCGCGTTGGTAAGATGTGGTTACCCCCGTACTCGGGTATCAGATTTTGTGACTCTTCTTTTGTTTCTTCTGTACAACCATAGAGCGGGAAGTGAAGTTGGATGATGTTGGATTTGTTAGCGCACGCGGGAGTGATGAGTATCAGCCATTTTTGGTAGTGTACGCCAACAGCCAGCAGGTAGGTAGCATCGAGAAAGCAGGCGACGTGCGCCATTTTGTCGACCAGTGCGTTTAATCGTTATTGTCTTGCAATTCGTCCACGTAGCAGATGATGAAGCCACTGCTCCAGCGGCATCTAACGCGCAATAAGCGTAGCCAGCCAACGCGCAAGCGCAAAGGTGGTAAAACAGAACACCGGCACCCGTTCCAGTATCATCAGCCGTACGATCAGCACAAGAGCTGCCGGATTCAGCAGCTGTACGTAAGCTTCAAAGATCTTCAGTGGCATGTACGTATTGGTGGTAGCATTACAGGCGTTACACATCGGATTATAACGTGATTATCGTTTGTTTTTTTTTTTGCAGGAGTGGATTATTGCACCGGAAGGGTATGGAGCGTTCTATTGCAGCGGAGAATGCAACTTCCCGCTTAACGCACACATGAACGCTACTAATCATGCGATCGTGCAAACTCTGGTACATTTAAATCATCCCACAAAGGTTGGTACAAACGCCAAAGGGAATTGGAACAGGGAAGATTCACTGTGTTTGTATTTTGTTCTTCCACCAACAGGTGCCGAAACCGTGCTGCGCTCCAACCAAACTGGTTCCCATTTCCGTGCTGTACCACATCGACGAGGCGAACGTGAATCTTAAGAAATACAAGAACATGGTTGTGAAAAGCTGTGGATGCCATTAGGGAAGGATATGTACGGAACCAACCCGTACCACCTTCCGTCAAGTGTAGTGGATTTTCATTTTCTGTAACAAAACACATTTTTAAAGCACATTTTTACAAGCAAAGGGAATAGAACCATCGTAGCGCTTAAGTGTCCAGTGGTGGCAGTGAAACACAACATAACACGCGGAACAAAATTGAAAAAAAAAGAATAGTAGCGCCCGTACGTATTGCCGTCCTCTTTTTTCGGTTCGTTACGCGGATAACGATGCTTGCTTCCTGCTGTATATGAAACAAAACAACGATATGTGTGCGTGCGGTGATGCTAAGGTTTAAGGTGTGCTACTGCCGGTGCGCAACGCCATGTTTTCGACCCGGCTAACATTGCACTTGCGGCAGCACCGAAGGTGCAGTATGGTATACGTTGAAGGTACCCGCTGATGGGATGCGAGTTTTCCCGCCCATATATTAAACCTATCGATATGAGCTTGGGTAAAGCTGGTCACGAAGTTTGTACGGTATGCCGGGACGCTGGTACGCTGCAATGCGCCACGCAACGTAAAGTATTATATTGGAAACAAAACAACACGGATGGGGCAGAGTGAGAAAGAGAGGGAGAGAGAGAGAGTGAACGAGAAAGAGAGGAAAACACAAAACCAACAAGCAATTGTATATTGAACTTATTTGATAATGCTGATCTACTTGTGTATAATATACTCAAAAAAGGAAATAAAACTACTCATTTATTGTCGTAAACCCCTCGGTAGTTATTTGATGTTATGGATCTTTAGTAGTGGTATTAATTATTGTTATTATTATGAACAGATTACTGTCTGCCTGAAAGGCTTAACAATATTTCTTATAACTAAACCTATCCTAGGGAAAAGAGAGGGAACAGGCGGCACGAAGACGGGAACGAAAAACAGACGTTTTATGGAACATGGTAATCAAACAGATGCCGAAAGTTATTAAACATCACTTGCGCTCTTAGCAAGGGATCATGCTGGTCTTATGGCGGGAATCGAGTAAGGATATAAAGTGGGGGTCTGAAACGTCGGTGTCGAGAAGGTATATAAAAAGAAACAGAGGAAAGAAGAAAACGGCGCATCTAGGGAGTTGTACAGAAGTTCAGCAATAAATGAGGACTGGCGTGTGAATGACGAGTGTGCAGAGATTCTAAGCCTGATAAGCGACAGCAAGAGATTCTTAATTCTTGAAAATTGATTCTTAGGATACAGCAACCACTAAAAATACATTCCTGCCATAAGGTTTTACACAAATTATACATGTGGTCCAAAGTCCCGGTTTTGATGTTGAAACTATCATGTACATGGAGGTATTCTTTCCATTTTCATTCTTCATTTGGGGGTCTCGAAATTCGGTTAACATGTCCATCGGCGTAAACATTTCGGTTGATGATAACCATTTGCATTATTCATATATGACTACATGTGAGGGTCACCCCCACAGTGTTTCCAAGAAGCTTAATCCTCCACTAACTAGAACAAATTTTGTAAGAGCATGGACCAAACAAATTTGATTTTATATTCCCTCAAACACTAGACGCAATGGAAAGTTTGCAGCAGATGTGTTCTTCAAATTGTCAAAGATTTCTGAACCATCATTATAGCGATTACGAGTCACGTTATTCGTTCAAACATGCAGATTCCCCCCAACACAAACGAAACAACCAAAAAAGATCGGCATTAAAGGGGTATAAAATAAAACTTTATTCTTCTTAAACTTTAGAGAACACAATCATTTCTAGACATTTACCATATTTCGATATCAAACAACCTGATCTGCGTTTTTGCTTTAGTAGTTCTTTTTGTTTTGTTTTGTACGAAGGATGCATTTGTGTACGAGATTTGTGTGTTTTGTTTTTGTGACCTTTCAGTTAAGATGTTTTTGTATGATGCCTGTGTCTCGCAACCCAAAAAGAGTCCACGAGACCCCTCTCTGTACTTGGACTGGCTTCCAGCAATCGTTCAAGTACAACGGTAACTAGCTACGGGCTCGGCGAGAAACAAAACATTTCTATAGTTCATTTATGTTTTAGTTGTACACTCGTTGTGCGTACCTAAGGGTTTTTGTTTTTCTTTTCTTCATTTGTTTGTAAGTTATATAAATAAGAGCATAGTTGCCATTTGTTTGCAGTTGTTTGTTTGTTGTTTGTTTTTTAAAGAACATCAAATATATAGATGTATATTTGGCTTTGGGGGGAGGATACCGTGTTATTCGTTTGACGCAGCCGGATTTTGTGCGCCCATACTTTATGTGTTAAAAATTACAGTTCATAAGTGTTTAATGCATTAATTTAAACGTAGAGGGATAAAAAAAGTTTAGTATTATTCCGTATCATTATAAAACAAACAAAAAAAATATATAAAAGCTTTGTCATGGCCATTGTTATCAGATCTAAGTTCTAGAGATTCGTTAAGTAAATAAATGTATATGTATATATATATATATATGTATATGGGGACTAAAAAGCATGCTTGTAAATCGACATTTACATTCGACCCGTGTGCTTCTTCGCTTTAGTGCTTGTAATTGTCGTTCCGGCGGATTGCGCAGCACAGCAGCAGGGATAGTATCAGCGTCAGCAGCTCGATACCGACGATCGCCGCACCGACATAGCAGATCAGTTTAATGTTGTCCTGCACTGCCTTTACTAACTTTTCCATACAACCCTACAAATGAGGAATAAAAGGGTATTAAATTACAAATACGCTCACGCACTGTTTAAATTTCCCAGCCCAGATCAATAATTCGCGATCCAATGTTGATCGCCCTGCATTTGGGAGACGGAATCAATGTACAAGAGAGAGAAAGAAGAAAATCCCAACAAAAGGTACTGGTCAAAAGCTATTTATACAATAAGCGGAAACGATGTTTTATGAAGTTAGCATCAGTCAATTTGTTTAAAGACATAAAGAGCGGCAACCGAGGTACGGTTTGGGCGTGGCGTTGTTGGTGGATTGCTTCATTTGGTAGCGGTGGTACTATTTTTAGCGCCACTACACATTGTTTAGCCATGTACACGCCTTTCCCGAGCATGTGGGGGAAAGATGAAACTTCCCGCATTAATATCTCGTACGCCGGTTTATGAAGCAATCGACCCGGGGACTATAATATTTACGGCTTTGGATAGAAAATTAACTAAATAAACTTTTACGTTGCTTTTGGCCGTTAAATGTAACATAAATTTAACATTCTACTCACGTCCGCGAATAAATCCGTTTTCGACTTCATCGTTGCTAGAAATTCCATTTGGGTAGCTTTTTTGCACTGTTCCGGTGTGATGTTGGCAACGCAGCATGTTTCCGGGACTTTGTAGCTGACCGGTTGATTGGAGATTTCCACACTCAGTGTTGGACGTTCCACGTTGTTGTACGCACTTGATTGCCAGTCGTTGGGTCCTTCAGCACCGCAACATTTGTACTGATATCCAACAGGGGGCGAATACAAACAATTATCAGAAACCTTAACGATAAACACTCTAATTTAATGCTTACATGCTTCTGTATAGCATCTATCGTGGCCGTACGGGCGGGTATAACACCATACTGTGTTTGCACCGCTTCCTTCACTGCCGAACGAACCACATTATCGAGTTTGTTTGAGTTTTGGAATGCCCAAGCACCGGCAGCCAATTCCGCAACAAGCACCATCAACAGGCAGCAGAAGAACTGTTGAAAAGGGGAAAAAAGCGTTATAATTCACACTATCCCGCCTGCTTCAACTCCAACTCGATTCCCGTACCGAGGTTAGCATCCACTGCGATTCCTTAAAAGCACCACAGCACCCAAGAAAGGCGACAATTAACATTAGCCCGCCGACGGTCAGGAAGATGTACAATCCGATCGTGTAGTTCTTTTCGTTCTGCGTCATCGATATCAGGAAAGTCGGATCCGACAGCATCCAGATGGCTAACGAAACGATCAAGAACCCGACGACCTGGAGAGAAGGGAAAGTTTAGCAACAGTTCGCAAAGTAGGCCGCAATGCAATCAAACAGTGCACTTTACCCAAAACAATAGATTCACCAGTACCACCAGGTACTTGACCACGGAGCAACACCCTTTGATGGCCATTTCCGAAAATGGGGATTGAAGATTTTTTCGGACAAGATAGTGCCGAGATTCGGTGGGAGAAGCGTGTGAAGCTTTCTGAACAAATATGGCGCACGGTTGGACACTACGATTGCACTTGATACTTTTTTTTTCTTCTTCAAATAAGTTACATATGCTTAGCAGATGTTCACTCGCGGCACCGCAGCTAAACGCCAGCTATTTAGCCACACACAATTTGTTTGCAGATTTTAGTTTTGGAGAGTTTGCTTTCGTTTCTTGTTCTTCCTCTTGTTTGGCTTGGCTTGACAGCAAGCGAAAAAATGGACTCGCTCGCTGCTGGCAGTTTTGACAGCTTTCCGACAGCACGCATGTGGGTGTGTTTGTTGTTTATTTGTTCCCATACAAGCGCTCGGGAGGGGTTTTTTCCCCTCTGTAGAGGATGTTTTCCGGTACCAATCAAACCGAAAACCATTCCACTGTTGATGGCGGATGGTTCTCCCTTAAGATCAAATATGAAATTGGAAACAAATGCACTGAAAAGCGAAGAAAATCTTTGATTAAGAAGAGGAGACAAACTTCCCAGACATTAGTTTAAGAAAAGAAAAACAAAACACCAAAAACCAAATAGAAAACATAATGAAACTTTCAATTTGAACGTAATAAATAATAATAAATTAATTTAAATTACTAACATTTACCCCAACATGGAACAAACTGCCAAAAGTAAGTTTAAAACATAACACACTTTTTATTGAATTCCAAAACTGTTTTCGTTGCGAAATGTGACAAAACATCATAAACCTAACTGTCAGTGCTGTGTTGGTATGGGAAGGAATGGATTTAAATGCATAGCGTGGGCCAGGAGCTGTGGCCTGCTGCAGTCAGAAGAGGCAAAGCTGGCGGTGAAGATGCACCGTGAAAGCTTTTCACCTTCACATGCAACATTTTCATTGGGATTAGAGTTCAACAAAATTGAGTTTTTTTAGAATACTAGAAAGTAGGTAATCCGTAGTGTTAGAGGAAATGATAGAATGAGGATTGCTTTATTGTCTGGGTAGTATATAACAAACCTAGAGCCGAGAAGATGAAATGTATTGTTTTTCCTCTTTGTAAACAAAGTGGATATCTACAATGTTTCATCTGCTATCATCCAATGTAAACCAGTTGCAAAAGAGATTACTATTGCAACTATCTTGCCATAACCCATATCTTCTATTAAAGGTAAAATATTTGAACAATCCACGTTCGTTCCACGAAACGTTTTGAACATTTTCCTCTACCGGCTTAAAACTTGTCCTTAGCTGATCGTAGCTGCTCCATTATCTTAATAGGATCGCTTGTAGCGTATATCGTTGTAAAGATTGGTTCATGCACACGCATAAAGACGTTAATGCGTTTCTCCAACCCAATAGTGGACGGCACGAGTGCTCGGCGTCCCTCCAGATCAGCTGTCTGGGCCTTTTCCAGCATCACCCGTATGTCCTCGTTGTCGGGTTCGATCGTGTTTCCAAAGCGTAGGTTCTGCAGTGCATACTCATGTCCACAGTACACCTGCGTATCGTCCGGAAGTGCGGACAACTTACCGATCAACGCTTCGTACATTTGATCGGGTGTTCCCTCAAAGAAACGGCCACAGCCGGCGAGAAACAGTGTATCGCCCGTAAATACAGCCCGCTCTTGATCACTCTCGACGTAATAGCATATGTGGGATTTTGTATGGCAAGGTGTCGATAGGCATCGCACTCGGAGATTTCCAATCTCAAACGTATCGTCCTGCTTGACCGGATGCGTCAACCGTGTGATCCTCTCATCCTCCCCACCAAACACATGCAATTCGCCCCATTCCGGGTTCTGGCGGAAGCGCTGATATAGACCATCGTTACCACCGGCATGGTCCCAGTGGTGGTGTGTCGTTAGCAGCTTGTTCAGCTTACAGTTTTGCTCCTGCACAACCTCCAGCACACGATCGGGTTCGACTGGGTCGACGACTGCTGCTTGCCGCGTTGCATTACACATTACCAGGTACATGAAGTTATCCTTCAAGGCCGGAATCTTCGTTACCGTCATCGTCGCCATCGCGTTTGTTTGTGTAGTTTTTGGTCGGCGTTGAAGGCTGAAGCTTGATACTGAAAGAAAGCCTTGCTTTACCCGTGTTGGGTATTTTCTACATACGATCGGCTGCAACTTACCGGTAAAATAGAGTGCAGTCAGCCGCTGTGAAACACGATGAGGAAGCAAATTGAGCAGCGACATACAGATGCGTAACACAGAGCACAGGGTGGAGAAAACAGAGCACAGATAATATTGACTACAAGAGCAGGAGTAATCAGGTGGTGGTAGCGGCAAATAAAACAAAAGCGTTTGAGTGAGGTCCGACAAGTTGGTGTGCAACTTACAGAGCTGGTCGTCGTTGATAAGAAAGATATTACTCCGGATTGATAAGCGGGCCGGTTGTTGTCCTTTTGACCCCAGTGTTTGGGTACGAAAAATGATTTCGGAGTGTATCTGTCAAATGTTTTTTACCGTATTTGATAGTTCGAAAAGCTCGAATTTTAATAGCAATATTTCAGCGAAATTAATATTTCATATTTAGTTTGAGATATTCTAATAAAATTGCTCAAACCCTCTCCACTTGTTGGTGTTGTGTTTTCTTTCCATAGTTTAATTAATAGAAGATCAACTGTTCGGCGTTGGCAAGGAAAGATCGAGGCCGTTATACGTGTAACGCATAAGCGTCGTTGCTAGGAACTGGGACTCCTAGCTGGTGGTCCAGGGGTGAGTAACTCGCGACGAAACACGCAGACAAAACGAAAGCTTGCAAGCAATTTAATTTCATAACAAGAAAAATTGCAATTTAAAAGCTTGCTTGAAATGCTAGAAAATTTCGGTCGCCTTCCATCCAGTGGTGGAATAAGCTTTTCTGGGGTCCTATGTATAATGCAAGTTGATCTTCCAACATCAGGTTTATAACATTGACTTCGAATATGAAGAAGAAAATGATGTGGAGATGGTCGGTGTTTTGGCGATGGCGGCAATCATAACCGATCTTCAAGTTTACTGTCCGATGAAGAGATTCAAGTTGAAATGATCGTTGCGCCATCTATGTGTCAAAAGCGTATATTATAAAGTATTCTCTGCTTACTGACTTAAGTCGGAGCTCCTGTAATGACCCCCTTTTGTTCGGTGAAACCCTAGGCAATCGTCTACTTTGCCTACAGGTTGATCTGCCACTGTATGAAGATGTATGTAGATCTATACAAAAATGTGATATTGAAATTTTTGGCACGACGCTTAAGGGTCTCTTAACCGATGAGGTGCTTGGCGGTCCCTTACCCCGCCTACCGTTAGATCCGTCACCGTTTCTATAACAGATATTGCCGACATAAGTCCCGCGAGGTCCTACTATTTGTTCAAATAAATTAAATGGATCCTTTCCAAATTGTATTACAATGGACTAAATTACATAATCTCCAATTATTCTGGAGATACCTTACCACGGTTTAAACGGGACTCCGTACATCCACATCCTGTTATACCATAACAAAAACACTGTAGTTATAACCTTGAACTACTGGGATATCGTTTGTTATAGTTCCATTGGGCATTGATATTGGGATAAAGAAAGAATTTCAGTTACCCTCGACATCAGACGAACGTTAATAATATTTATTAAGTGCAAAGTGTGATACGGCTTTTATTTATTAAGTAACGGACATCAGGAAACATTTGCCACAACATTGTTGTATACGATATACAAATTCTGTAATAAGAATTTCAAAAATGGATTAATAAACACGTAACGCGTCAATGGTGGAAACACATATCAACATCAGGTTAGACGGGGGCCTATAAGCAGCAGATGATGCAGCAGTCATATAGCCTGCAGATTGAGTTGTTTGGTTTTCAGTTTCAATGGGATAGAAATAATCAGGAACGGAAAGGTAATAAACCACACTAATATACACGGTCGAAACATGGATGGTTGGTTTGCTTAAACAAATCGCTTATATATTGACTAGTAAACGTTGTAACAAGTAATAGGAAAGAAATGTGTTCATAGTTTACCGTTCTTAACTTGGATGCTCAACCGGTTGACTAAAATAAGAACATTTTGCGTACGTTCCATCATTTTGTGTTTTTTGTTTTTCTCTCCCCGTACAGTAATTGCATTTGTGGTTTGCAGAATTGCGTAAGGTACCCGCCGCCAGCATCTTCCATGTTAAAGTTTGTTCTCTCCAATAGTACCTTAGAAATAGCACCGAACTCCCTTGGCTTCAGTAGTTGCACTGGTTCGCACGTTGGTGTTTCGATCCCTGCAAAGAGCACACCAGAGGTAAGTATTGGAAGCCGTGCTGGAGAAGTCGCTCGTGCATTCAGTGCCCTACCCCTGGAATGCCATCGGTTCCGATTTGCGTCTGATCATCACCCCCAAAGTTAAACACAGTCTTTTGCGAACGTGGCCAAAATGTAGGCGGTGGGGACCGTATCATGTGTTCGTGTACCTGCGGCAACGCTAGTGGATCGGTTTCCGTTTCGCCGTTAAACTCCTGCACGGTAAAGAAGCAAAGAAAAGTTGAAATCTTAATAGTCCGTATCGGGACGACCGGGATAGAGGAGATACAGGGAGATACATACATCGGACATTAATATCAGAATGGCGTCATCGGACTCTGTATCATCGATAACGTCCGTCACATTGTCTCGGCTAGCTAGAACCTTCTGTACGAACGGGTTATCGTTCCGTGATAACCGAAGGCGCGTTACCTCCAGCTCGTCCGATTTCTGGAACTTGCCCGGCGACAGACTCAGCATAGAGAAAGACGGTGATGACTTTCGCTGGCAGCCTTTGCTAGTGCAGTTGTAGGTAGAGACTATCGTAAGATCCGAATATAATACAAAACATCAGTATAAGATCCTGGAACTTACGTCTATCCATCAAGAGTCTTCACCAGAAACACGTTTTGTGTAATAATGGTAATGATGATGACATGTATGAGACACCCACCCACACACACACACACACACACACAAACACAGATACACACCTGATGGTTCCGATCTAGCGCGACAGTTCATCTCGCGATGGAACATAATATCCTCAAACTTGATGATTTTCTTCATCTTCCACATGTTGGAGATGAAGTGGAAAGGCTTCTTGCGGGTACTGCTGCGGCTGATACGGAGCGTTTGCTGCTGCCCATTGCTGTTGGCGTACTGTTGATTGTTGGCGTTGCTGGTGTGAATACTATTGTTGAAGGTGTGATGGTTACCAATGTTGCTGGTGGAATGGTTTTTGCTACCTCCGCCACTGCTGTTGACGTTCATAGCGGAACGAGGGTTTTTGATTGTTGGCGGGACTTTCAACCACCGTCCCGTTTTCGATGGCACTGCTATAGAACAGATCGGGTGGAGCGTTCCTGACTTTTTGGTGCGATTTTGGCAAAGCTAACCGTCCTGGGCACGGTATGTAAACATAATTTTTCACGCACTGGCGTTGCTTGCACTTGGCAGAAAGGCGATTGTTGCCAGTGTGCTGCTGACAGGGGCCCTTCCTTTGCGAGAGGTCAGACCTGCGCAATAGAATGCATGTTGCGTGTCTACCAGCTAGCCAGCATAGCACACCTTTGCTGCGCCCAGAACTGTGTCGTTCTGCATGTGAGTGTTTCCGCCTCTGTCTGTGTGTGCGTGTGTATGGGGCCGTTGTCTTATGTTGTGGGAGTGGGGGGAGGGGGGGGGGCGTGATAACACACCATAGACATTATTGGATTTGGTCAGGATGTACAGCGGATGAAGAAACGCATGGTTCAGTTGTTTTAAGTAAAATTTTGTTTTATTCAACAATGTCATGTTGGAGCACACAATTTAAGATTACTGTTCCGTCCAGGAAGATGCTTCCTACGCATCGTAGTACGTAATGTCCAGAACCATTTACGTCCAGAACCATTATCTGTCTCCAGCTGCCTACGCGTGATGGTCTCCGTGTAAATCGGAACCAATTCGGTAGGAAGGTAACCACAGGCATTACAGGCTAGAGCGTTTTTTTTTTGGGAAGCGAAAGCTGAAGAGAGATACGTCGGAGATCCCAACGAAAAGCTGGAACTGCACCGGAACGGAAGCGTGGGTGAGACATTATTCTACATGGAATTCTTCTAGTGCGTTGGGTTTTTTTTTGTGTATGTTGCTTGTTGCTGTCTGCATGATGAAATGTGACTACGAGGATGAGAATGATGAGCGTAATGGTAACGTGAAGGACGACGACGTGTGGGAGCTCATGATGACATGATGCAATGTTTAGTTTGTTCCACCTTGATGAGAATGAAAAAAACACGCACACATTTCAAACGCTTTCAAGAGAAGCGGAAAAAAAGAATGAAATTGCTAATGAACAAGGCTAATGCAGGTCCGTGATGATGGTACACATTACACATGAGGCAGACAACTACACGTACGGTAGGAATCATTTGTGCAATGATTCCAATACGTTGGAAGGTGTTGATGGACCGACTGGGTTAGTCATGTCTGCAAGAACTGTCCGTTCTAGCTGGAAGCTACCATGTAATCTTCTCCCTCCGACTGCTCCCCAGTGCTCTTGGTGCTTTTCGTGGCCTTTGGTCGCTTTTTTCGCTCGAAAAGCGTTTCCTTTTTCGCCTTACCGTGGAACCGTGGTCGGCCTTTGCCATCGGGCTTTGGCGACTCGTCTAGCGAGCGCAGCTCGTCCAGTATGTTATCCGGTTCGCGTTTCACTGCGCCGGCTGTGCTGGTTTCAGGTACGGTGGCAGCTGCCTCGGTGGAGGGTGATGGTGGTAGGGCGGGCAGTGGTTTCCCACCACCGTGCATACCCATGTACAGTGGGGCATGATGGGAGTAGGCCGGATCGTTGGAGATGTTGATGTCCGCAAAGTCACGGAAGTTGGAGAACTGTTCCTCCTTCTGCGGTTTCTGCACGAGGTACGCCAGCTGTGGCCGGCCATGCCCATTATTGCCGTTGTAGCCAAGGCCGTAGAAATCGTCCACGAAACCCTTGCTCGGGACGTCCGTGTCGTAGTAGAAGGTGCCACCTGTAACATGGGAGAGCATTAGCGTAACGTGCGTGCGTAGTGCCGGTAGCGTTGGCCTACCCTTGATAATGCCGAAGTCGCCCGAACCGAGCAGTGGTGAGGCGATTTCCGGTGCCGCCGGTACGCCCGTCCGCAGCTTGTTGAACCGCTGTTCGATGGCTGCCTCCGTCGACTGGTAGTAGGGCCGGGAGTGACCCAACGGTGGGATGTTCCGGAAGAATGTGGGATAGATTTTTTGGGCCGCCGGATGATGTTCCACGTCCGGCTGCACCTGAGATCTCGTACCGCCGCCATTGCGGCTGCTCGCGGAAGTCGACTCGATGTCCGCGCGCAGGTTGCCTAACTCTAAAACTTGTTTTTCCGGTACAGGCAGCGCTGGGGCGAAAACCTGCTCGTCGGTGGGAACGTCCGCAGGGAACAGACTGCCACCGTACAGTGACAGTGGGGTGAATGACTCTGGAAAGGTAATTATGGAAAGGTGGCGGTTACTTCGTTTGCAGCTTTTTGTTGTTGTTATATGACGCACATTTCTTATTGAGGTGATGAATGAAATGATATATAAGAGTAACAGATTACTCCAAATATTCGAGAACTCAAGGTTCTAATGGATTTTCAGCGTTCCAGAAGTAACCTTTCTAAAATTGGTTATAGTCGTACAGCGAATAACTTGATTACATCGATAATAAGTAGGTGTTAATAGCTCTTTTTTTCTCTCACTCTATAGAACATAAGGTTTTTTTACAATGACAGGAGGCAATTTGAGGAGTTAATGTAACACAGCCTCCGCTAACTTATCGCTGCTTCGAAAGTCACAGTGGAGTGTAGCCAAGCGAATGGGTAAGACCTTGATAGTTTGACTAATAGCTTAAAATTATAGAATGGTGTCTCACGTGGAGCCCGGCACAAGAGACGTACGACCCTTTCGATCCCGATAGTATCCACCTGACGACAGTTCAATCATATTTCCTAGAGCGAATGAGGCAAACAAAAAAAATTACTGCCTCAGTGAGATATTGGGGAGCGGACAGGGTGAATGGAATAAGAGACTTGCCAGAAGAAAAAAAAACAACATGGAGCATTATATTAATGATTTTGTATTAATTACTGCTGCTCACTGATCCATCCATATGACACAACAAGATGGATTAGAGGCGTGAAAGGGAAAGATGGCGAAAGAGAGAAGTAGCGATACGCCACCGCTTCGCTTGCTCATACGTCACGCGGGACGGCACACCTTTAACGAATTAGTGTGGCATGCGTTAAGTAATTCAAACTCACATGCTCAGGTGCCTAATGGAGCACACCCTTGCCGGTGGGGCCGAAAAGGAAGTTTGACAGAACGGTCCCGTCCAATTACCGCTAGAAGGAATTTCTCAAAACCCTTTCTGCCACGGTTCGGTGCGGATCGTTAATCAAGCGAATAACATCAAGGCTTCGTAATATTCGTTTGGGCCACAGCGCCGCTGTTACCGTTGTTTTCCCGCCAGTTATTACGGATCTGCTACACGGCCCGAAACGCCAACACCGCCGAGAATTGTGCAACGCGGACACCGGGCGAAAGGTATCGAACGATTGGTTCGAGTTCGGGTTTTGCGCAATTCTTTTCGCTAGAACCGAATCGCAATGGTAATCGAAACAAAATATCGTACGAAAAGAAACGAACCGAAGCAAACGTAACCGCACGCGTTTGCGCATTGCAAAAACAAACTCGGCCCTCGGATAAGCTCGATGCCGTATGGGCACGAAATCACGAACGCGCTTGGAATAAAGGTAAAAATTCCCGCCTTAGTAGCCCAGTAAAACACGGATGCGGAAAAGAGTTGGCTCAGACGAGGGTTGTCGTAACAGAGCGTTGGATCTCACACAAAAATGGATTCTTGGACCACTAGTGATTTTATTGGAAAACATCGTTTTGTTTCTGAAGTATGTTAACAAAGAAGTAGTTTATGTGTGAGATCTTTTCTTTTTAACAGGAAGTATATTAGTAAATTTCTGGTAGTACTATAAACCGCAATAGAAAAACCCTCACAAAGTTTGCAGGAGTGTGCCTCGCTGGTAGATCTCTAGATAAGTCGCGCGATAAAGTTTCTCAGCGACTTGCCCAACTTTGCCCCGAGTCGTCAGGCGAAGAGACATGATCTCTTGCACACTACACCGATGCTTTGGCATTGCTAAAACATTAGCCAAGCAGCCATGATAGCAATCAAAATTCAACCAGAGTTGAATTAAAGTTCGTAAGCCCAAGGCACTAACAGCGGCGAGCAGTGCGGCTTTCTGGGATGGTGAACTTTACGCGCCCCGTAATGCCCAACGGTTCAGCATCGCTCAAGGTTAAAGCTCACGCAGTCAGTTGGTTGACGTTGAACTCCAGCAAGAGCTGACTTCCGTCATACGCACCCGGCTATCATGGTGCCTCGTTAAGGCTTAGACTTAGCCTTATTCTTTATCTGTAAGCTTTAAGATCAAAATTGTGTGTGTGTTTTTTTGTTGTGCTTCTTCTTATGTACTCCCCTGCACTTAGTTCTAAAAGAAAAGAGCAAAAGAGAGAAAGAGAGGGAGAAAAAAGGTGTTGCGGGCGAAAAGCGAAAGTAACCGGGTGGCTGTTAAGTTCTCGCGGATCGCATTGAATTTAGAACAACCGATTGGGTCTAGCGTTCGTGCGAATCTTGGAGGGCTTGGAAACCAGTTTCATGTACGGTTGGCACTCAGGCCAGAGCCCCCTATACCTTTGCTAGTTGCGTTGAGGTAGTGTTCAACATTCACCATTTCCGGCAAATATCATTTATTCCATGTGTATATACAGTGATGGTCAGCAAAATGAGCTGTATCTGACCAAAAATATTTTAAGCTTTTATCGTGTATGAACTTAGCTGTCATTTTATTTACAGGAAGCGAAATTATTTGTACTAAATAGCAATATCAAATATTGCTCTGATATTCTAGTATTCGAAATAGTCGTAACTATTCAATAGAAGAGATTGTTTTTTCACTAAAGAACGGCCGGGCCGTGTATCTCACAAGCTATAGTTAAAATCTAAAATTCATGCAAAGAAAACTTATAGCTAGATGATTAGGAGACATTTCCCTAATGAGATAATTAATTACACGTTTAGTTTTACAACTCAGTAATTCTTCAAAAGAGATAATAACAAAGAATATATTCGTATATCAATTATACGTCTCTAATATGGCTTCGTGGCCGTACTAATGGAATAAATAAATAATAAATATTATACGACTCTACCACTCAGACACCAACGAACGATAGAGTTCCTATTCAGTTGTTCTTTGCGTAAATGTTCATTTTGCGAGAGTTGAACAATAAAAATCAGGACACTCCGATTTTAATCTATATCAATCGATAATAAATATCTTGCTAAATTAAATTTTGTTTTGTTTTGTAATAAGGGAGTAAATAAAAAACAACTATTTGTGTTGTTTGCTATCTCATGGGCTTAACAAATTCTACGACGTTCGCTAGACACTAATTCCTACTATTGTTTTGTGACAAAACACCAACAATGCCAATTTTTCATAAATTTAAAAGTGGTTTCTTCGGCAGAACACTTAGAATAAGGCATAACTCGAAAGTTTCAGTTGTTTGAGTTAAAGGTTAGTTGAGTTGGAAAAGTAACTCCGATCGCTGCTACAGTTGAATAGTTCGGCTGTCAACGGAAGAATTGAGATTATGTTCCACCTTTTAGCCAATAAAATAAACTGACCCCAGCTTCAATGATTTACTGGTTATTACAATGTTTTAGAAAGTATAATTATTTAATTTTTCTTTTACTGAAGAATTGATTGCCCACTGGTTTTGGATACTAGGAAAAAATACAAAAATTCCCGGTAACATAGCAGAGGAAATCTGAACATCTTCAAACAGCCTTATCTAAATGACCACCACTGTACCTATGTACTTGAGTCCATTTTTTTCCATGGAGAACTTCCAATCGAGCGTAATGTAAAGAACCTTCTTGAGGACAATGTAAGCCTTTAAATTTGCTCTCATAGAACAGAGTGTGTATTTGCTGAGTAAATATCAGCAGTCACCGCTGAGCAGGGTGTAAGAAAGTTGCAGTAACAGGTGCCATAAAGGATGTGCCTATTAAAGGCCGCATAATGCACACCGTCCCCAAAACCGTACGGCTTGATGATGTACAGAGATCGGAAATGAGTGATCACTTACTTCCCATCCGACCCCGGGGAGGGTAGTCAATAGACCGTACCGCGGACATTATGTGTGTACGACATCGGCAGTAACCCTGTTCGGGCCAAGGGTAAATGGTACAAATATTAAACCTCCATAATTGTAGGCTCGTTTCAGCGTTCACAAAGGGTGCCCCATGGTTTTCCTCGTTTACGTGTATGCACACAACAAAATGCACAACCCAATTTGGCATTATGCAGCAGCGGTGGCAGTACAATTGAATCGAGGCGGCAGCGTATACACCGACGGTAGAACACATACACATCGCTAGCTGGAGTAAGGTTGAGAAAATTGGTCCCCCCAGAAACTGTGTGACAGAAGCATGAAGGAGTGAAGGGGGAGTTAAGAGCGCAGCAACACTCTGGCTGCGACCTGATGTCTATTGGGGTTGGAGTGGCCCGTTGTTGCGGGTGGTGGTAAAGAGACGGTTGGGTACTTGCTGTACCACATAGGCAGACATGCAGGAGAAGGAGTCTTTGTACACTGTTCCGTGGGTGAGAATAGCAAACCACATACAGCTCCAAACGGTGCCGGTGTGTTTGTAAAATGGGAGCAATATGAGAACCGAACCTACAAACAAAGCAGAACATATGAAGGTCCAACGGTGGCTTACAGTTTTGCTGCTTTGGGAGGCCTTTTTTTTGTGTGTGAGTTGTGTTGTTTTGATCTCCAAGACACGGTACTTCAAAGTTGGCAACATTGGGAAGTGTTCTTCATTTGCTCCGTAGCTCCATTCTGTCGTCTAGTTGACTTTTGAGATGCTAATGACGTTCATTACACACAGCAAACAGTAAACTACAACTGCACGTTTAGGTAATCAGATGAGAGGAGCTTGAGAAGTGCATTTGCTGATGTACGTTTGTAGCGTACCATCTGCCATTTACCATAAACAGCAGCTGAGGCTACTGCATCGTTGTTGCAGCGATGGCACCATCACGTCTTCTTCAGCTAACCAGTTTTCCCCTATTCGGTGTTGCGTTGCGGAAAAGGTCCGGCTGCCGGTGGTTCTGAGATGCGATGTCCGTCCTGATTCAGTTGACAGCGCCAAAAGCTTTGTGGACATAAACGGACAGGTCCGTTTACAGCCGCGCATCGATCACGTCATAGAAAACGGCCGTGCGGAATGATTTACACGCTTCGTCCAACGTAACATCATCGTTTATCGCCACCCGCTCCATGACTCCACCGTACCGGGGGAGCGAAATGCGAAAAAGTGATCGCCGCGGAGTCGTGCACGCAACATCTCAACGCCTATTACGCGCAAGTGTTTCGAGTGTGCGTTTTCCCAAAATCGCACGCCTGCTCGGTGCAGTAAGGTGTACCGAAGATGGTTACGATACCACGAGACGCACTCGGACAGATGACGGACGGTTGATGGGCAGGTGAAAGAAAGACACACAACAACAACACACACTCAAAAAAAAAAAAAAAAAAAAACAGGGGGAAAACGAAAACGAGCGTACGAAATAGAAATGGCCGGTGCTTCGTGATAGTGCACGTTGAGAGGAGATAGATACGCAATACGGTGCAAAAGGAAGAGAGAAAGGAGGCCATCAGCAATGGTAAGACCGCTCCGGTGGGTATGGAGGCAGGTAACAACAAAAAAGAAAGAAAAAAAACATGCCTATTATGAAACCAGTAATCCACTACTTCCCTACCGAGGCTGGTTTACTGTTTGTACTGCTGCAGCTTTCCCTCCACTCCAGAGGTTTGAAGTTCCGCGTCGGAAGTTTGGTTTCGGCACATTAGCCCGTGCGCAAGTCTTCGCACCATTAAGCCTCCCAAAAATAGCTCTGTTGTGTGTGTTTTTTCATTGGTAGTCATGGATCATCTCCAACCTCCGATGAAGTTCCTCAAGAGGAGATATTGATGATAGATATTTTAGCTGAAGGAGCCTGTTGAGCTGTGAAGTTCAGGTACTTCAGCTTATAGTTGCATACGATTTCAAATACAAGTTTGCAGCAGCTCGCAGCATCTGAAAGTGATACGGCGCTTGTTGCACACTTCCTCAGTAGCATCATAACGCATGTGTAACAGTGTGGAGAAAGTGACTTCTAGGAAACCAGTAAATCTGGATCGGTTTTTGTGATCGGATTCGATCGACACGGGTCCCCCTCACTTGTCCCCTTTGGACTTACCATCGCTGGACGCTGATTGATGGTGGCTGATTGTGGATTTGGACGACCTGCCGTCACCGTCCGCACGGGAAGCAATGACGACCAGCAGGACACAGGTGAACCGGTAGTAGCACATTGCTCACACACTCGTTGGAATCGCTCTCTTTTTAAGCCGGGTTGCATAACCTGCGCTTGCTGACCGTTCCCCTTTATGCCAGGCGGTTCACTTGGAACGACACTTTGCCTCACACTGGCCCGATTTCGTTCCGCTGACACTACACCACGGCACTAGCGATGCGTCAGATAGTGGAGCTTCCTGTGCGCTAGAATACGCCAGGTACACGCTCAATCGCCGACTCGCCCACGCCTGTGCAGCTGTGCCCACTGGCAGGACTCTCGGGTCCTCCGGTGGACCAGGATGTGGACCGGTAAGTAGAACGCCTGCGCAAACCCGGACGCACTCAACACATCGCTGCTCAACGTTTAAAAGTCAAGATCCCCCCTTCAGGGAAGCTTTCCAGTACGCTTTCCAGTTGTATAACGTTCTGGGCGTACGCGAAATTGTCTCGACAAAGCCCAAAACACACAACAACAACAAAAAAAAAAACGACACCAGCACAAACACCAGAACCCACCGTCGCGATGTTACCGTCCCGACGTACTATGCCGATCTGACGTGTTTACTTTTCCTTGCCGCACGCTCAATGAATGAGAAAAACCACTTTTCACTTTCTTCAGACGACAGCGAGGTTGGTTCGCGGCCAGCGCTCGGCTCTGCCGTTTCGTTAGGCGGGTTTTGCTGACTCTGTGTGTGTGCTTTTTTGTTGTTGTTTCGTTGTTGTTTTGTTTTACCCTTGTTTTTTTTTGGGGTGGGAGCGTGCACGCTCCGAACATGAAGTTTCGGCATCGCGTACCGTGTCGGCTGGTCTGCCGCCGTCTCACGCGGGTATCGCACTGAAGCTGGGCGCTCCGTGGTACACCAGCACGCAGACTAGTGCACTGGTGGTCGGGCACAGGTGGCACGGGAGCTGTACGATAGCACTCCCCGTTCGGAGGCTTTAACGCTGCCAGAGGCCGATATGTAGCGTGGCGCTCCCAGGAACTTACAAATGATGTCCGGCAGCTCGGTAATGGGAGTGTTTGAAGCTTGGAAATATATCACTACGGGGGTTAGAATAGGAATAGAATGTGGCGGCTCAGAAGTTGATCTCATCCATCATGGTTCATTTAAAGTGGATAATTCAAGACATTTTTTTTCAAAGATAAGATTTCGTTTCTTCTCTCGTGGTTTACATTAAGAAGCTTGAGTTAAAAGCAAATGCTTCTTTTCAATATCGTTCTTTCTGTGAATATTGATGCTATGTCCTCATCGTGCTCAGTAAACAGAGATTCAAAGAATACCTGTTTTACAAAATTTACTATAAAACTTTAAGTTACAATCTTTTTGGAAAAGCAATCTAGCTCGAAACAAAAAATGGAAAATAGCTGAAACTATACAATGGATAAGAATTGAATATCCTCAAAGGTACTTTGCAGGTTTTCAAAGATTAATTCCAAACGAAGTAAGCTTCCTTTTATCCAACGTCTAAGTAATCCTAGGACTCATTATCTGTAAAAACTTTCTAAAAAATCGAAAACAGAGTTTCCTCGGATTTTAATATCCTCAAGGAACTTTGCAGATATTCAAAGACGCATTCCATAGCAGATATTTAGTTATAAGTTTAAGTAAGCTTTCTTTTGTCCAACATCTCAGGATTCATAGTCTCAGGACTGTAAAAAATCTCTAAAAGATCACAAATCGAAATTCCTCAGATTTGAATATCCTCAAAGGATCTGTGCAGATTTCCAACGATTAATTCCAAACCAGATATTTAGTTAGAATTTGAAATAAGCTTTCTTTTATCCAATATCACAGAAAGCCTTCGACTCAGTGTCTGTAAAAAGTCTCTTAAAGATCACAAATAGAGAGTCCTATGGTTTGAATATCCTCAAATCCAACTTCCCACAATTCCATGGTCACACTGTGTGTAAATAAAATAAAATATCTAAAGGAGAGATTTCTTGGGTTGTAATATCTTCAAGGAACTTTGCAGATATTCAAAGACTAATTCCAAACCAGGCATTTAGTTAGAATTTGAAGTAAGCTTTCTTTTACCCAATATCTCAGGAATCCTTGGACTCTTTATCCGTAAAAAAATAGAATACTGAAGGTAGAGATCCCCGGGATTTGAATCTCCTCAAAGAAACTTTGCCTAATTGCTAAGTAAAAGACTAATTGCTAACTATAAAATAAGCGTTCTTTAATCCAATATCCCAGAGTGTACCCAATTTAGTACATGAAAGCTCGTGGATCGAAACTCATCTCTTTCTACGCAGAGTTTATAAAGATTCAGTGTTCGGTACAAAATAATCTAGTAAAGTATAACATGGCAGATACTGTCGGATATTTAGACAATCGGCTGACGGAGAAGAAGAATTCAATACATTTATTCTACATAGCTATCTGATGATCTTCAACCAATTGACAACTAATTATATTCCTTATATTAATTGTTTTCTAAACGCTCTATAGATGTGTTAAATTAAAAGAAAAAAATAGTTATTTTTAATATTATATTTGTATAGAAATAATATTTCAACAATTTTAAGTTCGAGTCACTATTTGAATCGTAAATTACTGATGTATTCTAAGTACCTGAGCACTTAGTCCACCATCTCTACCAGTGGAACCCGGCGTACCATGCGAAATCGCTTTTTTTGGTGTGTGTCGTGCTTCAAAGTGAAGGTGTTGAGAGAGCTCTCGTGCCGATCGCTTCACTTCGTATTGGTTTGTTCGAGCGCGTGCGAGCTAAAGTGCATCTCCATTGCGCGCACACACTACAGAGAGCTTGAAACGCTGGCACACCGTGGGCAAGGTGTAAGGCGAGCGGCTGAACGGAGTTTGGTGCAGTTCTGCACCTTAAACAACAACAGCAGCAAAACCCGAAAGCACACGGTTCGGTTTTTTCGTGGCCATGTGACATAAGAGGCAAACCTCGACGGTATAGTTTCCGAAGCGCGCTCGTTCCCTCGGCTAGCGCGCCTGGTTGGTTTTTTGTTATTTTGGCGGGAGGTTAGCCGTGTTTGAAGCCATGCTTTCGGTTTCCCTCACCGTTCGGTTGGAGGTTTTGAAGCTTCTCTCGATTACATTGCAAACCCGCACCCACGACCCGTGCCGGCCCGTCGGGACGGATGAAGATGGTAAGGCTTTGGAAGCGCCACACCGAAGATACGGTTACGTCTTCGCCGATTGTTTGTGTTGGGTGTTGGGAAGCCTGGGGGCCGATAGAGCACATGGCGCCAAATGGTACAAGTTGCGCGGCGCTGGTTTCTTTCTTTCGCGCATTTCGATGTGTATGTGTGAAAGAGTGGGAGGGGGGAGAGAAGGAAGAAGGAGGAAGGGTTGTGAGGTTGCTGTTACTGCGCTTGCCATTTAGTCATTGAGCGGACGCGAGCGAATGGAAAACGTTCATAGCAACAACAACTACAGAGAAAAAAAGATACAAAAATCGAACGAAAGTAACACAAGGAAATAGAGCACGGTGGGTAGGGTGGGGTGTGTATGTGGGTGCAAAAAAACAACAAGAAACCAACAAAAAAAAAAAAACCATGCACACACACAACTAAATTTGAAGTTTATCACGAAACCAGAACAGTGCACAGGGTAAAGCGAAGAATAGGAGGGAACGAAAATTGGTAATACAGCAAAACCAATAGGCCAGAATGGTTATGGCTTAATTTATGAGCATGTTGCATGTTGCCCGATCGGAAATTATGCCAATGATTTGGTGACTCAACCAAGCGGGTATGGGGTTTTTTTTTTGAGAAAGCGATAGCCTTTAAGCATATTTGCTTATTCTATCGCAATCAGCTGATTTTTTCCCCCTTTAATAAAAGATTACGCTGTCTATTATGTGTTGGCTTTTTTCTTCTCCTAGACACAGAAAAGCTTCGGTTTGGTTATGTTCCCTTACCTACTTGATTATGTTTCGCTTTATATTTTAGATATGATTTAATTGGGCCATTTTGTGTATAATTTTATTGCATTATGAATAATATTGGCGTATAATTTCGACCTACTTTCAAATGCGAGGGTAAGCTTGGCACAAACATTTCAACCCCTATTTGTAAGCTGCAAGAAAAGTGCATCGAAGCATAAAGCTGCAGCATGAAACGTTACATGAAATGTTTCATGAAACATTCACAGTTTGTTTCACAGCAAAGCTTTTAACCTTTGTGACAGGAAGAGCAGAAGTGTTTGTTTATTTGATTATAAAAAAATATCCGAAAATTATAATTTAGAAGAAAAAAAGGTTGACAAATTATGAGAACTTTAACAATACAACACATCGGGACCAAAAATATAAATTAACCCTTGTGGTTATCATATAATGCGTTACAGCGTTACGCGATACTCGAATAACGCTGATTCAAGGTACGCGAAATTAAAATTTTGATATTTTGTAGATTTTTTAGACAAATTTCAGTCCAACAATTGGAAAATAAAATAAATCTATCTCTTATAGTCACTAGGAAAACAATAGCTTGGGAAGAGAGTAAGATTAGTGATTATTTTTCATTGCGATGAATCGGTGAATGAATGATTTGTTATACGGAGTCGAATCTTGAACTCATTTTGTTTCGATTCATCTCTGCTTCGTGTTTAAACTCACTCACTCGTGTTAAAAGAGTGAGTGAATTGGGACGTGAAAACGTAATAAAAAGAGTCATAACAGATTTTTACGCTTAGCTGAATTCATTCTTACAAACTAGTGATGAATATACTTAGGAGTGAGTTGATTCTAATGTAAAAGAATCCCTCCAGATCTCGCTTAGGATTTAACTCACACCAAAAAGCATCAGTTGGGAATGAGTTGTCTAATGAATAAATGATTGAAATTACGCACTTAGTGAGTTACTTCTGACTGTGATGATTTTCATCTCTATCTGATTCACTTTTATTTAATTAACACAATCATATTAAACTCAATAATGTTTTAAAACGCTATGAGTGAGCCGCTAGCCGAAAAAAAAGAATCAAATCACAATAAAATCACTCACTCAATCTGGTTTAATTCACTGAAGTGAGTTTTTATAATCATCACGTTAAACTCGAGTTCCTTTCATCGAGATCAATTTGAACAGGAGCAAAATGTTACACAACTGTTCCAAAAATATACGAAAAAGAGTTAAAAGTTTTAGCTTGTTTTAAAATATCATTTGGCATTAAAATAGAAAATTAGGAATGTAAAAGAACCCGATATGCATGTTTTCTTCATATAACAAGGAAGCACAATATTTTTATGTATCTCTGCAAGATTTTTTAAATACTTTCGATAGCAATTGGAGTACAAATGGAACAGCCGAATATTTTATTAGACAAAATAAACTATTTTCAGACATTTTTAAAACCATAGTTTAAGGTGAATGACGCACAAAGTGTATTTGCACGTGTTTTGTTTCGGGGTTTTTCGTTTCGGCAGATAAGAATTCTATTTATTGCACGATCAACACACATATTTGGACAACCAGTACATAACTTAGACCTCCATACTTTACCATAACCCCCATCAAAACGCATTCTCCAATAATAAAGACGTGACACAACTTTTTGAAAGCATTTTTGCTAATCCCGCACTCGGGTTTTGGGTTCGTTCTCACACGCACGCACCATTGCAAGCGCGTTACGATCTTGAGTGATGCTGACTGGGAAATGCGATATCTTGCCGAATGCCGGGCTGGTGAAAGGTGTCGGGTTCACCGGGCAACAGACAAGTCGGTGTCAACGGGAAGGATGATTTTGATTCACCGCTCACACGCTCGCACTATATCCGGTACATTGGCAAACGCACAGAAAATACGGTAGAATACATTGTTCGGTTGGGTTTTGTTTCCATACACTGATTTCGTTCGTTTGCAACAATACCCACGCGAAGGAATAGCGCAAAGCGTACCAGATCGGTCGGATTGATCGTGTCGCTCCGGGGGTGGGTCCCCCATCATCACCTTACAGCGTTCTCGTTCCGGGCAATCTTTACATCTTCGACATTAATATGCCACCGTAAAGGAAGTTTTGGCCGGAATGGAACTGTTGCTGTTGCCAAAGTTTCCATGGGAAAATAGATAAGCAATCGGTGTTTGTGTTTGTCTAAAATAGAAAAAAAAAACGAATAAATAAATAGATGGTAAGATAGAGTAATAGAACTCAAATTATAAGCGTTTAGGGTATTTTTGGAATTGTTTACACTATTTTCTTTTCTTGGTGTAACTAATACAGTGCAGGATTTGTGTTTTATTCCCATCTACATGTCATCCGTTTTTATGGATATCTATTTTCCCATGCGGGATCATCGAGTTGCATCACGTCTCGCACAGTAGACAATGGGTTGCAATGGTGCGCAGTGTTCAGAACACCCACCATGTCGCGGAGGCGGTCGATCGACATCACAACATCAGCTTAAGGGCAACCCGCAGCGCAATCCGGTAGAGATTCGGTACAGCCTGAGGGCGGATGCACACCGAAAACAATCCTCTGGAGCTAGGTCAACACAATAGCTTAAAGACTTGGCAATGGGGCCGAACGAGGATGAGCTTCGATGCGACTAGCTTTACTTAAATTTACACTACCGCATGGGTGGTCGTCGGTTTCAGAAGCCTCACATAGGGGTGTGACTAAAACGATACGCCACGAAGATGCTGGAACTATGAGCGAGGGAAAAGAGAAACGTTAGGCAATTGCTTTAATACAGAGGGTAAGGACATTCCTCTACGTAGAAGCTTCAAGACAAAAACCTTCCAGTGCAACACTTTCAATCCATCGACGCCAAGTGCTGCTGTTCGGAGTGGGATTTGCGAAACTCCCGCTGTTTAGGGCATGTTTTTTACGGGTTTTTTTAATTCTTAGGGTCGCCGACTTTCCTAAACACAGCGCGCAACTACCTTCCGAAATGTCCTGAGTGGTTTTGAACTTCGGTCCCCGGGTGCATTCGTCATCACCTCTTCGACAATCGATGGAAGAAGGTTTTTGTCTCTCACGCTTTTCCGTTGGAATAAGATACAGGGAATGGTTAAGGATCGTGCGAATGTCATAGTGTCGTGTTTAGTAAGCATTTTCAAGGGCTCTTTTATTTATTGATGGTCTCGAGTCGCGACCTTTTAGGAAATAGTTTCTCTAACCAATTTTCGAGGAGTTCCTTCGAATTTATTCCAATACATAAATATATGACAGGAAATTTAGAACAAACAGAATCATCTCATTTATAAAAAGCTAATATAGATATATATATTAATATTAGCTATTAATAGATAGCTAATATCCAATGTAATAACCCAAGGCTTCTGGAAGTAAACAAAATATTTTTAGTTTTACATTTAATTCTTGAGATTCTTGAATTGAAGTGCATGTTGCGGTCGTTATAGGACAGTAACTAATAGTTGTAGTATTTTTAAGAATTTAGTCGAAAATGTAATTTACTTATGAGTAGTTTAGTTATTTCAAGAAACGTCTATCAATTTTCCAATTCCTAAGTATGAAAAAATAATTGAAAATTAATGGAATTGAAGATTCAGTTGAGCCTAATGTAAATTAGTTTGTTATTAAAAATTATTTTTTTTTATAACAAGAATTTAGTATTAAGAATATTTTTGAAAGCATTGATCTAGTAGACCAGTTTTCTGTTTTGGGCAAATACAGTACTGGACAAAAATATGTACGTACTTCATGTTAGTATATTTACATCGCTATAACATTCTTATGGAGGAATTGTAGCATTTTTTATGTAAAAATTAATACCTCATCATCACGTCGTTCTGTTACATAATTTTTTGGCAATTTGAATAAATACCAGCATAAGCCAATTTTTAGGTGAACTAAATAAAGTACGTTTTTATTGTTGATTTACTTTACTTAGATACAATCAGAACAAATGGCAATGAAACAAATTTCTGTGCATATCCGCAAATTAATCGTTAAAAAATCATCATGAATGTCTGTCGAACAGAGAGATCGCTCGGAAATATAATTGCAAGTGTGCAAGACCGAGAGGCAAGGCAGTAGAAAGAAACGAAAGAAAACAAGCAAAAATGATCGCAAAATTTCTTACGAAGAGGCCAAAAATCCGTCGATAACCAGCCGTGTGACCGAACTGTGCGTAGATATTAGCAGTTTTTTATTTATCCATCCATCCTTAAAATGATACCAATGTCCAATGAATGATGATTTTTGGAGGATTAAGCGACTAACTTTGCCCAGAAGTACATATGCAAGCTACTGGACTTTTTTAAACAAGTTCTATGGAATGATGAGAGCAAGTTTCATTCAAAACCATCCAAAACCTCGTTAAAAGTATAATATACACGTTATAATAAATTAGTTTTTCGCTATAATAAATTTAAGTTATGAATTCTTGAAATGCGTTCCTTATTTTGTCCATCAAAAAACCATGAATCTCCCAAAAGTATATGAATCTCTCATTTCATATTCCGAAGATACATATGTAATAGGAATGTTCGTCCAAAAACACCGAAGTGATATCTTTCGTAGCTGTTGCATGAAATAAAAGTTTTTAGAATTATTGAAGGTGCGTACTTTATTTCGTCCAGTACTGTACATGAAAATGATAAGAAATTTAAAGGCTCTTTTGCAACGAATTGTCTTTTAAATTTAATTTTCCCTCAAAGAAAAGAAATCACTTAACGGAACTCAACCGAAACAGACCTGCTCTGAAGAAGAGGTGCAATTAATCGGTTCAAAAACTTCGGTTCGCAAACACTCGACGTACGGTCGGGTATCCTGCCCGGCAGCAAACATTCCCGCTGGCGGCTTAAAGCAAAACAGACGAAACGTTACCGAGTTACGCAGAACCGTTCCGTGCGGATCATTTTCCGCATCACCGGGCACGAAGCATCACACGGAGTGCACCGTAAGCATCGATCATCCCCGTGTACTGAGCGGGTGCGCATTCTTTCGTTTCCTCATTACACGCATTGGGTTTTTTTTTTGGCTAGAGGAAGAAAACAAAATCTGAGTGGCTCTGAGCCCGGCTTAGCCCCCGGGGGCAACCGAACAGGACCGGCCTAATGAGAGCGAAAATTGCCTTTAAGACTTTAAGCAACCGTGGCTACCATTTCGGCCATGGAAAGGAACTCCTCTATGAAAAGGAGCGCTAATTGGCAGTAGGCTTTACTAATTGCTACGCACCGCATTACGTTGCATCGGTACGGATAGAGTTTTTGGTGGGCTTTACGCTATCGGACAACTCCACGGATCTTCCATATTAGCTTATTTGGCCAGGAGGTACATCAACATGGGAAGTGAAATTTCCAACTGCCTGCAGTAGTTGATTGATGGGACTGAGAATATTTTTACAATAAAGAAAAAACGATCTTCATTTTGAGCTGACCCAACGGCCCAAGTTCCGGGATGGAATTTTCCCCTCTTTTTCCACACTATCCAAGGGTTCGTCATCTGCTGTTCCGCGCAGTCACCGGGCGAGGTACCAACTGACGTTATCTATCGTGTTTTCCCACACTACATCACGATGCTTCGCCGTGAGCATCAACCTCCCCCATATCTCGGAGTTACTGGATGTTGGAATCTATTGAGGGGTTGAATCATCGGCGTATAGATCATACACTCAAATTGATATATTTAATTGATCTATCTCACCATAAGTTTGTCCTCTTTAAAAAGACTGGAAATGATGAGCGGTCTATACAATTTGATATAGTAGGAGAGATGAAGTTATCGCCCAATCTCTGCCCCAACTTCCCGACGTAGTGTTTCGTACCGAGGTCCATTGGAATATTGGCGATTTGGTCCCACACATCCACATCCGTCAGCTGTCGGCAGTCATCTACCGTCAGCTTGGTAGGTGGCAATATGGCACGGTGAACCTGTTAGGGCACCTAACGAGGGTGGAAGATGTTACCGACCGTCCGGTGATAATGTACCATCATTCGGTGTTTGTTTCCGGTGGGAAAATAGGGGACCACATTGTGCTGTTCGTTCGTGCAGTCCACTCCCTATATCAGCATATCGATAGTGCCGGCTACCTGAACGACAAAACCGTATGGGAATGAACGATAGTTATGCACGTTGCATTTGATTACAGTTATGCTGATTGTTTCACACGTGTGAGACAGGGTGTGCGGGCGAAAGAGACCCTAGCGGAAGGGAATGGGCATGTGTGTTGCTGTTAGGGTTTTCATTACGCATGGTATGTGTCACAAGCGGTTTGTTACATTGGTCCAGTTTGAATATTGAGAGTGAGAAGAGAAAAAAACGCAATCCACAGCGCTTTAGTAAACGTATTGAGTCGACGCGCTCTAGTGTGATCGATTGATTCGGTAACGAATCGATTATCGAGACGGAAAAGAAGCGAGCAGTAAAAACTGAACATAATTTTACACACCAAGGTAGGGAAGCTATTTGCCTTTCCTTTCTTATTGCGGTATACAGTTGATATTTTCGTATTTGGAGCACCTTGAAATTTAGACGAGAATTGAGTTATTCAAGGGTGGTAAACACAATTCGAGGTATATAGGAGAGGTGAAGATATCGCTCAATCTATGCCCCAACTTCGCGACTTAATGTATTAAATGATGTTAATAAATTTCAATAAACCAATAAAAACATAGACATCTAGCTCTCCCAATAATTATTAATAAAGATTTATTTTTTAGTGGATACATTTTGTCATATTTGCTTTGTGGTTGTTTCCTTATACATATTTTCCAGGCAATAAAGATTGCACAGTTAGTTTTAAGTTTCCATGTAATGCAATATTTAGCATAAGCCTCAAGAACTGTCTTAGTGGTAAATAATTGTTTTGGGATGTTTAGCTGAGGATGTAATTGCAATGTCATCTGCGAAGAGAAAATTGGAGCAGTTTCCTAATTTTCGAATATCTGATATAAACATGTCAAATAATGATGATAACACTACCTAGTGGCCTCCAACCACAGGTACGCAACATAGTGATATAAATTTTCCTATGTATACAACATTTTCCGATTTTCTAGAAAGGATTTAACTTTTTTTTAAATAATGTTGCTTGTTGAATGATATTGTTGCTTTAAAAACATACAATTGGTTTCTGGAAGCAATTAACTTTGGGTTTGTAACTTTCAGGGTTTGTTGCGGTCTTTGCCAGGCTTGTCTAAGGCTACTATTTTGGCTTATTTCATTGATACAGGAAGTAGCCGAGTTTAAGACATGCGTTGTATGTCAGGATTATATAGGTTAAAGCTTTTATAGGGAATCTTTTGATAAATTTGTTATCGATTTCATCGCAACCAGTTGACTTTTTAGTTTTAATTTTTTTTATCAGTTTTTTTTAGTTCTTTGCATTTGATAATTCATATTGTTATTTCATGATGTTGAGCGTTATCCCTAAGTACATTCTTTTCTAAAAGACTAAAAGGCTTTTTGTGGGTCAAATTATGAGCATTTTCGATCTGATCTTTAAGAGCGTTACATTCTTCAGTAGCAGTGATTAAAACGGAATTTAGGTTTTTCTGATTGAGAATATTTGGTTGTTGATTTTTAATGGTTTTTATAAGGTTCCAAAGCTTCCAAAACCAAAGAGTTATTGTGTTGTGTGTTTATGATTTCGAGTATGCTACTCCATGCTTTATTTCGCTCTAGAGATATCAAATATTCTATTTTTTCGTTTTAGGAGATAATAAGTTTCCCGGTATGAAGTATGTAGTTTATGTCTCTGCCATTTCTTTTTTCCTAAATTTAATCCTAAATTTTATCTAAGATATTATGTCATCTGGGAGAATAATATTATATTTACCTTCGTTTTGTAACGTTTCGTCGATTTGATCACAATTAAAATTTCGCTTAAGTGAACCGTGGATAAAATAATTACTTATGATGCTTTTAAATCTTTAGATATATTTAAAATATTTGAAGAACCTTAAATCAAGTCTCAAGATATTAAGGCACTCAATATATTGAAACATCCATAGAAGGGTTTGTTCAATCGCTCAATTTTAATTAACCGATTGCAGATCGTACCGATTACTTAAGCACGGTAAAGTTGCACGACTTTAAGCTTAACCATTGGTACGGGAAACTCGACCAACATGTGCGTATGCGTTTGGACCATAAACCGAGTTGTTTAAGGGGGGGGTCCGTGCGGTGGGACAGCGCTAACCAGACACGAACATAAAGCAATACCGGCGTTACGGTAAACGGTAGACCAGCGCGTAGCTCATTAATAACTTCATTTCCTTGAAGCCTATAAGCTGGCGATGGTGAGAAACGCCGACGGCAAGAAAAAGCGAGAAGGCGAGAGGAAAAGAAATAACACAGAAGACAAAAATTTCCCTCCCAGCAGCTGAGCAGCACCTCAATCGAGGGGTTTGGTAAGGCGTGACGAACGCACCGAAACGATATTGAAACCAAAGTGTTATTGGAGCATATTTCGCTAACTGATTCATTCATCGGTCCCCAAAACCGGGGCACTCGAGGTGTTGTTAGTTTTTTTTGTTGTTGTTGCTAATAGCCCAAACTGTGAAAGTGACTAATGAATGTGTGGAGGCACAATTCCTGGGGTTCGACTCCAACGAACAGGTGTTCGGCATTTGCCATGTACCGTGATGCTCTATGGGAGTTGTGGAATGCGACAGACATTTTCAATGTCTTCAAGTGGACATTTGTTTGTCCTTTCAGGGGTTTGTTTTTATTTTAAGTTTCTCCTTTACCTTGTTGAGATGTGTAGAGGGATCTGCCTTCTGCCGTTTGAGGTTTATTTATTCAGGATCACTTCTGACCATCTGGGGGCGTATGATTTGTGCAATTTTTAACCGGAAGACTGTTGAGCTTGAGGTGAGAACGTGTGTGTACTACCTTGCAAAAAAAAACAGAAGAGTCAAGTTGTGTCTCAATTCCGGACGAATCTCTCCTTTGGTGAGGTGTAGTGTTCCAGCTGACAAAACTGTCGTCACCTTGTCTCTTTGACTCACAGTACTCCCAAGCTGTTTGCTGATACGAAGACGTAGACATTTTGATTCTGTTTGTCCCACGTGTGAAGCTTTTCCCGACCGGCTGAGCAAAAGCAGCCAAAGAAAAGGAAGTCATACGCGCCAAACATAGACTTTGGGACCCCCAGCCCAAGGGCTCACGCGAGGTACGGAGATTACATGGAAAAAATTCTGACAAGGATTACCGAACCATTGACAGTCAGTGGAGCTTGTCGCGTACCGAAATGCAGCAATCCCATGACCCTGGGCTCAGGTACGGATAGGCAGACGATACAGGCGCATCGTCGGAAAACCAGTCCGAATAGTTGAAAACCCTGCGGCGCGTATGAGAAGCTCCGTTTCCGTTCCATGCTAGGTACGGCCAAGCCTAGCCAACCACTTGAGTTACGGGACGATTCAGTTGAGTTGCAATGATGCGGTGCGCGTAGTTTTATCCCTGTGTAATAAGTACGGCAAATATGGCAATCCCCATTTCACCGCACCCTACCGCTGGTGGTGAGCTGATACACGGGCGCATCCGAAAAGCGGTGTAAAAAAGTAAGAAGGCAGTCATCGATGCTTAAACAACAGCGAAAATTAAAATACCCAGCAGCAGCTGTACAGTGAGTTTGCCCATCAATCGAAAGTCTGCGAGGGTTTTTCGGCAATGCCAACCGCCGGAAATGTGTACGCCGAGCGATGAAGATTTCTTGATTTGTATCACCGGCTTCGGTGAGGTTTTGGTGAGGGATTCTGGGATTTTTTTTTCCTGTTTGAGACGGAACTGGTGGTGTAACCGGAGCAGGATATTCCCCGTCCCGGTTCGGTGCCAACGTTAAGTTGCTAAATTGTGCCTTTACGAGTGACTTTCGCCGCTTCTACACTGGCACTGGACTGGCATCTGCCAGATACGATCATTCGCCATTGATGTAAAAGTCGCAGTCACTTTCCAGACAGTGGGCTACGAGTTTCAGCAAAGATGCGTTGCTGGATTGAATTATTTGGCATTTCCCACGAAATTACTGCTGAGAAGTTAGGATCTCTTGACGGAACTTTATTGGAGCTCATGTTTGAAGTTAAAAATAGCTTGAAAACTCGTTTCAAGGTAAACCTAAAAAAAGCGTTAGCCATCAACAACTCCTCATGGAGATATAAGAAGTAATATCATCTTCTGCGCTGTTCACGACTTGGAAGAGGAGCGAAAAAAAATCTAGCACTTCAAATTAAAGTTTTTGAACTTTTCAGGCAATGAACTACGAGTTTCAGCAAAGATGCGTTGCTGGATTGAATTACTCGTCATTTCTCACGAAATTACTGCTTAGAAGTTAGGATCTCTAGGCGGAATTTTATTGGAGCTCAAATTTGAAGCTAAAAATATATTTAAAGTACGTTTCAAGGTAAACCTAAAAAAAAAGCCATCAACAACTCCTCAGTGAGATATAGGAAGTAATATCATCTTCTGCACGGTTCAAATTAGAGCTGCGCGAAACACACAATAAACCGAATGGGAGGAGGATGAGTCTAACAACGCGTAATAAAATCATCGCACCTTCCACGATAGACAGGCAGAACCTAGCGTCCATATGCGACCTCCGGCTCAATGCAGAAAGGGGGAATCGGTTGATGCAGCTGAAAAATTCACCAAAAACCACTTCGGGTACCCTTCAGGGCAAATGGAAACCGTGCGGGATCGTTTGCTTTTGCGAGTCAAATTAACTAAACGACTGCTGAAGCCTTTATCTGCACGTCACCTCATTTTACCGGGGCCACGAATCATCGAGCCATTTAATAGACAGTGGCAATCATGTTTTCCCCTGCGCTTTTAATGCGCTGTGTACGTGTGTGTGTGTCTGTGTGTGTCTGTATGTATAGAGAGCCCTGGCTCTTCGACATATGGTGATGAACCACAGCGCCGTATAGCCCTAGGGTAGCGTGTCCGTATCGTAGCGCAGTATCACACTCCGGTATCATACGCTACCATACTGGTTACGATCGTGGTAAATCCCATCGGGAGGATTAGCTTTCAGCGGCTCCGGTTCAACCATTTCGGCAACGGGCTGACTCCTGTTGTTGTTTTCCCTTTGCGTTTTTGCACAGGGAATCAATGCCAACAGAGCTCCAGGGTACGCTAGATTGATGCCGGCAGACACGGCTATTTGTTGATTTGCTCGATAATTTCTCTTCCCTGTTTCCCGGCAAAGCGGGAAGTTCTCGGTGATCGGAGATAGTGAGCACACCGTGCCGTCAGTAAATCGGTTACCGTTGAAACTGTTGGCAGGACAATTGCAGCACCACTGGCACTAGAATGTCACCGAGATGATTTTGCCGCACACAAAACAGGGGCCCCGTTTGGGCGATCTGCTGAGCTGATAGAACCACGCAAGCATTACTTCGGCTACCCATTACTGGGCAAACGGTTTGGGATTAACGGCTGCCATTGATGGTGGCTGTAGCCACCAGGAAGATGCCGAACCTTGCTGCACACGGGGACAGTCGAAAAAAATAAAAATAAAAGGGGAAATCTGGTCTGGAAAGGGATTGTCCATCGCATCGGCAAATGCACGCGAATGGCGGACGGGACTTTGACGAAGCGAGCGAGGAAGCAAATAAAAGAAACGAGGGATAATGAACTGAGCTGACTGCGTGACTGACTGACTGACTGAGTGAATGATTGAATGGGATCGGTGTGCGAGAATCCAAATCCGGATGAAAGGCCCGGAAGGGAAGAATCCCATTCGGATTTAGTAAACAACAAAAAAAAAGCGAAACGAACCCTGCAGAACATCATCCAGAACCGTTGGGTGTGTTTGTATGTTTTCGTGCAAATGGCGCACAAGCACAGGCAGGGGAATTCATGGCTATTCAAGATACCCGCTGACAGTGTGAGGCACATCAGTGGGAAGGAGAAGGAGAGAAACAAAGGACACCGGAATCGTCCAAAATGGTGTGTGACTTTCCGTTTCGGATTCAAAGTCAACTCGGCGGCAGTTCACTTCGTTCGTGCCAGTTACTCAAGTCAGTTGGTTCAAGATTCACCCGTACGCTGCGCTGCTGTGCATATCGTTCCCTGGCGTATCGGCACATCCTGGAACTGGTTGTCCTTGGTGGCGCGAGGTGACTGTACGACATCTCGCCCAATCGTTTTTGTGCGCTATGGAGTTGAAGGCCATTGTGGACGAAATGTTCCCGACCGCGCCACGGTAGCAGCGGTTAGTTCCTTTCGACGACTTCGGTCATCTGGCGGGCGTTTCCAGCGCACTTGGAACACTTGCGCCGACCGGTTGCGTGCAGGCAGCTGAGGTTTTGGGGGAATGGAAAAGGCGAAATGGTTCCGAAGCGAACTCTGTGCGCAATTCAAGGTCAGCAAGGCGGAAACTGGATCGCTGAGCAACTATTTCCAACCGACACCAGAGTACCCTTCCCAGGAATGGAGCGGCAAAACGGTAATGGAGCTTAGCTGTTGAGGGGTTTTTTTTTTGTCGAATTAATCAAACTAACCAGAGTTAGTCACTTAGAACGTGAGGCTCTAGTTTTCCCTTTCCCGTGTGTATGTTACGTCATTCAGCGTTGAGTTCCAACATTATCCTGCTAGTGGTGGCCGCCAGTTTGGCCACGGTAAAACGCAATTAAAGTAATTAGACAAAACAGGATCCTGTGAACCGGTGTGGTAGCGGAATGCATACCGAGCTGTGGTATGTCTGGAATGATCTGGTTGAACTATTTTAAAATCGAAATGCTCTAGCGTTTAATTTTCGGACGCGCACCTTTACGGGGGACAAGCAACCCAACGGTGGAAGGGTATCGTGTGCACCCACGCTTCACCACTCGCCATGGCTAACAAAGGCAAATAGTAGACGTAATGCATGAGTAGGTACGTACGGTACGGAGACTGCCGATCGAACCATGGCGCTGAATGGGTGCCGGTATATTGGAACCACGGTGAAGGTGCTCTGCAGGCCCTGGGATAGGCATTAGCTACACGCGACCAAAAGGTTCCCAGTCGGCACGCTATCCGTGATCGTAGCTTGCGTTGCAGTTGTGCCGCGAAAGTTTGGCTCTCACCTTTACCGGGCCGGGTTCGATCGATTATCCTCTCCCGTACTACCCGGTTGCAGTCGCGCGCGCGGTCAGTCGCGGTGTTGCAACGTTGGTTTCGCCTACGGGCAGTACTCAGGTGGCTTCCATTTATCACGCAACGCAACATTTGGAGATTTGTTTTGGAATTAATGGCCACAAATTGTGAATCTGGGTCAACTCCTCTTCTTCAAATAATATTTTTCATTTCGTAATGACGGCCAGGCCGTGTATCTTAAATTATTATAAATAAATAAAATGAAATAAAAATGTTGCAGAGTGACTTCAAACGCTCGTTAATACTGATAACTTGAGTCCCATTGCTAAAAGCATTCTAACACAGCAGTCTCTGATTCTCATGTGATCTTTATGTTGTCCGTGTACAAGAATATTGTTGCAATATACGAGGTTAATCGCCCATAATGACAATTTGATAAAAATCCGTCGAAATAGCCACAGTGCGAAATATCTCTTTGCGATATTTATCAAAAGTAGCCCAATGTTGCAAAGAGTGCTACTTTTCTCGTGAGACATTTTTGCTCCCACTGGTGCTGTAAAATCATGGTTTGTTTTCACGTGTGAAGAAAATGGTTTGTGAAAGTGCATTTTATTACTTTAACTTCAGAGCTTAAAATTGTTACTTGATTTCAGATTATCGAAAATATCTATGCACAATAATGTATCAACATGTTCAATAGTTTATAAAATTTTACAATTTTGAATCGTTTGTCGTCAACCAAGTTGTTGATATTAGCAATACCAGGCCGTTCTTCATGCATTTAAAAATGTTGTTAATATTGATAAAAGACAAATCAACAAAAAAGGCTATATAATATTGGGCTACATTGATCTACACGATGACCACCGGACATTTTTTTTATGTGATGCACTCGACAGTACTATAATCGAGGCATAATCGACAGTATTATGTGCTCCCTTGTTTCCCAAATCGGAATGCTAGAAGGAACCCCCTTACCGGCGTTACGTAGTTAATGGATGTCCCCCCGCAAGAATACGGCACGAGTGGGTACCGTGTCGGTGCTGGTCCTTCACCGACCTCGCATGGAACACGGAAATATCTTTGCGCGGTGTAAAAGCAATGTAGGTGAATTGTCGCTGTCCCAGATTTGACAAGAACCTCGTCACGCCCGCACCCGGGCAAACGTGCACGTGTAGCGAGGGAAATATGTTGCGATCAGCGATTCAGCCTTATTTTGTTGCTGTTGTTGCTGCTGGTTTTTTCCGTACCATTCCCATTGGTGCGGAGCGAAAAAAGGCCGCTTATTACTGTCACGCTGACGAGCAATGCTACAGCCCAATTTCTGAGCACACAGGTACAACACGATGGGACGTTATGATAAGCCCGCCGTGATGGTTGTGGGGACAGGTTCGCATCGGAATACTGGACGTATCGATTTGTAAACGCATTGCTTGCTACTATTACCAACGAAGAGGATGGGTGCCTCTTCCTTACATGTGTCATCGCTGCATGCAGGTGATGCAATCATGGTAATCGTACGTCAGTTTTCCGGTAGCATAATGCCGGTGCATTATTAAGCTACCGGTGACATAAGTATTGATTGTGGGCAGTTCGATCAGTGATGCGTTTGATTGCTGGTTTCGGGGAACATCTGTGCGAGGCTTCCGGTATTGGAGCAGGAGTTACCATCTTTAGTCCATTGGCGACCTGTTGAATTATGCATGTCTGATAACCTTTGGAGAGCTGGAATAAAAAAAAAGAAATATCCCCCAATGTCTCCGCAAGGCTCTTTATGCGCAGGGTCTTATTTAAATTCCTGCAATCTCGCAAACTACCGAGAACTTGCTACCCTGTGCGGAAAGTAACCGCTTAAAAGGGAAGACAATAAAACAAGGAATTACTTCTTGGCCGGTTCACAGTTTTTTTGCGATCGTGTACGGTGCGTTTTTAGCGCGGAAACGCACGCTACAGGGCGATATCGGCGGAAACCAACCAAACCAGATTGATGCCGTTCCAATACGCGCGGCGGCAAACTTTCAATGTCATCCGGGTTTCGGTGTCAGCGGCGCGACACGAGCGGTGTGCATGCATGCGTACCGTCTTGGCACAAGGAACTCGCGATTAGGCAATTGCTTCAATGCAGCGAACCGCAGGTATGCCGTTGGGCGCGGTTTGCCTATTCCTAACACCACCTGACAGCCTGTGCGCCGCACGGACAGAGAGCTAAACCAGCTCAGCTTACGAGTACTCCCTGCTCTGCTCTCGTTTCTCGCTGACCGAGCGTTGTGACTGTTGTTTCCGGAAATTGATCCGAATCTTCTGTTGCTGTTGGGGAGGCACCAACTCCAGACCGGTGTTTGCCCGGTGGCCTTCTGCGAGCAAGTCCAACGCCACCTATCTGCCGTCCGGGTTGATGTCCGTTTCCTTCTTCTGTTTGTTCCCCGGCCCGTCTAGTGGTTTCATTTTCGCGTGCTTTGTGTCTCACCCGAGGACGAGACAGCGGGACCGGAGTGAGCTGGTCGGTCCTTTTGGTCCGTTCTGGTTTGGTGCTCGCTGACATTTCGGGCCGCAATCGGTGCCTTGCGCGCAACGGATTGATGTTGCATTATTCTACTGACAGCCGCATCTATCTCTGGGACATTGATCATGCATCTGATCTTTTGCTCTGCACGACCTTGAGGCCAGGTTCTGTTCCGCTCCCCGTAAACCATGACCTGTAATTGGAGCGTAAGACGACGTTGATTGGCTTCAGGAGTTGAAGTACATCTTACTTAAGGTAGGGCAAACAACTTGTTGTACAGTTTTGAAGAAGTTACTTTGGTTTTGTCTAAATTGGGTAATCTTTGAGAACTCACCAAAATTAACTCCACTATACCATCGAAAAGCCCAAGAACATCCGAGTTTTATATTGCAATAGTGCACAAACGATGAACACAACAATAAAGTTGAAAAAAAAAACACGTTTGATTGGAGCAAGGGTCGGATATTGCAGTTGATTGATGGCCGGTAGATGATTGCAGAATAAGCTTCTCCGGCATCCTATAAGTGGCTAGGTGTGCCTGCGTCCCAAACTTCCAATGCCCGGCTCGGTTCGTGCTGCAACAGCCGGCCCGATCGACGCCCGATAAGCGGAAGCCCTCGGTGATCGACGACTCCGCTATTGATCGTACGGATCGTCGTCTGTCCGCGCACTGTGCGCCCCCCAAAAAACAGAGTAGGAGTAGGTGTAAAAAGATTGGGGATATTTTTCCTTCTTCTTCTTCCTCTATACACACACACACACACAGAAGTAGTGCTCATAATTTGTGTTCGCTTTCCATGCCAACTGGGGCGATGGTTTGGGGTGTTTGTGCTTCTGCTGCTGGCTGCTCTAGGGCAGGCTGAGGGTGTTGTGGTGCCCAATGGGAGGAGGAGGAGGGTACCCTTCGAATAAGCTACCGTGTGGTGCGGTCTCGCTCGCACTGTGATCTGACCGGTGGTTCGTGCGAAACCGAGTTTCGTCCACTCCCGGGGCTCCCCATTGTCGTGGGGTGGTCTGGTCTACGCCTCCACCACCCCACGACCATTTCGGTTTCTCATTCTTTCTTTCACACTTCACCACGCTCACGTCTTCGGCTAACCTCCCTCACCACCTCCCTTCCTCCCTCCTCCCCGCCGTACCGATGACGTTTTTCCAAGGTTTTTTGCACGCAACTCGCATTCGCTCGGGGGCCGTATATAAGGTACCGGCCCGTACCCGGCAGAGTCAGTTCTTTCTTCGCATTCAATCGACGCTGATCGCTTCCGCATACGCTGCTGGAAAGGATCTGGTCGTACATCCCGCAACCACCTCCCACTACCGACGATCTTTCCCCTCGAGAAACAAAGTGCGTGTTTTGTGAGTGTGTAAAGGCTCCGAGAAGCAGTTTACCGCAAAAAGCTGTGCTTTAGTTGAAACCGTTGTTGCAACATGTTCAGATTTGTGAGTTCCTCTTACCGTCTCTTACCGGTGCATTGCGCTTTGTGGGAATGGGAGACATCAGGCACAGGCTGGCACGCCAAATCATCATTCCGCATGTCAAAAACGCAACCTCAATCAAACCACCCAAACATCCAACAGTTCCCAGTGTGCCCTTTTGGGAGGAAGCAAGTGTTTGAAGCGCGTGCCACCTGTGGCTGATGACTCGCTGTGCCTGAAAGTGTTCGTCCACTGATGTGGATGGTAGAATTTGTTGTTTTTTTTTTGTAACATCCTCAACTTACCGTTCTTCCATGCTCTTCCGCCGACCGCGTGCAGATTCTTCTATCAACGTTGCTGGTTGCCGCGACGGCCCAGTACAATGGTGGGTACCACCGTGACCCGAAGACGGCCGCCATCCTCAGCGAGCAGCGGTATCTGTCCGGCGATGGCAAGTTCGGTGCCGCCTACACGCAGGAGGATGGTACCGACTTCAAGGAGGAAACGGATGCCGACGGTAACCGTCGCGGTTCGTACAGCTACGTCGACCCGACCGGTCAACGCCGTACCATCTCCTACGTTGCGGGCAAGAATGGGTAAGTGTCTACAGGCGGGATGGAGTCGTTGGATGTTTTGTTTTTGTTTTGCTGATCGAGAATCTCCCACCCGATGACAGCTTCCAGGCTTCCGGTGACCATCTTCCGGTAGCGCCGCCGGCACCACCCCAGGCTGCCCCGCAGCCACAGTACCAGCCGCAGGCTCAGTACCAGCCGCAGCCGCAGTACAACGGTGGCCGCAGCTACGATGACGATGGCCAGTACGACCCACGCTGGAACGATCCCAACTTCAGCCAGAACCAGTACTCCGCTCCGGCACCCGCTCCGGCTCCGGCCCCGGTACACAACTACCATGCCGCACCGGCCCCGGTCGCTCCCGTGCCACAGTACAACCAGCACAACTACGCCCCGCAGCCACAGCAGGCACCGGCCTGGACCACCACCCCGGCCCCACACCGCTTCCAGCCTCCAGGCAAGCTGCAGCTGAACCGAACTCCCGATGGCTACAGCTACACCTTCAACAAGGTCTAGAAAGGTCCTCCTAAAGGTACTTCAACCGAGGGCACCCGGACCGCAATACTTCGTCCCACAGTAACCTCCAAACCTTCCCAAATCCTCCCCCTTTTGGGCGGTGTGCCTGCCGCTCGGTTCGAAGACACCAAGTCCCCTCCCTCTTTCTCTTGTTCCCGTCGCACGTTCCCCAGGAGCGTGCCTGAGTGTGTGTGTATTATTTAGCCGTTAGCCGAAGTAAGCGTTACTTTGCCTGTTGTGATATGTAAGCGTTTTTTGTAAATGTATTGTGTCCTTCCCAAAACACCCCCTCCCGCCCATCTCCTTACACTCCCAACTCGCTCCCTCTCCAGGGAACCTGGCCACTGCCGCAAACAAAAACAAAAGAAAAAAAGAAGAAAACTGTCTGGACGTAGTGGATGTGGCAGTTACGGTGGCGGCTCAGGTGACATCCCCATGTTTGTACAGAGAGTAAAAGGTTCGGGACTGGGTCGAACAACCCAGTCCGGATCGGAACTGGCAGGGAGATAACAAAACCAAGTAATTTGTTCGTGACGCAGCGGGTGTTGTCCGTGGCCGACAAGTTCCAAGATGACTAGGGAGCTAGGTAGATAGAGAGAAGAAAATCATTTAAAAAAAAGAACAAAACTGAATTTCCACGAAAATAGACAAGAATTCACACTATCCCAAAAAAAAACAAAAAGCTTCTTTCTTTTCGCATCTCCGACAGGAGTATTCGTTTCCCGGTTGTATTATTTGCTTCGTTACAGCGGCACAGTGAACTCGCTGCGGACTCAGTGTGTCACAAGTAATGATTACACTTTCAATTTTTAATACCCACAAGGAGTGGTCGATGGCATTCTAAACGATAGACGCGAAGGGAGAGCAATCCGGTACGAGATCAAGGCCTTTCCGTGCAATAAAAACCGCTCGGTGGAGTTCTTTATAAGGTCATCGCGGGGGTACCGTGTACTAAGTTGCTCTTCCTTCTTCTTCGCTCTCCCCACCTCACCAACCCCTTCGAGTTAAGGGTAGGTGTGAGAGGCGGAAGCGAACCAACCCGGCTGCCGAAACTTGTCTTGACCAACTTGGCAGGGTGTTTCAATCGTAACGAAATCAATATACACTGCAAATCGCATACAGTGCTGCCCACCCTCCACACGGTACGGGTTCGGCGGTGGCGACTTGTGCGAGCCCGCAAGCGAGAAACCTGTTTACACCGTGTACCATTAGTTCGTTGCGCTCACGGTGTATGTTGTGGGGTGTTTTTTTTTTGTTTTCTTCTCTTAAATCTACTTGCCAATTGGCTTTGCGTATCGATTTGTTCTGTTCTCGTTTCCTTATGTTTGGTTTCCGCGGCCGTTTCGGTTTCGGTCTTGAGCGGATTAGGGCACGGTTTGCGAACGTGGACTGGTTCAACGATAGAACATTCCGCTACGACACGCTCGCCCGGCTACAGGGAATGCGCCATTTAATTACGATGATAATAATTAATAATTAGATAAATAAGTTCTCCCACCTTTAGCACGCACCACCACATCGGAGTGCTCTCGCCCAACCTTGAACACAATCTTTCGTAGCTAGTACGACGGTACGATTGGAGGGTGTGTTTGTGTGGCGAGGGTATGTGAATGGTCTCGTTTTTCTGCAACGTTGAACAATTCTCTGCAATGCGGATACTGGGTACCATATGTTTTTTTTCTTCTTCTTGTTGTTAGTGTGACGTACGGTATGGAGCAGTGGGTTGCTTGTTTTACTCTCGCTTTCCGTGGTATTAATTGACTCTGGTGGTGGTTTCGGTGGCGAGATAAATGGTGAACCGATTCGAAAGGTGCAGCATGGAAATAACGTTAATTTAATCGATTGGTACGGATGGAAGCTAATTCTATAGCAAAACCTTGTGTAACGTCTGTTACCAAAGCCACCGTAGCTTAAGGGTTCGAATCTAATCTTTGACCAATCAAACATTTTTTTCCTACCAATCTAGGGCTGGTGAGGCTTTGTAAGGCAGGTAAATATTTGCATAAGTAGGTCGATATGCTCAATAAGACGGGAAGTACTATTGGTGTGAGATCGTCCAGATATACAAAGAAGGAAAGGCAGAGTTAAATATATAATACAATGTCTGGGTTGAGGTATAGAAGAAGATACCCGAAGCTTCCACCTCTTAAGATGAAGATGAAGCGTAGTCAGGATTATATCATCTTTTGAGATTCTAAGCGGAATCAAAGTTTGAGTCCCACGTCAGTCGATAGGAAAGGAAATGGGATATGCAATCTTCAACAATCTCCAGGATCGTCAGATAAGGAATACGTAGAATGGAGGTTAGGCAGAAGGAATTAGAGTTTTTCTACCATTATTACTTGACATGTGACGGCATTGTAACTCTTACAAGTTTGGTAAATTTGGCCGACTTTGGAAAAGAGCTGACCTTGAAGAGTTCCAACGATCTTTTCTACAAGTAAAGCCCTATGTGGAAAAGTAGTTGGGGATCTTCAACGATCATCAAGTCAACGATCGCTGAAAGAGACTCCTGAGATACTACAACAGCGGAATTCAAAATAATATCTGATGACCAGAGAGGGTATTCTTTTTTGGTTTTTGGTGCGAAGCTATCAGCTGAAGTAGGGGCCTAGTTGAAGTAATTCTTTGAGATCGGAGGAGCTCTCTTAAAGCTAATTACTAACAGCTCTTGAATTACGGGGCCCACTTCAACTATCTGATCAGCCTTGAAAACTTTTACTTCCACTATCACCTGATATGTAACGTTGGTCCTTATTCTGACAAGTCTGGTAATCTTGGTCGAGATCCCAAAAGAGATCAGTGTGTAGTAGGGGAGTAGGCGGCCGCCAGAAGCCTTGCTGGTCAGAGAGTCTCACCAAACAAATTATGACAAAGCCAAGACCGTGCTTAGAAAGATCCTAACCAGCAGAATCTTATTAAAACTCACCAGGAATAATGAAAGTAAAGAAGCACCCTAGTAATATCCATAATAAGCACAGCAGCATATTATGCCTTGGTACAGTCGAAGATCTGTGGGGGGAACTTGATGATCGATGATGATGCCAAACCAACGACTAGGACAGTTTCCCAAGGGTTCCTAGTATTCCTGGGGCTTCTCAATTCGTTACGCCTAGGGCCTCCAACCAGCTTAAGCCACTACTGGGAGGGATTGGAACTTCTCTCCTTTTATTTTATCCCAGAACTGGTCGAATTGTGAAGATCTGTTCTGTTGACATTCCGTGTCGAAGTCATCATTGGTACCTCCAGAAAATCGGTTCTACAAATATGTTGGAGGCAGTGGCAGAATAAGTCTTTTGGATGCCCGAATACCTCTGTAATTGCTGAATACTAGCATATCTTTTTTTTGTAAATGGTGAGGTATTCATTGCATAATCATCATTAGTTGACTGTATATTGTCTGGTTTCTGACGTTTTATAAGATATATTGATAGATAAATTTCCAAAAACAATTTTAGGACATTCAACAAAACTGTTATTGCCTCTATGACAGTTCCTGTCGATATCCTCAAAGTTACAGCTTGGAAGAACGTTAAGTTTTTTTTTAATTTTTAAGACTTTACATAATATTTCAAATAATGTCTTTTAGGCTCTTAAGGGGAGATTTGGTTCAACCTGTTCAATGTCCGCATACCTGTCCGTCAGGTGTTTGCAGGTTGAGATGAGTACGAAGGCTACATTCGCGTCACTTTGCGTTATGTGTTGTGTTCCATTCCGTGTTGACCCTTCAGCGCCGCAACGACTTTTTGGCGTGGGGTGCTCACACACACTTCCGTTCGGCCGATATAATTAGATGGACACAGGAGGACACTCGGAAAATCAGCAGGAAACGCATCGTGACTCATCCACCCACCCATATCGGCCACTCGGTTGGGAATCAATTGCTGTAGGTGCAACTGCCATCCAGCAGTACCGTTGACACCTGGGATATCTTCCGTACGTGGGGAGCGGCATAAAGAGAAGGTTTTTTCCATTTGTAACGCGTCGCTGCCCTCGTCATGTGTGAGGTTCTGGCTTGTTGCTGCGACTCCGGCAGGCATTATTTTCCCATAGTTCACGAACCGTTTGAAGGGGTCCACCACCGGAAGGATGAGACCGAAAACTGAGGAGAGATAACTGTCACAGCAGATCTCGTTGGGCAAGGGTGCGTTGGGCACTTACACACACACAACCGTTGGGAATTGTATTACCCCGGTACACGGTACACGGCAGTGTGCCTAAAGCGAACGAGATGGCAAATACAGCAATAACAATAAAAACTGACAAAGTATGACGTGATGAGTTCTTAATACTCCACGGTGTGTTTCGTTCATTACTCGATTGTGGAATGTTACGCTTCACTTCCATTCCATCGCTCCCGCTCGCTCTCTCGCGCTATTCGCTACATCACTTTCTACCGTTTTCTCTGGTTGCCGATTGACACTGAGCCCTACTGGGAAGCTTTTGATAAAGGGACGGAAGCACACACTCTTTCGAAATATCGAGCACTTGAACGTAACGGTTCGGGCATATGCCGGATCGGGAAATGATAGAATGATGGAGCAGGACGGGAAAACGGGGCAAAAGGGGCGAATTGCGACCGACCAAATGCGAGGATTAAGCCGGCCGAGATTTTGGTCGCTAAGTGTAATTGCAAACGAGCGGCTGGCTTTCGGTTTCGAGCCCGCAGCAGACTGGCGGGTTTTTTTTTTCTTTTACTCTCATCTAAACGAACATAAGGAGTCGCGCATTTGGCCGATTGTTTGGCCGAGGAGACGGCCGGGGCAGGACATTATGTGTTAATTCTATTTTGTAGGAAAATGGTTTAATGCGTGTTCCGAGGTGAGTTTTTATTTCGGAAAGTATTACTGTCAACGCTGGCAAACGTTTGCTTGATTGTTGTGTCATTTTTTCCTGTCTCTCTCTCTTCAAGGAAAACGATTAAGTGCAGCAAATAAAAGTGTTAAATATCCGTCGGATTTAGGGATTCGATTTTATTATGTTCCTGTTGCCTAATATGATGCATTTTTTTATTAACCTACGAATGAAAATATGGACTGTAAACAATAATTAACATATAGGTTTAAATCTCTATTAAGGATTTTCTATTTAAGTTTGGTAAATAAGTTGACTTAATGATGAACCTTTTACGTTTTACTTCTACTGCAAATTCTGAAATATTTTGAGACATTGCAATTTATTTTTAAATTAATCTCATAACATATTGAGAAGATGTAAGCAGGAGGTCCAGGAAGCTTTTGAATGTATTGATTTTTCACTAGTTCCTTCCCACATTAGTGAGTACCCAGAAGTTAGACTCTTCATTGCTAAGTGGGCACTCCGTGTTCACTGAATTTAGTAAATACATGATTTATAATATCTTATCTAATATATATTTTTTTTACTTCAGAAAGACCAGGACGTCGGTTACAATAACTTATTTCCGGCTAGACAATAGCATATGTGATCTAGGAGAGAGATCTTAAGAGACGTCGTCGATAATCGATAGGGGTCGGAACGAAGCGGAAGAGTTCAACAAATCTAATTGTATCGGAACTCGATGAAGTGGGTAATGGTGGGATTAAATACTTAAATTCTTGTCGAGGCCGAAATAAAACTGCCAACCAGGGTAGAGGAGTCTCTATAAACTAACATACTAACAAACCTCAAGAAACACTAAGATTACTGGATAACGATAACTTGCCTGGGAGTCGTATACTTTACGTCCTCCAGAAAGTACTTCGATGATCTCCAATAGATATTCTTGAAGAAGATCATCTGGTGATCGTTGTATAACTTCCAGTAGTCAAATGGTCTTTCTTTCGAGACATGCGAACATTTGGGATAAAGACATTGAATGTCTTTTCATCAGTAAATATTAAGCATAAAGATCCCATTCTTTAGAAGTGATGTAGTATCACCCATCATGTTAAGAACTCAGATAAACAGTCTTAAATAAATAAATCTCAGTAGTAGCTATTGGAACTTTAAAAACCAAACCTCAAACCCAACAACTCCAATAACTTTGAGGATAAAACATAGGGTCAGTCACAAGCCAATGTCACAAGAGGTGTTTTGAGTGACCTCGGCCAAGGTTACATGAGAAAATGTATCTTTCAAGCACAAAAGTATGAGTGTGTTAGAATACAAGAGTAGCATACGAACTCATGAATCTTGGAAAATGCACTTGATAGGTTCCGTTGCTTGAAGTTGACCAAGTCGTTGTAGCAGTGGGAACTATGTTCTTGAAAATTACTCCTTATTACATCTCCAATCGAGTACAACTGCTTCCCAGCCAATAGTCTTAATCTGTTCAATACCAACACGTCGCACCAGCTGGAAAATGATGAAGCGTGAGAAATGCCACGGCAATGCCCCCATTTCGCAAGACACTCTGAATCGCTACATTGAGAAGATTTTCTTCCATGGCGAAGGTTTTCCCGAACCCAAGCGTAGGTTTTCCTATTGCGCCACCTGCTGACCGTATGCGGTTTGCCCGCTGGAAAAAGAAAGAAAAAAAACATGCGAATTGGTGCGGCAAATCGTTACGAAACCCGACAGCCCGATCAAGAGCACCCACTTGAGATGTATCAACATTTTTATACATTTTCTAGTGGGCCCTTGAGCAATTATTTGCGACGCGCTGCAGATTGACGGAACCGGCAAAGGGGAAACGTTGCGTCAGTAAGTCCTTCGCGGGTTCTGAAGGACCTTCGAATGCGCCTTCGGGAGTGTGTGGTAGCCGCCGGCAGCTCGGGACGACTGGGACGAGCGAACCATTCTACCGGAAGGGGTCACAATCGTCACACGACTCGACCTCGGTACGCTATTGTGTTCGATCAAGTTGTATGCGCTTCGGTGCGGAACGGTAGTTTATGTGCCACTGTCGCAGTAATGTGGCCAACCGATTGTTGCTCCGCTAGTTAATATGTTGTTTGGCTGCATGGCTGCCTAATGGAGGGCGGTGTGGCAAAAATTAGCATTGGCAGTGGAGGGAGCAAAAGAAGAAGAAGAAGAAGAAAAAAAAACGGAAAACCAACGCTACATTAATGGGGGAGTCGGTGAAAGAGTTCGCAATGGATAAGGGCAGTGGCGTCGTTTCGATAACAAAGCAAATACAATAACGCACCAAATCGGTGCACTATTGTCTTGAAGCACAACTTATGCTACGGCGAGGTGGACGGCAAAGTTAGGCTTGTGAATTAATTTATATACAATAGCGAGTAAATTTTAAACGAAAAAAAAACACAACATACTACACTCTCGAAGGTCTAAAACAATCTGGCGGAGAAGAACAAAAAAAAACAACACCAATTCCAGCATCAAGATTGCAACAGTTTTCAAGTGTGGCGTGTTTTATTTTTTTTTGTTACAATTGTGCACCTTTTGTGCAACGCTGATGACAATGTGCAAGTGTGTATGTGGTTCCCACTTTAAAATTTGTAACACTAGCATTTGCGCCTCTTGGTTGGCCTAATGTCATGTGTAGTTTTAAAAATATGTCGCGCGAAATAATTGTAAGGTTAGCTATTAGTTAGCTAAAAAATATGGCTATTTTAAAAATAACGTACCTAAGTTTTTTTTTAATTCATAAAGAGTGGCCTAGCAGTATTGCTTATTTCTTTTTAATTTCTAAATATTTTACAATTTATTCAGTAGCGTTTTAAAGTTATCAAACCACTTTTAGGATTGTAATTGGAAATTTTTCTACAAAGTGCCTCTTCATTTTATTTTACCCATTCCATGGTAAGTTACTGAATTTAAAATTGGAGATTTGATTAAAGCTGTATAGTGTTGACTCATTTAACTAGTTAATAAAATTATTGCATTTAATCTTTTAGTTTAGTGCAGAAAGGACATCTTGAAAATGTGATTTTACTCGTGTTTTACTCATTTTATTCACATGAGTTTACTGATCATTCATAGTCCAATCTTATGAGACTATTTCACCTTAGTGAATTGTAATTTTCATATCTGCTCGGTCTTTCTTTAGCTAGTAACATACTACAGTGGGAAACATAATTATACAACCAATCGTTTTTTCTAAAGACAAAGTTATATAAATAAATAAAAAAGAGGATTCTAAATCCAACTATAATTTATATTTATGGTCTTTGATGTGCAACATATTTCTAAACAGACGTAGAACTATGATAGATAAATAAAACACTAAAATACTTACAATGTCTTTAATATTCAGTCAAACTGCTTATATGCTTTTATTTATTTATTTCGGATATTTTATGTAATGTCGCTGTAAGACACTACTCAGCAGGCATTTAAAAGAATCATAATCAAATTTAAATTATTCGAAGTCACTCAAAATTGCTTGTATTGTTTTTAAAAAGTTAAAATCATATCACCAATCGATAAAAACGATTTTTAGAACTAATAACTTTCCTCTGTCTCTACACTAAAAACTTGCTTCATATATTCAATTTTGTGTTTTATTCTCGAAGTACTGAAAAAAACTATAAGTTTTACATTTGTAGCGTTTTTCTATAATATATAAAAGACTTAGCAGTTAAACTCACATTAATTTCATCATTAATTTTATGATGATTGGTTCTGATCTACAGCATTTTATTAGTTTTATGTGACTATGACTATGAATTAAAAATAACGTACATAACATGAACATCTCCATTTTCCCCCTGCTAAACATTTATTGCTAGCTTAATTACTTTTCGATTTCCCAGCCAGCGTTTCGGTACGGGTAACATTCCTTGGGTTTATGTTTTGTGGTTTGCCGGAGGACAAATCTTGGCAATATCATCTTTAGCGAGCACACTGTAAAAGCAGCGCTGGTATGCATATTTTACCAATGCTGCTAGTAATAAGCTTCATCACGAATGACGCACAAACTCGCAAACAATCGTATCGCATCCATTAAGGGAAGTATCACCCGGACAGCGAGCATACCGAGATTGAACAGTGCCAGCAGAGCCAGTGTCGAGAATGCAATTCTCATAATGTTTTTATTAACAAAATTGCTCCGGTTGAGTGACTGTGGATTCGGGAAAAAAAGGGACCCCGACCCGAGGGAACGCGTTTACATTCCACAAACAAAAGGAGACAATGAGAGGTAGAAAATAGAAAAAGGAAAACAAAATTATTGCGACCGAAATGAATGTCAACGGTGCGGTCCCGTCGGTGTCATCTCGGTATATTGCATGATTATGAGATATTGCTCATCATAACGCTATTATTCACTCGCAACCTGGCACGGAATGCGAAATATGAATCCATCCTACGCCTAAGCGGAGAGTGTTATGCGGACTGGGGAAGGTTAGGTTATTTACAAAATTAGCAGAGCACAAGTTATATAAATATTTGTCATCTTCTGCGTCACTGTTTGGTTCGCTGGGAAAACGGTACGTCAAGTGATTGTGGGAAGATGATTTGCACCCTAAACTTTGAACAGAAGAATGGGCGCTCGTGTTCTTAAATTATATTTTAATAGAACCATCGAAAAAAATGACTTTTGGGTATTTATTTCTATTTACTTTTGAAAATGGGGTTGCTCCGGCTTGTTCTCAATATTCAGATGTAGCCGTTAATACAAGTACCATAAGTCTTCTGGGTATGTTTTATGTATTTTCATTTTTTTTTCTTTAAATAATAAAAGTCATATACTATAATATAAAAACACGCACTTGCAAAACAAGAACCATCTAATGTTTTTATTCAGCTTTTTCTCTTTGTTGGGCATAAAGTCGTACTTATAGGATTACTAAACAATATGTTAATTTTACATTAAAAAAACTGTTAATCTTTAAAATACCTTTATTTGAATTTGATTACAAAACTATTAAAATTTGTAACAAAAAATAGTTTACTAATTTGAAGTATTTTAAAATAAATATGTTTGGATTTTATTCAATTAAATATAACTTGTACATATTTTGTCATTACATTTGTATCTGTTTTATTAAAAATAATAGTAGAAGGAGTTTTGTAGGAGGAAACAATGACTCCTCCTCAACTCCTTCTAGGAATGCAAGGAATGATAGATTCTAAAATATTATTAAACGATAAATTAGTTACTTGGAGTTTACTTTTTATTTAAATTTTAGAGATAATTAGATAAAAAGATCTAGTACACACCGGAATGTCTACTTCAAGCTTATTTTGAAGGCTATTTTTGTGCACTTCTTCCACCAAAACCATTTCGCACAATAGCAAAAATCACCCAAACTCTGGTACCGGTTCGATGTTGCTTCTGCAAACCGTAAAGTTCAAATGAAAACATGCAAAAATCCTTTTCACGGATGCCGCCCAAAATCCTGCTCGACGCATAATCAGCCGCTCGAGATCGAGAGCCAACGGTTCGGTGCATGCAAATCCCGGTACCGGTACCGGTGCAGATCTCAAGCCGACCTCCAAAGAATGGCCTAATCCTGCAGCTAATAGATCAGATTTGTCCGGTAATTACTCCGCAAAGCAAAGGCGAAAAGGGAAAATAAAAAGAGCATTTTGCAGCCAGAGGGACGGGCATCCATTGTTTCGGTGCGCCTTTGTGCGCTTCGGGGCGATCGGTTTATTGGGTATCCGGGCGGTTTTTGGAAGCGGGTCTTTTTTTTTTTTTTTGAGGTTTACGAGGCCCCGGGTTCGAAGGGCGCACACCCGAACATGGCGGGTAAGGCAGAGACGGGGCTCCAGAGGGGAAAAGTAAAATATGGGTTGACTTTGTTGTCGTTATTTAGGACGCGCCCTCCCGACTCCCGTGCTCAACATACTGTTGTGCGAATTGATTGAGAGTTTGGAAAAATTGAGACCCGTTCGGTAGCGAGAATGGGTCAGACGATACGGAGGCAATGTGCCAGTGTTTCCTTTTCATTAGGATCATCCCGGCACGGCATCGTCAGGCTAGTGTTGGCAAAGACTTTACCGAGCGGTTTTCCATTGCATCCCGTTCCGTCCTACATCTTCCCTTCTCGCACACTCCAACCCTTGGACCGATTTCCCTTAATCCTTCGTGCATTCCAAGCGGCGCGAGGACGTACAGCAGAAGGGGAAACAGAGGGGGCAAACAGAGGGGTTTGTTTTGCAAGCTGCGCTGCCATGCTTTGCATGTAAGTGCTGATGCCGTATTTAGCGAGTACCACCAAAAAGTGAATCCTGCTGAGACCTGGTGTCAAACGGCAATGCGGCAAAGAAAACGCTAAAGTCCGTAAGCTGAGCTGAGTGTGTTTGTGCGCAGCCCGATCCTGGACAGCGATATGCTAATGCCATCGATGTTCGACCGGTACGGCCCAGGTATGGTTATGGAAAACGAAAGGCAAACGGCTACGGAAGGGAAAAACGGGGCTACCGAAGGGTATGCCGCACTACTTGAGGATGAGTAATTATCATCATTTACTCGGTTGAGGCTGCATTGTTCGCCGCACTAAACGGCTGCCGATTGAAGGATGGATTTAAATATTAAAAATAATATTTATGATAAATTATACGGCACTTGAGCGAGATGTACCGCCGAATGGTGTACGGAAGCAGGAAGCTCTTTATGTACGGACAGCAGTGAGATTTCGGAAGGTATTTGGGAAGTTTTGAGTTCCAGAAGTAGTTGAATATTATTCGGATGTTATCAAAATTCTATAGAGATACCTGAAACAATTATAATGGATTTTTCTTGTGGACTTATTAGCTTTATTTGTACAAGAGGGATTCAATAGACTTGATCTAATTTGGAACATTTTTGGAGGCCTTCTAATGGAATGAACATTGAGGTGTTCAACCAATACCTAAAGTTATCACATAAACATCCACGATAGCCAAAGTAGCGATTTCTTACAAATAAGATCGGGAACTGTTGAAGCGCTGAAGTACCTCAGTGACTCCGTCTATCGTTAGATATTCCACTGCTAGGATCTGTTCTATCTAACATGTCCATTTACACGGTGTTACCTGTTGAAAGTTTCCTCTAACACACAGACGCTTTAAAAATCTATTTGCCTGTAAACACAAGTGATCATTCTCAAGTTTCAGGAATCTTGTACTAGCGAAATATATCCTTTTTTATCAACAATTTTAGTGGAGTGGAGCGCATCAAAACATTTCATCGGTCACACAGTTTCTTGCAAAAATATACCGATTATAAGAAAACTTTTAAAAGGGACATTAAGGTTGTTGTCCAGAATCGCTTTTAATTTACCCTATTTCGCATCAAGACATCAACATCTGATTGCGATGGTTCGCTGAATTTTAATATATTTAGATATATAAATATATTTAGTTCGCTGAACATATTTAGATGAATAAATTGCCTAAAAATGTCTTTAATATTTTTGTGTATTTTTTTAATGTTTTTAATTGGTTTTAAACCTTTGCTTTTGTCATAAGCTAATTTTTGCAATCACACAATCGTTGGGATTCAGACGGCGAGCTCTGAATACTAACTCAAAAAAATGAGAAACAATTTCTTAAACTCGGGAAATTGTATATAAAATAACTGTAAATTCAGTTAAATCATTTATTTTAAAGTAGAAATCTTTCTAATGTGTTCCATTGATAGCTTACTAGAGAATGTTTTTTCAAGGAACTTTTTTAATATTTACTGAAATAATCATTTTTTATTACACAAACAGGAGCATCACTTTAAGTTAATAAAATTCGTTAATAAAATTAAAAACTATTGATTGCTTCACCGACATTAATATGAAATATTTTAATATTACTACATGGGATCATATCCAATTGCATACATTTAGGAGCATAATCAAACATAATTTTTATTATCGATTTAATGGTTAATGTACTTTGATTTATCCCCGGACGTCCAATAAATAATCGAAATAGCATAGAAGAGCATTTTTCAACGATTTTGAACAGTAATCAATAAAAAATTTATTTTATTATTTTATCTTAATAATTATTTTCAAATTCAGTTTGAAACTTTAACGACATATCCAACACGTTCTTTCTCAAAAACAAAATTTTAAACTTCGATTTCGATATAATTACATTCGTTACGAATAGCACGAAAGGAATCATGTTAAAAAAGCATAAAGTCTCTTTTACAGCCAGATGTCACCCATCCAACAGACAACCAGCCCATCAAAGCGGCACTTGCACACTCGGCTCGGACCCGGTAAGCGTGCGTGCGAGTCGTTTAGCACTTCATAAAATCGATCATAACAAATCATAAATCACCAGCACCCAGGGGCCAGCGCTGGGACAAATATCCGCTCGTCCACCGCAAAACATACCGCTTGCCTGCAACGGGGCAACATACCTGTGAAAAACCATCGCCAGAAAGGAAGTCGTTGTCTCGGTAACGGTACCGAGTGCCCCATATAGCAAACGGCCAAAGCAAACGCTAGCCCAGAACCATCCCTTCCGCAAAAACGTTGAGATTGGGCGCATCCTGGCCCAATCTGTTTTCGGGTTTCTGGACGTGCAGGCAGTAATCCACAATAAATGATTGCCCTTTGGTTGGAACGTAAAGTTATGGTAGGTCGGTTCTCAGGATGCATGAATAGAGCGACGTCAAATTGTCGCCCCTTCGGAGTAAATTGGTACCAATAATGAACACACACACACACACACACACACACACACACACACACACACACACACACACACACACACACACACCGTATGTCAATTCTTGGCCATGTTCTTGCCTTTCAGGTGGTGATGTTTTCTCTTCCTAGCTGAAACGTGACACAAAAGCTAGCTGCTCGCTGAAGTGTTGAGGTTATGTTTCTGCTATCATTATGCTACCGGGTACACGCATACATATATGCAGGCCCCGACAAAAAGCCATCACAGAAGCAAAAGGGATCCGGAGGGAAAAGAAATCTTACAATTCAATTCACGGACAAAGCGAAGGAAAACAGAGAAATTGCAGTAAGACCGATCTGGAACATGTCTGTGTGTGAACAGAGGGATGTAAATCGTCATCGTAAACATTTCAATAGGCGATAAACACTGCCCGGGACACCATAAACACCTTTCCCAGCCCTGAGGGATGAAATGAAGAAATTATGATTTTATGACAGCTTAAAAATTACCTCCGGTCCAGTAGCCGCAGCCCATCTGCCGGGAGTGTGTTTACCGTCATTGTTGCTTTCCGCTGTGGGACGGCAAATTTTACGACTTGGCCCCGGCAAACTGGCCTTACGGTATGCCAATTCTCTGCCGGTGTCGTACTGGGTGGTTTGTTATGGACGCACAGAAATATGTGGCTATTGTTTTTATTATTTTAATTACCGTCTTACCCGTTATGGTTTTTGGATAGGTTTTTTTTCTGTTCCAAATTCTTTCTGTAATGGAACTTGAAATTTATTTTACCATTTCTTTCAAAAGAAATCGATTTTCAACCGAATCATTCGATAAAGCTGTTCGAATATTAAATTTATTTGAATTATTTCGTAAACAAAACTGTTGTTGGAGCACATATTGCATGGTTTAGATATAAAAATAATAAATTAGCTTTCTTTCGATAAACTTAATTTTTTTTTTGCAAACATTGCAATATAAAAAAAAGCTGAAAGAAAGATGATCCAATAATTAATAATACGCCTCTCAACTTTCCTGTCTTGTTCGGGCGTTGTAGTCTTTTGATTACTTTTCGCTCAGACAGTGTACTGCAGGGTAAAGCGTATACATATTTTATGTCCATTTACCTACAGATTGAAAACAGATAACAATTTGTTGAACTATATAGTATTAAACTGAAATGATTAAAATAAATAAAACATGTTTATGAATATTATTGATTATTAATTATTACTATCGAAGATGATACAGTGCGTAACATAATTAAATTGTCATTGATTTTTTTGCGAATAATTGGAAAAGTTGAAGAGGTAGGCAAACATTATGTTATGCAAAGTGGTAGAAAATAAAAAAAAGGGTTTTCCATATTTTTACGCATTCTATTACATGTTTTGTCATTTTAGATATAATTATTGTGATTATATTATTATGAATTTTAAAGCTAAATTTAAAATAAAAATCTGCTACACACTATACTTTACAAATAATCTTATATTACAATAAACATCCATGATAAAGTGCCGCCGACATATGCGCCGACATGAAACAAAATTAACGAAAAGAGAAAATGGCCTACATGTGATGTAAATTATTTTATGTGCCTCCTTAAAACTAGTTTAGAAATGTTTTCCATGACATGACATTTATTAGCTTAAATTAAATTAAATTAAATTTCCCAGGTCTGCACACAAATGAAGTTGCGTTTTAGTTATGCTACGGGTTGTAAGTTATTTAACGTGCATTTTATATTTCAAGTAAACAAGAAATAAGATAAACTTTTATCTGTTTTGTGAAATTCTAGTATAAAGTAGATCTTTATTTGAAGCAAAATGGATAAATAACATAAAACCTTGCCTGACCTGCAGAGCACAATTTCTTAAAATAGTTTTATTTTTCATTAATTCAATAAAATTTACATTACGTTCAAAAAATGGTCCTGCATGTCCTCTGGTAATAAGAATCTGCAAATAAATAAAAACGCAACTCCAGTTCCCCTCCGTTTCCCAGCAATCCTTCAAGTATGCATAATGCAAGCCTAAACTTACACGCAACCACTCTGTTAATCTCTTTTGAACTGATTTGTCCCACCCCGTGGCCGGGCTGACGACAATTTAGTCCAATTAGTCACACCAGCTAATGGGCATAAGGGCCGCGTCACTATCGGTGGGTGAGATCACCCAGCACGAAGCGTCCTGACCCTTCCGCGGGTTACTGTCAACCCGAAACCCGTTCGGCGCTTCTTAAGAAGATACGCCACGATTCCAATTCCCGATAGGGCACCCGCACTGCACACAGTTGACACAGAGTGGCCCCGGGAGTCACCGGACCGTTCCCGGTTGCATCCTTCGTACGCACTCCGGCAACCGGGTGCGACCGGCTGATGGTGTCGAGAAATCAAAATCCATCCCTGACATAAAGCACTCGTTTTGTGTGTGTGTGTGTTTTTTTTTATTTCGTTCGTGCGGCCACTGATTCGGGTACGCGTGACTGATGTTTGAAGAAGTGATTAAAAGCAAAATGAGTCGCAATGGCCGTCGGAAGTGGTGTGGATGTAGCGCACCGGCAGATGATACAATTGTCGTGTTTGTCGTTGACGCTGAGCATCAATGTTTGCCGATAAATTCTGCTGATAGGCGGCCGAACCCCTAGACCGTACTCGAGACCGTGCTCGTCCGGGCGTTCGATTGCATACTTGAAAGCGCGACCGGTGTCGAGTGTGGCATTATGCGAAAAAGAAAACAAGAACCCAAGGAGAAACGAGCGGGAAAAAGAAACCACTTATAATGACAGCGTAAATTGTTCAATCGTATTATTTTGGGTGTGAAGTTGTAGAGCAGAACCGTTACTAATAGTTTTAACGTATTAACGGACGTAGTTGGGAAAGAAGAGCTTTTTTAAATTCAGAATTGAATAAATGTGATTTATTAAAATTAATTCTTTACACGGGTTCCAACGCCCAACAATATTAAGAATTGATCCAGCTGGATCTTTTCTATGTATCTCAGTAAGAGTAATCAGTAAGAGTTGATTCTGCATTTGAGCTAAAGCTTCAGAAGTTCTAATAGATGGATAAGGCCAGGTCGCTTCGGAAGACCCTAACAACTTGTGGAAGATACTTTAGGGCTATACCGCAAATCTTCGCTAGTCCTGAAGGAAAGAAAATTCTCTTAATGATCTTTTTCAAGACTATTCTTGGGAAGTAATCAATGTTCTTGTTTTTTGCCGATGAGAGGTTTTTCATAAAATAAGACCTATACATCGTGGTTAACCAGAATACAGACTATAGTGACTCCTTTTTAGCAATAAATTCTGATCTCCTTTGCAAAACAAAATTAATATTTTCCGAGTGTTATTCCACTTTTCGGTCAATTGTTTGGAATTCCAGAGAAACTATTAGGTAAATTTTTCTCGATGTACATTTGCAATGTCTGAAGCACTTCAAGGTCACATTATCAAACCTTTTTTAAGGTGCAATAGGGTGACTAGAAACCTGAAAACAGGAATCATTCCATTAAACAGAAATTTCGTAACTTGTTTAAGGATATCGGTGAGCCGTTTTCCATGTCAGTCTATTTTTTGTACATTTCTTTTGGAGTATTACAATAAGCTCAATTATATTGACACGTAATGGATGTTCGATTGCAACACCAGAACCAATCAGTCACGCTATAGAAAACTCGTTTCCGTCGGCACGTTAATCTCAGTGCTAAAAAGCTACCTTTAAGACAGGCTTATCTTTAAGGTTTTTTTCGCAAGACTGTTTTTTCCTTGAGCTTCTAAAAAAATACACATATTCTCTCTCTCTCTTTCCTTACCTGTGCAAGAAAGCGTATGCAACTCGCAAGACTACCGCCATACTGCGAACGGGGATAGGGAATGAAAGGTACGGTACATTTAAATGAAAGCCTACCGACGGAGGAAAAACTCATTACATGCCAGGTTTACGCTCGCGCACAAAAACCACTGCGGCCGGCACAATGGTTGGATTACACTAATTAGAAAGGAAAATATTGTGCGACCGCCCAAGGTACGGGAACGCCAAGAAACTCCAAGCAAAGGTCGGCCGACATGAGCCACCGCCGAACAATGCGACCGGGCTGTACGAGTGGGGGAAATAAAATGTTGGAAAACGAAAGAAAGAAAAAAAAACAGTCATGACCTGAAAGCGAGCGTTAGGAGCCAACTGGTAAGCCGGTGCTGAATAGAATGGAAACTGTCAAATGATCAACGGTTTGACAAATTGTATTTCAATGTTGGAAGGATTTTCTTTTTTTGTTCTCTCTCTCTCTCTCTCTCTCTCTCGATCAAATCTAAGGACATTCGCACGGCTAAGTAAAGATTGACACGGATTGCCATTTTTTTTGTGGTTATGTTTTTTTTATCTCCAAAAAATGCTGGTATGCTGGTACACCTTCTCAGTACATATTGTTTTCCATCTTGGCAAAAAATAATACCGAGCTTTCTAAAAAAAAAAACGAAATCAGCACAATTAATGGAATGTCCCTGTGTTTATGAGATGCTGGTACACCAGCACAGGCTGGATGTGTTGTTAACCGTCTTGGAAGAACGACTTGGCGGTAGGACAGATCATAAAGTGAGAACGAGTTGGTGCAGAATGCGCTCGGCAATCGGTTCACTTAATGACCGTGTAATGGGATGCGGTACGATGCACTGGAAGAAGCGGGAGCTATTTTAAATGTATCGTCCAAACAGACCGCCCCACTATGCGGGTAGCGAGGAGCTAGCTAGCTGTATTACCTGGAACAGGACGAAGCTAGACGTCGGAGATGACTACCCCGTGGGTATGGAAGGCAAGAACACGTTACCGGGGAGTAGTACCCGGCAGTGGCACACAGATGGAGATGCATCACACACAGGTACCACACGCAGACCGCTCACCGTATCCATTGAATATTGGAGCGCAATAAAGCATAAGTTACAATGGCACGTTAGCATGCTTTCCGCCCAACACATTGCTAGATAATCCGTCCATCAACCGTTTATACCTGGGCATCGGGTTGGTCACTTCATAAAATAAAAAAAGCAAAACACTGTGCACATCAAAAGCGTTGCACGTTAACGCCCATCATCCCTGAAGGTTAATGAAGGCATCTATATAGGCCGGTATAGGTTTGCGTCCAACAACAGCAAGGGTATCGGAATTAATGTAATGGGATGATGTTCTGGGCGAATTGTTTTACGTAAATAAACGCCTGGACACAAACACACACACTTGGATGTCTAGCTTAATGATTTTCCTGTAGAATCGAATGTAGCTAAAGTTACTGTTGCTACCCGGTTGGGTTAGTTTTGTTTCACTAATAATGTCTCCACGCCGTTACGCTGTCACTTTTGTCAATCAGCAGCTCTACCAGTGTACCTGAACGTGGTAATAATCTGGTTTTTGGTATTTTCTGTTTCTCAATTATGTACAAACACATTATATCCCCCCATGCAGAAGCTAAAAAAACATAATGCCTTTTAAAGTCTTTTTTTATTTCATCGTTGGGTTGTTCTCCCGAGGATCTTTACCTTCTGACGTAACCTCGTGCACAACATCCCGGGCAGAGAATGAACGCTATTCCTTCAGGTTTGGATCACAGCACAGCGTTCGATTCGGCGCAGTAATTACGGTAGCTAGTGAATCCTTTTTATGTAAAATCCTTGGCGTGACTTCAAAGCTTTGTGCTTCTAGAGCACACAATGATGCTCCGGAGGCTGAACAATGCCTCCGCATCTTGGTACTGCCCCTCAAATTCTTCCCGAGCTGGCCATGGAAGTGGAGGGTTTTCTTTTCTTTTTTTTTGCATACCTTTCCTCACTTGATCAGCGCTTGAAGTTCCCGGACATTAAGTGGAACTTGAGCCGGTGTGGCAGTGAAAAGATCGCCCGGAATGAGATGTCGAGATGTTGAATAGTCGAATCGGTCGCTATGAATGGCAGCAGGATGAGGCAGTCGCACAGACAAACGTGGAGAGAAAAAAAAAACACCTTGGGAAGGAAACACGACGACGAGATGGTGAAATATGATGAGGCGAACCAGACACACAAAGACCGATTCCGTAGAATGTCGGCGAGCGGATTTCCATTCGCGCAAAATGCCGTTCCACCGGGCAAAGCTTTCACATTCGGGTGAGCCTATTCAACTTTTCGGCTTGTAGCAGAGCTTAGGTGGATGAGTTTCTGCCTTACCCGGTACCGGGCCCGGAAAGATGTTCTCGATCTCGTTTGTGCAGCACGGTTATTGTGCTGTTCTTCCGAGAACGATCCCGGTACCGTTTCCCACCGTCAGTCGTCAAACCGGCAGGAGGTGCCGGCGGCCATTCGGAAGCGCTCGGGCGTGTATATCATGGAAGGTGAGATGCGATTGAGATAAACGCAAATGCGCTGTTTACACATTCGTCCAACGAGGTAGTGGCTTTTCAGGGTTTACGATGACAAAATGAGCACATGCAACAACAACCGTCACGGGACAACGTGAATAAAAAGCGTTCAAAAGAAAAAACCCAACGTTCGAGTACGTATGTATATTCGCTGCCATTCCGTCACCGCTGCACGGGAAGAAGGGCAGAACCCGTGCACAATGCGTACGCACGGATCGCTTTTCCATCCACCTTCGGAACGTAACCGGGACATCCTTCAATTGACGGTTTGCCGTGTTGTTTTGCTGCCGTAAGCTGTTCGCGTTGCTTGACTTGTGCTTTTGTCTGGCTGGTGTACATTTACAGTGGTTTCAACCTTACCGTGCACGATCATTATCGATGTCGGGGTTTTTTTTTTTCGTGGCTGGTCCGGACGCAACGGCAGGAAGACGCGTCCCGATGTCAGTCAATCGGGCAGCATCGTAAGGACCCCCAATCGTTCCTTACGTTGGTGGTGCATGTGTCACACAATGGGAAAGAAATTTGGGAATCCCATAACTCTCGAACCGATGCCTCAACTCAATCGCGATGATTCCACCCCTTTCCGCTCGATAGGGTTGTGAAGTGCGATATGAATTTACGATAGACGGTACAGAAAGGTGCATTATCATATTACATTCCATGGTTCGATTGTGTTGTATTGAAATCCTGTAACAAGAATGATTCACATGAACGAGGTTAATAGTGTAATTTATATATTTATCCGTATGTTGGGCATATTAGTTGAGCTACTGTTTTATTTATTCATTTTGCTGTTTTATTTTGTTTCATTTGGCTGGTATTGGGTGTTTTTAACGGGCAAAATCAAATCAATAACATGCGAGCTTGGTTTTTGGGTAATTAAAATCGTTTAAACTAGGCTCGTTCTACGAAAAGAAGACAATCCAAAAATTAAACACAACAGAAACACGAAGAGGAATAAAATAAACATAGAAAATCAATTTCAATAAGTAAACTTTCATTTTGGAAAATCAGGAACAGCTTACACTCGGCTTGTGCTGGGAATGTCTTCATTTTTAAAGAATGAATTAAATTAAATAAAAAAAACATCTACAAAACATAGATAATTGATGGATTTGAATCAAAAGCAGAATAAAAAAAACAGATTCTTATAGAATTGATGAGTCTTATTTTATAGAAAAAGCACAACAGAAAAGCAAAATCCAACAAATAATGTTTTGCACGGAACTAGTTGCGGTATTCGGGCAACAAAACACTTAAAATAAACAATACAAGAATTGTTTGATATAAAGCTGCAATATTTAACTGTTTTTGTTTTATTTTATACCGACGGCCAGTCCTTACATCTTAGAAGATTCAACTAAAATTAAAACAAACTAACAAAGGACGGGTGCAGCCACTTTCGAGAGGTTCGAAAGCATTTCGCCTAGATGAAACATAATTTAGGAAAATCGTTCAACCTTTGCCCATTCTTTATTATTTCTTATTATTATTTTTGTTTTTTTTTTAAATACACTTGTTTTAAGCTCAATTAGCATAGACTTCTTGATTAAAATCGTTTACTTTTAAATTAATGTTAATAAATAATTACATAACACCGTATTTTCTCAAAAACCTGAAAATGCTGCTGATCGGCAATCCCTTATTACCAACCGTATTCTCTTTTCCCGACAATCTCACCAAGCGTTCAAAGCAGGGAAACAAAATCCCCTGCTGCGAGAAGATTACCCAAAATGGTGGCCGTCATGCGAACGGATTACTCGACTAACCAAGCGAAATACGACGAATGGGAAGAAGCAACACGGGAGGTGATGAATTTGATGTAATTGCTGTTGCAATTTCGTAGGTGAAACATTTCTCACATTATTACTCTCAGTTACTTCGTTTGTGTTTCTATTTATTAGTTAACTGTACGTATATGGAGCAACTGCACAACACAATTTGTATTAGAGGAAGTTCGCACAAATTAATCGCTACGCAAAAAATAAAGAGAATTTGTGTTTTTGTTTGATCCTCTGTATCGTGTTTATTACATAAAATATAGGTTCTTTAGCTCTATTACTAAACATAAAGCGAATGCGCACCTACTAGCCTCTTTTACTTGTACGTTGCGGTGTGCGCACACACTAAAGAATTATTGTCTACCATTACATGTTTCTTTTTTGTCTCTCAAACACTGCTACTCGGGAAGGCTTGTTGGCAAGAAAGGGGACCCGCACCTAGCAAGTCAATCACAGATGTTTAGCGATCTGTTCACCGATGGAACGGATCGAGGAGGAGAAGGAGTTAAAGATAGAAGCTTCATTTGCACTTCACTTTTGCCGGTAGAAGTCGAGCAGTAGCTTGAGCAGTGGAGCCGGACCGATGTTGCGTCGGAAGAATAGTTCCTCGATCGTGTAGCTGGAGACGTTACGCAGGACGGGCAGTAGCTGGAGCAAGGTGCGGTATCGGTTGGACGGTCCTGGTCGGCAGGTGCTGATGTAGGAGGCGAGCGCCTCCTTCGCACTTTCTTCCAGCGCACGGACGGTGGCGATCTCGCTGATGGATTTGGCGGAACCGGCGGATGACGCAGTGGTCACATCCGACCCATCGCTGCTCACGCTGGAGATGCTAGTTTCTGCGTCGAACTCACTCTTGTACAGGACGATCGCACGCAGGTAGACGTACTCGTTCGGATCGACGCGCAGCGCCGCCAACTGAGCCAGAATCTCCTGGAAGATCTCGACCTCCTTCACGAGGAATTCGCTCACGTTCCCACCTTCGCCGCGATTGTTGTTGAGGTACTCGTAGGCGATCAGCAGCTGGCTGAAGTTGATCGGAGCTAGGTACTGTGCGACGGCCAGTATGAAGAACTCGCGCCACGACTCCTCGAACAGCACGAGCTGGTCCGCCATCGGAAGTTGGATGAATGGTGTGAGGCTTTTTAGGAAGTTGACGTTCATGAAGAGTAGCTGTGCGGCCGATTCCCGTATAGCGTCCACAGCGACCAAAGGGTGGGAGGCTTGCATGCCCGGGAACAGGACCGGCGGTGGCAGGTACGGCGTGGTGGTCGGTGCAGATGGCGGCGGTGTCAGGAACGGATTGCGACCGAGCGATAGATCCAGTCCCATCGATGGTTGATGATGCGCATGATGTCCGTGATGATGGGTGTGATGATGTCCGTGATGCGGTATCGGAATGCCTGGCGTTAGCATCATGTCATGGCGTAGCGGCGAATCTTTCGAGATGAACAGTGCCATCTGTTTGCGGAGCGTGGAGCTGCGGGGACCCCGCTCGTGCTGTACCGCGTCCTTGTTCATGCCCACCTCGAAGCATTTCTTCAACCGGCAGGCCCGGCACTGGTTCCGGTGTGTCTTGTCCACCACGCACGGTATCTCGGACTTGGACTTGCAGACGTACTGCCGACTACGGCGAATGGAGCGCTTGAAGAACCCGGCACATCCGTCGCAGGCGTAGATGCCGTAGTGTTTTCCGGAACTGTGATCCCGGCAAACCTTGCACGGTACATCGTATAAGATACGACCTGCAGGAACAGAGAAGAGACATAAGAAGAAAAGGAGAAAAAAAAAGTTAGATTCAGAACAACTCGTTGATGTTTGCTCGAAATAAAGAAATCTTCCAATATCCCCAAAAATGTACGTTTATCGTGCGACTAACTGACGGCGACACTTGAAACCAGTGTGCAAGACAAAAAAAAACAGGGAAAGGAGAGCGAGATCTTTGCCTCAAAAAACAACCTCCTTTTATAACAATATGCCGGAAGTTCGCCGTTGTAGATGGCGAGGCCTTTTTGCGGCATCGTAAAACGACACTCGCCGAAGCAAAAGCACAAAGACGCGGCGGAAACGTGAGCAACACAGCAACACGTTGGCACACGCCTCCTTCCGGACGGGTCTCGGCAATAGGGGGAAAAAATGGGGATGTCGACACAATCTATAGCACTGCTTCGTTGGTCTTTTCGTAACGGACTTTTCCGTGGGAAAGGAAGCTACGGGCTGGTTTGCAATTGTTCCATAAAGGGAGGTCCTGTTGCAGGGAGATTCGCAGTGGATCCAGCTTTGGGGTGTTGGAAGGATTCAGTGATGTGTGGGACCACTACTCACTTGAAGAGGCTGGGATGCGCATATGATTGTAGCGTGGATCGATGAGTTCTGGTGAGCTGACTGGCGATTGCATTTCTTGGCCGCGCTCTTGCGCCGTTGGTAAACTGCTGAACATCATCTAGCCGGCTATGGTGTACAGTTGAGCCCAACGGAAGCTGGTGGTTGCAGCGGCTGATTGATGGTTGGTGCTATGATGGTACGTTCCGTTGATAGGATGCTGCTAACAAACTTCGACTAGCTTCCAGAGTACACACTGGTATATTCAGAAGCACAATATAGCACAGTTTCAGATCAAGCATAAATTTGCTGATATTACAAACGCACACACACACACACACACACGCTGTTTGGTAATGGTTTGAGCTAGTTGCACACACTGTAAGTCACGTCCTTGCTTGCACTGCGCTCTCACTGAAGGTTCGCAACCGATTGATCCACTTTCGGCGACGGTGCGCCTGTTTTAAATGGCACCGGCATGTCCTTCTAATCCAGCCCGCCGCACACACACACACACACGCACACCAATACTAGTGCCGCTTGCCGACCCCTCGAGTGATGAACATCGGCGATTGGTTCTCTCCTGTGTGGTACCCCTGCCTGTAAAAAAAAACTAAACCCGCATGCGCCGTACCTACCAACATCAATGCACACACACACACACCAGAAAGGATAACGGCGTAAGGACGTGCACCGCCGTAGGAAAACAAGCAAAATAATAGGGCGGTACCTGCGCATCTCGGATTCATTCTCGTCTCCGGTGCTCCGGCCACGCAGGTACGGCGTTCGTGCGTTTGAATGAACAACAGGGCGCATGCCGGGTAAGGGTGGCAAACAGAGGGGTGGTAATGATGATCGTAAACAATGCGCTCTGCGATTCTGCCAGACAAGGCACAACAAACATGAACGAGATGGTAGGAAAGAACGGCTATTGAAAGGGGCAACAACAACAAAAAAAAAAACGAGGGAAAGTAATAAAAATAACGATCCATATATATCGAGCCTCGTTCTCTCGTGTTTCAGGTGCTGGAGGGGTATGGAAACGGTTCAACACTCCGCCAGGACGTAACATAAGCGAGAGGGTGGCATGTGATACCTGGGGGAAAACATCTAAAACTAGGCTACCGTTAAACGACTTTGTGTACTGCGCACTAAAATCGCAAAAATCAATTTTCCGTCACCAATAATTTATTTTAAATTCATTCCCATAACCGAACGGGCGGCAGGACTGACTATCCTGTTGCGGGTAAATTCAAGTCACGGAAGCCAATACTGACGGGCCATGACCTCTCGAGATTGTAGTGTTATTGAAGAAGCAGAAGAACTGACGGCAAGATGACTTGTATAGATTTAATTACATAAAACAAAGTATTGCAATTAGTGAATTAATTCTATTAAAATTGTTAATGAAATATTATTACATTACTCGATTTTCGTAATTTCACCACCTAATTCCTGTTTGTCCAAAGCTAGTATGTTAATTAAAATTGTATGTTTCAAAATTAACAAAATCTCTAGGCGTAGAAAATTATTAAAGTTATTATAAACCTAATGTGTTACGCAATAATATATAATAAAATGAAGATTATGTTATAAAATTGAAGAATTCCACATTAAACAAAACTCCCCCTTGTTTGGGTAATTACGCAAGTTAGTGAAATAACATATCTGAATGATGTGCAACTGAGTTAGTGAGTTAGATCCTAAAAATGAGTGCGTTAGTTTGTGTCTTCCCACCATTTTTTCTAACACACTGAGAATGACATCCCGGAATGTTGATGATCGTAAACGAACATTGTACTTGCGCTAACAAAATAAAGGATTATCCATGTAGCTTGGATCGCGTAATGCACCGTGCACCGAATGAACCAATCACCAATGTTAAAGTATTAGTTGCAATAGAAGTCTTTGGCCACAATGTTTTTAAATGGATATCATAGGGCCGAAATTCCGAATGCATTCGTTCCTATGATATTCAAATAAAATAACCATGTCCAGCCGAAAAGTTGAAGCACCCCATTCGCTCCGTGTGTTCAATTGCTGTGGAAGCTGATGTGAATGTTTAACAAACAGTATACTTAACTTGAGGACTTTGAAGATCGTCACCGGCGGCGTAAACCGGAGAACTGATAGTAGATGTTAGAACGACTCCACCGCAGCATCTTGTATAGCTGTATAGGATGTCAGGAACCTTTCAGTGATATTCTTCATTTGAGAACGCCGAACTTCGTTAACCGATTTGAAGTCAATAGATCTCGTATAGTTCTAGGATCCCCTTTCCATCTCACTCCAAGGCCTCAAAAGGGCAAGATTCGCCACCGGACAAGTCCACATTAGTCATCTCAGGTGCAACTCCAACTTGGCATAATCTGATGTATACGGGAGACAATAAAGCGTTAGCGTTCGTCATATAAGAAATTCGTTTTGTAATGGGATTTTTATAGTAATGTATCAAGAGTGGAAAGATTACTGATGATGACAAATGAATTTGAATATTGTTAAGTTTTTATGAATGAATCAGAGTTGATTTTTTTCCTATAGTTTTCGTTACATTTGTTGCAAGATATTGATATGGGGTTTTGTCTAGATATCCATGTCAAGATAATGGCATAGGTCATGCTGGTTCCCAGATATAGACAAGATATCGATGTGGGCGAACACGAAAACCTGAAAAGTAAATGATATTGTTTCACTGCTGTATAGTATATATATTTTTTTAATCATAAATTACGGCCAGGCCGTATTGCTTATAACTATGATCTTAAATCTAAACTTAATGTAATATGCAATTCACATTGGTTGGGAGACATTTCCTTCTCCGAACCGTGAAAGGGCACCTTATTCCGGGTGTACTCGGTTGTGCTGTACAGTATATCAATACTTATAAATTAGCTAATTAATATTTTCTCGAAAGAATCAACTACGTCATCTTCCCTGTTTATCCTACCCTCCTCGCTGACTAATGTTACTTTCGTCTGCAGAAGCATGCGAAGGAAAATTAGAAAACCTTTTCCTTTCGAACACTGCCACAAACAAAACCGGTATCATTATTTGACGAAATATCATTATCAAGGGGATTTTGTTAGAACAATATATCCAGCGGTTGGTACAAATGTCAACAAATGGACCAAACAGAAGGAGAAAAGGCTTGACGTATTGTTATCTCTCTCAATATATATCTAAATCACATATATCCACAATACAGCGCAAAGCTTATCATTCTCCTATCCTGTGAAACGAGCTGTAATGCTCACGAAACATTCACGGAGCAAACTTTCAGCATAATTTTTAAATCTAATGCTATGAAAGTTTGCCCAGCGAAAGCTTCGCAAGCGTTTCGTTTATGAATATTTTGCCTAACCTTTATCTGTTTTTATGTTTTTTTGTTTAATAAGAGGTAAATCCTTCACAAAACACCAAAAGATGACCGTCAAGAATTTATGTGACAAAATTGAGATAAAAAATCTATATCGAAAAATCTATTTTAAACACTTCCTCTTCAACGGCTTTGATTTTTGTGAATCAGAGCTGAATCTATGGCATCGTTCAAGCTCAACGTTTGCTTCACAATCGTATACATATTTCCTGTTAAGTATTATTTAAATTTAATTTAATTATATGTAACGAACTACCAATCTCTCTGGCATGTTCGTTTTGAAATAGGATGACTGTTGATAAAGTCTCTGTAAAGCAGACCGCAACTCAAAGATTATTAAAACAAATCTTGTGTTGTGATGAGCTTCACAAAGCCTTCACGAGAAAGTTTATTTCCAAAGTTGAGAACTTTCAAGCTATAATTTTGCTACATAAAGAGAAAAAAGATCAGCTGTTATTAAGTCGATGTCTCACGCTATCTTACTTCGAAAATTAACTAGCAAGGCTATCGGTTCTGTTAGTTACAAAATTGATGATTTCAAAATTAACTAAATCTCCAAACATAGAATATGAATTGAACTCAATAATCTCAATGTTTCACGAAATATTATTTGAGAAGGTTAACGTGCAACCACAAATATTCGTGTATTATTATTAAAACGCTCCTTGCACCGAATGAACCAAACACCAATGTTAAAGTATTAGTTGCAATAGAAGTCTTTGGCCACAATGTTTTTAAATGGATACCATAGGGCCGAAATTCCGAATGCATTCGTTCCTA
>KB664054.1:7504079-7522610 GCA_000349025.1 Anopheles minimus | reverse complement strand
AATATTTTGCCTAACCTTTATCAACCAAAGATGACCGTCAGGAATTTATGTGACAAAATTGAGATAAAAAATCTATATCGAAAAATCTATTTTAAACACTTCCTCGTCAACGGCTTTGATTTTTGTGAATCAGAGCTGAATCTATGGCATCGTTCGAGCTCGGCGTTAACTCTTGAATATTTCAGTTGCTCAAGCGTAACTTGGAAGTATTAATACATTTCGCAAATACGCCTAAGTAACTAAAGTGTTCAAGAAAACAGCATACTCAATCGAATACAAGCGTCAGTTAGAGTTTATGTCTACTCGATTACTTAATTAATAAAATAAATTCATTTGTCGAATTTTTAACTGCATCCTTGGAACAAGCGTTAGAATGTTCCAATACTAACGCACTTCTCAGGCACTTCTTCTGGGCAGCTCAAAATTATATTTTCATTATTATTCGTACGTTATTAGAAAAAAAGTTGAATTTTAGTTTGTTCATTCACAACACCTTACCTAAATACTGGTAGTAATATGTCCAGGGTGTATTTATAGCTGATATTATTGATTTCTGGTAATCTTTGCAATGAGCTTTGCTTAGTTGGAGATGACATGATAGCTTCTACAAGAAAAAAAGGAAGTTTGTAATCCGAGGTTATTCTTATACATTGGGAAAATGGAAATGATAAAAATATCTGCACTCACATTAGTTAACGGTTAAGATGACATAAATTGAGCAGATATGGTGTATATTACTTCCACATATAGCGCGCCTTTCAACCTGTCTTTTACAGGTGTAACAGCACCTCTGCAATAGAAAGACGAAAATAAAACACAATTTTGAAAAATGTACAATTAAGAATATTGTTTGGATTTCATAACGCTCCACAAAATTTTTTAATGTAGATGATAAATTGTGCTACACCATAGATTACGCGAGAATGTATGTTGTATGATTAGAGATTTTTCAAAACATAAATTTGCTCTACAGGAGCAACGATCTTAAAATTATTTCCTGAAAATTATTATTTGAATTTAATTCAATTATATGTGACGAACTATCAGTCCCTCAGGTATGTTCGTTTTGATGTAGGATGACTGTTGATAAAGTCTCTGTAAAGCAGACCGCAACTGAAAGATTATTTAGAAAAATCTCGCGTTGTGATGTGCCTCACAAAGCCTTCACAAGAAGGTTTATTTCCAAAGTTGTGAACTTTCAAGCTATAATTTTGCTGCATAAAGAGAGAAAAAGATTAAGTCAAGTTGAGTACGTCTAAACTTACCAGATTTGTAGGCATTTTGAAAAATCGACGGTGTATTCGCCCATGGAAATTTCAGCAGTGGCTTTGAATGTTGAGGGTTCATCTTCCAGGTTGGCCTATAACACTAGGGGACATAATTTGTTCACTTTTTAAGATAGTTTATTGGAGTTCTATGCCGATTGTTGATGCAAATTCGAGAAATGTGTTTATTCCACACACGATAGACATTACAAATAAAAATTTGTAGACAACAATCCATAACCGAAATAAAACAATGATTGTTCATTCACTTACTCATCTCTCTTTACCATTTGTGCACTATGTCTAAATGAAGCTGACATCTCACGATGGTCACGAACTGCAAATGATGTGTATGTCATGAATTGTCGATTTGGTACCAATTACTTCAGGATTTAGGGTTTTTATTCCAAAAATAATTATACCAAACAACAGTTCATGGCTGGAGCGGGACGGTTGGTTCAACTTTTGAAAATTAATCACTATAGAGCGTTTAACGAGTTGATGTTTTCATTAAGGAATTCTGTTCCCTAATTATAGGGGAAGGGATATATTATTTTAAATTAGGTGATTTGATGTAAATAATGTAATTACTCTACGTTTCATCTTATGGAAAAAGAATGTTGAATAAAACTATCAACTCAGCAACTATCCCAGCCCAATTGCGCTATATCTGTATATGAGCTATAATATGAATATAGTTTTTAATTATTTTAAATCATCATGATCATAAATAATGTTCTTAAGAATTGTTAGATTATTAAAGCATTGTTAAAGCAAACTGCAAACGATGCCCGTATCAGGAGCTGTCAATTTGGAACAATCCACTCTAGGATATAAATCAAATCATTCCTGAAGTAATTGGTCCAAACAGACAGTCCATGACTAAACTTTTGAAGATCGAATTCTGATGAAACCTGCTTTGAGTAGAAAATGTGCTAAAAGATTAAATTGGTGTTAGATTTTACAATCTTTAGAGAGACCTATAGTAAGCCGACGAAGAAATTTAAAACAGAAATATAAAAAATAAAATAAAAGCTCGTTGACTATCCGTGGTCAAGTTGCTTTACGGTTACATTTTTAAACCCGATTCGGAGTGGCCAGATAATTATTGAAGGAAGAATTTTGCTCTTACAGATGATGATAATAATGTCCCACCGCATACCCCTGCACTGGAGTGAGAAAGACGGAACTAGGTCGACAATAACTCCAATGACGCGATCTAAAGCCTGTCGAGTGGATGATTACCGATAGAAATTCCTTCATGAGGTCAGGTTGTCAAATTGGTTGCATGAGGACAACCTCAACGACCTTACCAAATTCCAGAACACGCAGTAAAGTCCACTGTACGCGCGCGTGTCTCACTCTCATGCAGTCTCATTCTATTTTTTTTTATTACATCATTAAATCATCATGATCATCATCCATATTGACTAAACCTATTCGCCGCAACTGAACCCCAACTAACAAGAATACAATTTTTAAACATGTTATAAAGAATATACGATACATGGGTAGAATATGTGATCATTGTTATTTTTAGATATAGATCAGCAATATTATATGAGTAAGGTTAATTATTTTAAACATAAAATCATCGTTCAAATATAATTCCAAACTTATATTGTAAGTATTAGTATATAAGTATTTGATTATATATGAATTACATCAGGTAATGCGCTAAGACGAGTGACAAACTGTGCATTGAATAATGTGTTATATAATTTTAAGGAAGTGCATTGAAATTTAGCTTCGTGTTAGTTCGTGCTATTTACTCGACTACTTGCCGGTAGTGTTACATAAAAAAAACCAAGCATAAAATTTAACAAAAATGTGGATGAAGTAGCTAGCACGCAAATGTAGAATTTGGATATGATTCTTCCATATTTTTTTTTCAAAACACGGTAACCTCGAGAGTTCTGTCGTGAAAGAGATTGGCGTCGCTATCATCTCAGCTATCAGATTGGTCGGGCATGTTAGATAGTACGGAAGGACTAAAAGAAAAGAAATGGTGACATTATTGTTGAAGTCGCACGGATTATCCATGTAGCTTATTTAGCTTTAAGAGCCTTCTTCTTCCTGATTTGCACTCTTCCTGCCAACACTGATTCCTCTTGGTCCGTATCGGTGGAGCTATCAATTTCCTTGCCGAACGCGATCGTTTCCGCGATGTGGTGGTACATTTCCTCCTGCGTCATCGGGTGTGGCATCACCACCACTATGTCATAGACGACGTTCCATTGGCGCGGATGGGTAAAGGATAGCATAACCACACTGCAGCCATGGTCTTCCCTCATGTGGTCAGCAACGTACGATAGCAGAAAATGATCATACAGGCACAGAATGCAAACAAACCGATTGTAGCTGTGCAGCATTACGTGATTCATGTAGTCGGTTACGTTACGGAACCGAAGTGTGCAGTGGGTACAGTGGATTGGTTCAGACGCATCGATGGTTTTTATGACGTGCGGCATGTGCAAGTGCTGTAAGAGTGCCGCTTTGTTCGGGAATCGAAGCCCACAGGAACCTATGCCGCACACGTTAACGTCCAGTGCACTCTGATGGGACATTTTCAGATGTACGCTCAGATAATAGTAAAATTCATCGTGCACTGCTCTTTCCAGCTCTGGCAAATAGTAGCCTGCTTCTGGTAAATTCAGTTTACTCTTCGTTTTCGATTTGCCTTTGCACACGGAACTGCTGGCATGAGCTGGGGCAGCAGGTGGAGCTGTATCTTTGCCTGATCTCTTACGAGTTCCAACACCGCGCTTTCGGGACGACCGTTTTGAAACCTTCGCCGGTATGATAGCCTGCATTTCGTTGGAAGTTTTCATTAGATTCTTTTCAAACTCACAATTTTGGCGATGCATCGTCGTGTAAGGGGAGTATGTGATGATACTTTTCCGTTGTTTCTGTAATCCCTCTTGAGCTAGCTTAAAAAGACGTGTATGTTTCGTTATTGGTTACTTATCTATATGGATCGTTTGCTGCCCTGCTACCGGAGATGTGTGACTTCGTCTTGTAAAGGGGGTTGATACCGATTTTTAAAGAGATGTAGCAAGAAGGATGCTTCGTCTACCGCTTCCAGTAATATTTCCTTATGGACCTGCGTGTGATAGTCAAGGGTTCGCATACGGTTAGTTCACTTTCCTTAGTGTTGTGCGTTTCATGCACTACCTTTAATATGTATGTTACTATTGTATGGAGAAATGTATATTCATAGATGTCACTCTTGATTATTGGCTCATCTTTATAGAGTACCTCTCGGGCAGCATACTAAACACTTATTTCCGGAACATTTTCTTCGTTTGGTAAATTTATTTTGATTTGATCTTGCTCGGTACTGCTCTCAATTCACTTCTTATGTGCAGCGGCCATTGCATGGTTCCTATATCGATAGAGTACCACATAGCTCACCATCTCATCCATTGTCTCTTCAATTCTATCTAGATGCGATCGTGTAGTTGCTTGCGCCAAAAGTGTTCTTAGATGGCGCATGATACTGCATCTGATATTGTTTGGAATTCCTGCATCCACGATGGTAAAATCCAGCATGCACATGCATCTGGCTAAGAACACATGAGTTTCTTCGAAATCCATCTTCACTGACGCTTTTTGGGCACTTCACTATTTTACACTGCACTTGTGCAATAATTTCAATAGACTTTTTTCTACAGTGGATGTGCAGTTAGATGTTTTAGCTGGAGAACACCAAGTCGTCCAAAGTCTCACGGATTTACTATAAAAAATGCAACAGTTATAGACAACTGAGTTTAGCCTGCTCGAGAGTGCTAGTTTTACTTGAAACAATCCATAACACATGCCATGTAAGAGGACATTTAAAAAAACACACACACACACACACACAAAAGGAATTAATACAAAAAGTAAAAAGCCAAAACCATTTTGAAGATCGAGTGCATATGAAAGCTAAGAAAGTGCGTTGTTAGATGTTGGGGCTATTTAATTTCAATTACAAATAATAAATTAGCGTTCAAAATCAGACTGGCGAAACCCATTACCGTGTTAAGTAATTAATGGGAGGATCCTATGTTCTACACACTTTTCTTTAAATGGATATGTGTTAACGGTACACATCGGCGTTTTGTCAAAAATCGTCTGAAAAAAAACATTAATCCAAATTATTATCAAATTATCCAATGTATTACGTTAAAAAAGCTAAATGTTATATTTTTCAATTTATGACAAAATGGCGATGGCATACAAGAACGGGTAAACTATATTCAACACTGTACACTATAGTACATACAATTCACATTGGTTGGGAGACATTTCCTTCTCCGAACCGTGAAAGGTCACCTTATCCCGGGTGTACTCGGTTGTATTCGTCCAGATGACTGGTCCAATGTCTAGTGATGGTCAAGGTGTCGATATTTTTGCTTAATTTTTTTTCGTTTTTTTCGTCTTCGTTGGAGTGCGTTGGTGATATATAACACTTTTTGGAATTGGGACTATGGAATTGCGACGAAATGTAAAGCATTACTTTCGAAACTAACGCTGAGCGAAGTGACTGGAAATCTCCATTTAAAGCAGATCTGGAAGCAACCGATACTTTCGGAAACAAAAGTTTCTTCAGCGGATATTTCGCAGGTATAGTTTAGCGTATTCTTCAAAACGGATCAAAACAGGTAGCTAACACGGGTGTCGTAAAAATTTGTCAAAACAATTAGCTTTTGTTTGAAGAGCGCAGCGGGAGCGCATCAACGGAGTGCACTCGGCTAAGCCCGGATTGATCTGGGAAAGGATAGGGCACGCGCGCACCGCTTACATTTACAGCCAGGTTGTGCACAAGGAACGAGCTAGAGCGTGATGCAGGAAAAAAGGTTTAGTCGACCATATTTATATTCCCGCACTAATTGCTGCGGCGGTGCTGAATGGTAAGGTGCGCCAGAACGAAGCCGAGGGACTCCACCGGCACTGCAGGATCAGGATTCCATCTTCTCTACCTACCGTTCCCATTATGGTAAGGATTAGCTAAGCGTTTCGAGCACAGCTCATTTGGCAAACAAACTGGTTTGGTGTTATCAGCGATATGCTACCAACCTTCATCTTTTCCGCTTGGTACGGTGTTTAACTTGTGACCGCATGTTGTCGTAAACAACCACTATCCGTGCGGAAAAAAGGGGTTTTATGATGGATTGAAATCATGGGGTTGGCCGAGATCCTCAAGACTTTGTGGAAAAAAGGACTATCGTACCTCAAGACAGCCTACACACTTACGAACATATTTGGAAGGGGTATCGTTTAGGGTAGCATAACAAGGACGGAAACGTAGGAATAAAACGTACAATTCTAAACATACTTCATAAACTTCAAATTCAAACTACACATTTGAGCTTCAATCATTGCCGATTCTATCGTATGGTGAGATTTATCCATTTTAAAAACAAATTGTGTTGTCTTACTAGAGTAATCTAACCTTTGTAATAGAAATTTTAGGATGCTTTAGTTACGACTCTTAACACGTTCAACGCCGCATCACTCAGATATATCTCCCCAGTTTTCTCTCTTTCGTTCCAACTTGCTCTTGGGCGAGAAATGACAGGTGTCATTTGCCCAGCGTTGAAAGTGGTAATACAATGTAATGCATCGAAACTTTGAACTTACCTGAAAGTATGTATCCTACCAGTGTAATATATCGTACAAACTACCAGGGCCCTGAACCGGATTGTTCTATAGTTGTTGAAGTAGGAAAATAGAAAATTAAACACCATCTAAAGTTGCATTTAAGACAGAACACATATTTAGTACAAACTGACATGGCAGACTGAAGGTTAGGCTGATCATAATGTCGTACGGACTGAAATAAAGAATATTTCAAACTTTTGAAATTTTTGTTCAAGGATTAAGGGACTCCACTGTCTGCACTCGTACAATGGTCGTAATCGGCGAGTATATGTTTCTTGAACTTCATAAAAAACAGGCTTTAGAAATAACTCAAATAAAAAGATCCGGAATATACTGATACGCGCGATTTTATTGATACAGATTGATTGTTATTGTTGTTGTTAGTAGCTTCAAATATCTTGGTGACTCCTCATATATTCTCATACAACTTCATCGTGGTTACAAGCATCATAGATTAACAGTGTTTCTTTTGATTATTATTGCGTTCGTATCACTCTATCCGTTTGGTCTACAGTACTCAGTAATTAGAGCAGTTTCTCGGAAGCTACTACTAGATGCTCTCGATCGCGACGTTAAGTTTAGGGTGCTTCCCTCCATATGCCTATCTTCGCATTCTTGTTGGCGTTTGGCCGCTTCTTAGCCCCAGGTATTATCGGTTTAATTGCCTGTTGACTCACCCAACATATTCTGCCGCTTATTCAACTCCATCTTAGCGACCATAGCGGCCGTTGTGAACGAATGCCGTTTGGCATTTGCATCGGTATGCGCTTCCATCGCTTGCAGGAGAGCATTGCCCTGTCTCCAGGCATAATCAAGCATTACGTCATCTATCTCTATAGTTAATGGGTCCAGCAATTCCATCCGGTGCTTGTGGGCGATGTGGTCCAATATTCTCTCGAATTCCGTCAACCGGCGGAACGCCGCCTCCAATGTGAAAACCATTTGATTGGACGTCGTCATTCTGCACTCACTCACTGTTTGTTGCCTATGGTTATGCAAAAGAAATTCATAATTGCAGTTACAGGGTTTAGCAGACCGAAATTTCAGATGGGTGCACGTTTCGCAAAATAGCCACTGCATGCGCATCTACTGGCGTGAGATTCATTGTTCCACATAAGTAGCATGACACGATCAAATCCAAACCCAGAATTTTCCAAAGCGTAACATATGCTCGGATGTTTTGTATTAAACCGATTGAACGACGCAAATGTTTTTATTTGCAAACAAAAAAAAACATTACCCTGTACTCATACATTTTTGCGGTACATTAACGCCTCAATGGGAACGCTCTTTTGCAAATCTTTTAGTGAATAATCGTGCAGATTTGATGGTGTCAGAGAGAATCTTTCCACCGTAGAAGTGCGTTTTGTGAGTATTGGAAAATCGTGCATCTATCTGAGTTGAATAAAACGCTCAAGTTGGATTGTGATAAACATCAGTGTAGAGAAACAAAACAAAAACAAAAACTGCTAATGATTTTGTTTTGTGAAGGAAACAAAAATTTAACCTTCAATGAAGATGGTTTAGAAGACGTTGCAACTATATCAACAACGTTCACTTCTAAGTAATTTAGGTAATTTAAACATCACACAGTTGATTAGTTGCGAAATAGGTGACGCAGTGTATTTAATTTATTGAAAATATCGGAACAGACTCCTAGTTACAGGTTGCATGATTCTCTTGTTTATCTTAACTTCGTCTCATTCATTAATTGAGTGTTTCTGAATAACTATAGTTTCTATGCTATTGTTGTGTTGTCTATTTTCAATTATGCCTGTTTTGCCAAAACCTCAACGTGTATTTACTTTGTCTAAGTTCAAAGACTGCAAGAGATGCTAAGATGGTAATTTAAGAAATCTTCTTACGACGGTTTCGAAATACGTTTGAAGCTCATTAAGATGTATAAAAGTGGAGACTAACCATGCGACATATTTGAAAGCCTTATATAGTCATTGTTTTTGTTAAAATATTTCTAAATAAGTAAGTATTTTTTATACTTTACACATATTTTGAAATTGTATACGTACATATTGAGCACGATGTTTCGATTTGCGATATTTATGTTTCATACATTAAATTTACCTTAAGAATAATGCCAACAACGTTGGAAATTCAGTCTTCTCCTTAATGCAGGAATTATTATTCTTTTCTACAGTAGTGACGTCGAAACATATTTTATCTAAGGAATTCGACATACGTATAGTTCTTACTGGTCAATCGTCTCAATGGTACCTTCGAGTGCCTCCAACTGACGCGTCGCCTCTTCAATTTCATTCGTCACTTCATTCGACATTGTTATTATTCACCCTTTCGCTAATTGCGCCTACGGTTATGCAAAAGAAATTCATCATGAGTATTATTTCCATTATTATACAATTTGAAACTTCAGAGAGCGTCCCGATGGTTGGGCAACGGATTGCAACATCGATCACGAACTCCCAAAGTGATGCCTAACTCCCACAAGTGTGCGTCGTGAGAAAAGGCATGGGCAATACAACTCAAATAAAATTATAGATGAGCAAAAAGTATCTCTCATATATCTCACATTAGCGTCTTCGTTTGAAAAGTTATTATTATATTCAAACCATTTTCAAGCCTTATTACAGATGTAATATAATGCATATTAACAAGCAATGTGGACTTTTTGTTAGGTAATTTCGCTCCTAACTTTAAAAAAATTACTCCTTATTAAAGTTTTAAATTTATTATTCATTTATATTTCAAAACATTAATTCATGTTTTTACCTTATCAGAATTTATTAGCAAACTTTAAGCTAATGTTTCATACGAAAAATAGCTAATTTAATTTATTAAAGGTTTACAGATACTCACTTTAAATTTAAAAAAACATATTGTGCTTTGGCACAAGATGCAATCAGTTTATATTAAAATTATGAGTAACAATCTTCTCTTAAATCTTCCTCATCTATGGCACAAGAACCTCGAGAGGGATTGGCTTGCCATTTCTGCGATAGATATAATTTCTACCACATTAAAATGGTTTCATAAATTCAACGGTCGCTTGAAGCAAAATAAATTTGTGCGCCTGCATGTATGCAATCAGCTGCACTCGTGCTCATGGTGGGCGCTTTCTAACGCATTGCCGGTTTTAACCATCACCATTCGTTCCATGCCTTTTCGCTCTCACCGGTGTAAGTATCATTATATAAGTGTGATCAAAGCGATGAAGGGTATAAGTCAACAATCGTCTAGATAGTGGCTGCACGTGGACAAGCAAGTATTTCCTGGAACTACTTATAAAACTAATGCATAATCGTCGACAACACAACACAAACTAGCTCGCAGGTATTGAACAAACATTAGTGGAGTAACATTTCAAGTTGACGTCCCAACGAGACATTATTGCCGTAAAATTGATCTACTTCACGTATGGCATGTTTTCATTATCCTATTTACAGACAAATCACATTGAAAGTTCAACTGGCATGCAGTTTAAAAGTTTTGTTTTGCACCCGCGACTCCTCGCACTAGAAAAGGTGCAAGTCATCCAACCAATTGATGGCCGAAAAGATCATATGTAGAACAAAAGAAGTTTGTTGTTTATTTTGTTGATGAAGATACGTTTTATCTTGACTATCACTTGTGCACGAAGCAAAACGAAAAAACGAAAGCTAACAAACGAAGCACCCGAAAACCAAAGTGATGATAATAAATGTATTGCGTTGTAGCTGGATGCTGCTACCGTGTTCACCTTCTCGCCTAGAAGTGGGGGGTTCTGTTGCTCCTCTGCCTAACGGGCACACGCCACAGTAGCCCTGACCGTGACTTGCAAGAACCGGTACGTTCCGGCATTAGCAATCGCAATGAAATTGATATCAATTCAAATATTTACAGTGCCCGCAATACGAAGATACCGCAACGCGCGACAAGAGTCATCAAGTGCTAGAACCGGTGACAACGCGTCAGTATCGCGGCGTCCATTCTGAGATAGAGTCGAAGGTTGGCAACATTTCTCCAATAGAGCGATCCAGTGTTTGTGCGATTTTCTCTTTAATCTAGAAGGCGATTTGCTGCGTGAAGATGTTCGGTACGCTTGCGGCCAGTTTGCTGACTCCGGAAGGAGTGCTGCTGGTGGCGCTGGTCGGTCTGCTGTACTACTATGTGGTGATCCGTAGTACCCGGTATTTCGCTGACCGTGGAGTCGCGTTTGTGCCACCGGTTCCACTGCTGGGCAATGGGGCCGATTTCATTACGCGCAAGCGTCACATTACCGACATCTTGAGCGAAATGTACAACCGCTTCACGAAGCACCGGTTCTTCGGGTACTTTGACTTCCTGTCGCCGATATACGTGGTGCGCGATCTGGAGCTGGTGAAGCAGATCTGCATCAAGGACTTTGACCATTTCGTCAACCATCGGATCCAGCTGGACGAGAACCACGATCCACTGTTCGGGCGGGCCTTGTTCGCGATGCGCGACACCCGCTGGCGCAACATGCGCACCGTCCTCAGTCCGGCGTTTACCGGCAGCAAGATGCGGCTGATGTTCGGGCTGATCACGAGCTACTGCGACGGTGCGGTACGCACGATCCGTAGCGAGATGGCAAGCAATGGGCGGGCGGAGCTGGAGATGAAGGAACTGTTCCGGCGGTTCGGCAACGATATCGTCGCGACGTGTGCGTTCGGCATCGAGATCAACTCGTTCCGGGATCGGACGAACGCGTTCTACACGCTCGGCAAGGAGCTGACCAACCTGGAAGGCGTGCAGGGCATCAAGTTTCTAGCGTTCTCCTCCTTCCCGCGCGTGATGCGTGCGCTGCGGTTGCGGCTGTTTAGCGCCAAGATGACCAGCTTCTTCCGGCACGTCGTGATGGATACGATTGCGCAACGGGAACAGCGCGGTATCGTGCGGCATGACATGATCAATCTGCTGATGGAAGCCCGCAAGCAGGAGCTGAAGTTCGACGAAAATGACAACCTCGACACAAGCAATGGTGGCACTGGGCAGCAGAAAAAACTAATGGGTGAGTAACTTTCACGATTTGACACATTTCACTCAGTATTTTTAAAATCTGCTGAACGTCTGTTCCCAACTCTCCAATGTTTTTTTTTTTTTGTTATATCAACTCCCCCCTTTAAGACTGGACTGATGACGATCTTACCGCCCAGTGTACGGTGTTCTTTTTCGGTGGTTATGACACCGTCTCAACCCTCTCCGCCTTTATGGCACACGAGCTCGCGGTCAATCCGGACGCCCAGGAGCGTCTCCGGGACGAGATCGATAGCGTCCGCACGTCGATCGGTGGTGCGGACAAGCTGACGTACGAAACACTCCAATCCATGCGCTATATGGAGATGGTAGCGAACGAAACGATGCGCAAATGGACACCGGCCCCATTCCTCGACCGGACCTGCACCAAACCGTACGTACTGGAGGACTACAACGGCCATAAGGTACACCTCAAGAAAGGTGATGGTCTCTGGGTGCCGGCAGCCGCCATCATGCGCGATCCGGAAATATTCCCCGAGCCGGATCGTTTCTGGCCGGAGCGCTTCGGGGAGGACGGTCAGGGTCCGGTGGATTCGGCGGCAATGCTCACGTTCGGCATTGGACCGCGCAACTGCATCGGGTCCCGGTTCGCACTGATGGAGGTGAAGGCCGTGTTCTTCTTCCTGCTGACACATTTCGTGCTGGAGCAAGGGCCACGCACCCAGCACCCGCTCAAACTGAAGAAGGCTAGTTTGGGACCGTCGGCCGAGAAGGGCTTCTGGATACAGTTCCGATTACGCGACCAGGGTGGTCATCAATCGTAATTGAAGCTGACAGGCTCGTGAGCAATCAACACAACCGCCCTTCCATCAACCGAACCCGTTTGGCACGCCACGATTCCAAATTGGGCAGGTCAACGATCAATTGCTACTCAAGTTCAATGGTCTAGGCAAGTGAACAGACCTGCAATCAGTGTATGTTGCGAGCATAATGCAACAGACAAAGAATGACATAACGGTTCTGGAGATATATTCACAACGGAAAGAACTTTTGTGTTGAAGTTTTAGCACTCACTTTCGTAATTTTGTTTAAAATATGATAAAATCAAATGCATCCATACGTCGACATATACACGAAGCAATATAATAAATTAGAAACAAACTATTATAAGCTTACTAGTACAATGATAGGTAGATCGGTTGGTACAACATGATATGGTGATTTATGTTCTCTAGGGGTTTGTTGAAGAGTAACATACTTTTCTTTTTTTTTGATGATAATTATTGAATCAAACTGTTTTTTATTTTCCAATAAGCGACTGAGTTAAAGTTTTACATCTTGGAGGGGAAGTATTCACTTCGTGATATGAGGTTCAAACAGTACAATCGTTCATGGAATCTATAATAGCAATAATTGATTTGCTTGAACATTTTGTTCTATTTTCAACAACAAAAATTATGTTACGATCTGTAACGAAAGATTGGATGGTGGTTTGGTACATTTTGACAATGCACAATGGTGAAAAGCATTGATTGTAATGCCACAAAAAGAAAAACAAAATAATAATATAATATGTTTTGAGATATCGATAAAAAATATTTGATGGGATTATACACTGGAGGCGCCCAGTACTTTACTAAAGTGAGCCATAGATTGTGCTACGGTAAATGTGTCTGCGTCAGTGTGTCTTCAAACTTTACTCCTTATTGTTTCGCTATAGACTTCAGTAAACAATCTGCTATTTCGATTTTTTTTGTCTAGGACTATACTTCATTCAGATTTACTTTATAATATTGTAAAATAATATCCTCACAACAAAAACAATATGTATTCTTCAGTTTAAAGGATTTGGTAACTTTTTCAAAATTTGTATGTTTATCCTGCCTATTATTTATGTAAGGAGATATTGAAATGATCAACTTTGAACATTTTTACAGATGAGTCATGAGGTGATTATGAATGTATCCAGCAACCGGTGTTTTGTTACGAATGCGAATAGTACAATAAAATTGATTATAGCATATGTAAATTTAAACTATAGTCGAATTCATTATACAAGACGAATACGCAACAGTTTCGAGTCGGATACGGGTCATTCGAATGCGAAGGAATTTACATGAAACGAAGCTAACAAGCATTCAAACGATGTTAAAATGGACGTTGAGTGAAATATGAATAATGTTGGTGTTCAACTTCCTGTATCATATATTTGAAGTCATAATAAAGTTTAGTCTTGGTCAAAACTTGGACCTGAACAGATGTGTCTTTTGATTTCTAGTACAAACAATATTTATCTGTATTTTAAAGGAATTGTTTACTTTTTCTAAATTTTTATGTTTTTCCTGCCTGTTATTTATGTACGGAGATATTGTAATGGGAAACTTTGAACGTTTTTATAGATGAGTCATGAGGTGATTATGAATGTATCCAGCAACCGGTGTTTTGTTACGAATTCGAATAGTATAATAAAATTGATTGTAGCATATGTAATTTTAAACTATAATCGAATTCATTATACAAGACGAATACGCAAAAGTTACGAGTCAGATACGGTTCATCCGAATGCGAAACAATTTACATGAAACGAAGCTAACAAGCATTCAAACGATGTTAAAATGGACATGGGAATGACTTCCAGTTACGTTGAGTAAAATATAAATAATGTTGGTGTTCAACTTCCTGTATCATTTATTTGAAGTCATAATAAAGTTTAGTCTTGGTCAGAACTCGGAGCTGAACAGATGTGGCTTTTGATGTTTATTACAAACAAAAGTTATCTGTATTTTAAAGGAATTGTTTACTTTTTCTAATTTTTTATGTTTATCCTGCCTGTTATTTATGTACGGAGATATTGTAATGGGAAACTTTGTACATTTTTTATAGATGAGTCATGAGGTGATTATGAATGTACCCAGCAACCGGTGTTTTGTTACGAATTCGAATAGTACAATAAAACTCATTATAGCATATGTAATTTTAAACTATAATCGAATTCATTATACAAGACGAATACGCAACAGTTTCGAGTCGGATACGGTTCATTCGAATGCGAAACAATTTACATGAAACGAAGCTAACGCGTGTATTCCAGTTACGTTGAACAAAATATAAATAATATACCAATTTTAGTTGCTATTATTTATAACATATTGCTATTCTTTATTTTTTATAAAACTGCTAACATTTATCCATGTTTAGAATGTTGAAAAAGCTTGCAGTCATCATCCTGAATAAAATACCATATTTTTTGGCCGGTTTGTATTCTCAGCTGTCTCATAGTGGAATATGAAAATACTTCTTAAATGAAATTAAACTTTTCCTTAAACACAAACCCTATTCATATCGTCTGGGCGACAAACGTTTTGGTCGACATATGGACCAGTTGCGACAACTTGCTATAATTATAGTCGAGCTATAAATGCTCAGGCACAGAACTTTCGGCAGTAACAGAAAACCGCCTAAAAGTATGCAGTACGCAGCATGGGTCGAGCTGTGTTCACAATGTGGTTGTGCGGACATTAATTATTCAAAAAATTGAAGAAAATATTCGAAGGGCGTGCTTTTGAACCGCTGAAAAAACGTGATTGATCCATATGGCGGCAAAGGCCAACAAATTAATCTTGTTTGTGGTCGTTATAGCCGCTCCTCTATACAGCGGTATCACTGTATGCACCATGTTAAGTTCAAAATACTTTATGTAAAAACCATTTTCCTCTATCTATTAATTCGGGAAGTTATGAATTAAAGATTTAGCTACAACAGAAAAAAAGAAATTCCAAGCAATGAGATCGTGCCAAGAAATTATCCTTAAGCCTTTGCACTCTTAACTTAATTTTAAGCTACAATTACAGCACATTCATCCCAGCTCGATAAGATCAAGAATTTCGCTAAAGTGCATGTAACTCCAAAGCGTTATGAAACTCCTCAAACCTACCGACCTGGTCGCACATCAAGCTTGTGTTCGATTGCGATAGGACTCCATGTAAAGTTTTGTTTAATTTATTATTAATTAAAGGTACGCTGTGAACATTAGAAATCTATCAATATATAGCTCCAAAATTATTCATAAAAGAGCCAAAATATATGCCATGAGCGGATAATTCTGAATAATTGATTTTAGTGAAGTGATACTAGTTCGGTTAGATGAACAAACAAATTGAATTATAAATTTTAAACTTGTTCGCACAAGTCCACCGAACTAGCAGTTCATATGCAAGGGGGTTGTGATTTCGTAAGAATTTAACACTGAACGTTATATTAGGATTTGGTTTAACAATCAAGGAATAAAAATATCATTCATTTGTACAATTTTTCTAATTACGTGTCTTCAATAATTGAAATTAAATCTCTTTTTGACAAATTCAACGGTATTGCTCGCTCCAATGTGCAACGGTGTTAGGAGGTATAATATAATAAAGTCGACATATTGAAAACCCGAAGTGGTATGCTTAGACATCAACCACACAGCTGCCATAATTTGAGTGTTCCCAAAATATGGCTTGCTTAATCAATGCTACCATAATGTACATGTGCCCCTGCAAGGTATGCAATTCGCATACGTTTTCAGGTTCGCTTTTACTTGTAAACTTTAACTTTATACAGAACAATTATAGTCGCTTGTTGAACAACTTTAAGGGGGAAAAAAGACGATGTATTGAAATTTTGTGTGGATTTGTTTTTGTCACAACCGACATAGCCTCTTTCCCATTTAAATCGCTTCGTTCCTGAACTTTGCAGTTAACGCTGGCTAGCGCAGCGCAGTTCGTCTGTTCGTAAATCACATCACACACATCATTAGTAACAATGAAGAGAGGAAAATGATCTAATATTTGACATGTTAAATACAAATTTAAATCTAATGTAACTGTAGGATAACCTTTATAAATACCTTTTTGATGCAAGCAAACGAATGGTTTTTTGGTCGTCGGTCAACGAATGTAAACGCAACAGGAGTTAAATATTCTGTTAGTCCAACACCACCACCACACAACAGTTGAGTGAACACAACACAACAGTAGCACCGGATCGAAGAAATAACACAAAGGAACATAAATATTATTTAGCGAAATCGATGCACAAACTTCACGATAGCTATGGAATAAAACTTTACTCACAACGCAGCTTCACACAATGATTGTTCAAAATCGAGACAGGAAATGCACAGCACAAGTGGGTGAAAAAACTGCACTAGCAACAGGTCACAGAGAGATTCGAAAACACGTACACTTGCTAAACCGCTTTGGCTCACGATTGCTCGACGAATGACTGAGCGTCATCTCGGGCACTAGCTTAAGTAGTGGCTGGGTTGCCACACACACCACGGCACAGCCATCTCTCTCGTATTCGTGCGATCACAACCCAACCCTGGGTGCACTGACTGCTCGATCAGCCGCACGTTTCATTCGTTTGGAGTTGTGTGGTAGAAAGAAAGGCAAGTCAAGCTTTTCCGAGAAACTCCGCAAACTTTGCCTTTCCCTCCGCTACACTGCCTTTCCCTTCGACAATGGAAGAAACTGCGGTGCGAGGATCAATCGAGAGCGCATTAGTTCCACCGTCTCTTTTCCATCATCCCGGGGAGAGCATTGTGTTATACCCTTTTATGGTGTGCTGCCCTTCTTATGGTGTGTTGCCCTTGTTTTGCTGAGTTTATCAACCCCATCTAACCTTTGGTCCTCGATGGTTGGATGAGTTTATGGTTTCTGCAGTAAAAGATGCAATGAATTTAATTTCAATAAACTGAACAACTTGAATGCATGTTTTAAGAAGATGTATAGCCGGATGGGGTTTTACGAAATATATTTAGAAATATATCTATTATGACTCATAGCTGTAAGACATAGAGGACACTTGAGTTTAATATCGTGCAGAACACATTGAAGCTTTGTTTGTAAGATTAATTTAAGATGGACGTGCTGATTATTGTTTCCCAAGAGAAGTGGAGCGTCAAGCGGTTGTTGCCAAACAGATATGGCGTCCTAATGATTCATGCTAAATCAGTGACAGAACCTGCGATAGCTGGTTGCGACCTTCTTTGTTGTTCTCTATACGAGTCTGGATCTCCATCCTACTGTGACCGATGACGCAATATATTCAGAGTAAGGATGGGTAGATTCGACTTCCGTCGCGCTCCGTTTTATTATTCCGTTTCCGCAATAGTAGCGACATAATATAATTCTCGGAATTCCGTATAATATCTGATGTTTATGATTGCAAATCGTCTGGCCATAAAAAAACACCATTTATGAAGATTTGATTTTCCTAAAGTTGTTAAAGAATTTGTCTCAACATTAATGGAATATGATTAGTATGAGCATAAAGTGAAATTATCCTACCCGCTTCCTCGCTTAACCTGGTTGAATGTTGCTCGCTTTGGACACAAAAGTTAGTATATTTTGTTCGGAAAATTACAGCAAAACCATGTCCTCTGACATTCCGTAGGTAACAAGCTTAATTGCGTTTCATTTCCAGTGCTGCATCCAACACAATTGCAGAGTGTTGAAGGTCAGTGCAGAGTAGAAGCGATGCACCAGGATTTTACAGTGCCTTACCTTCTACGGCTGCGTATCGAATGCTCCAGATAAGTCTGATGCTGTCATAAATCGATTAATTTTCCGTTTGGGTTTTAATAACGTCCAAGCGTTCTTGTTGTAATCGTTCTTGCACTTCTGGC
>KB664054.1:7492709-7503450 GCA_000349025.1 Anopheles minimus | reverse complement strand
CTAAGCGTAATAAAAGTTGGTGGCTTTCAAATGAAAGAAGCCACGGAGGTTTGCGTAGGTGAGGAAGAATTGCAATCGTTGAAGATCATCGACCACCGGACGAAGAGTGTGTAGATTTTAGTAACGAATTTGAAAGATAACAGGTAAGGCAGGAGGGAGGTACAATTTTTTGGAGCTCTTCAGCTTTTCGACAAAACCCACAAAAGATAATTTCAAATATCATCTCATCCAACAGATACACCTTCTCGTATAGTTCTCGGAACACGGAAACCGTAACCTACATCTCGGATAATAAAACTCCTTCCCCGACCGTGAGTTATGAAAACAAAACATTTCTATAATTAATGTGCGTTGTTTTACTTGCAATAACCGGCCACATGTGTTCGGATGCGTTATTGCAGTGCTGCGGGAGCTGACCGTCGACAACATTTCAGGTCACCCACTTGCGCTATGCACTGAGAATGAAAATAACTCACCGGGTTATACTGCCAAGTGCTGGCAACACGCATCCAAATCAGTATGTTCCCTATGTATGATTTTGTGGGTCTAGACATAAGGCGATCAAGCAGAGGTTGTTGTCAAGATGACAAATCAAGATGATGATTAAGATATGGGGTTAATGGGGGTAAAAATGGGAACAAAACAATATTTAACACAATAGCAATGTTTTTGTCTGATTTTTGTTTATTTTTTTTTATTCATAGATTACGGCCAGGCCGAATTGCTTGTTTATTATTATAATTAATATTATTTGTCACAAATTCAAATTTAAATTAAAAAAAGAATAAAATATAACCTAAGCTAACGCACCTACGATCAATGCATAACTAGAGGAAGGAGTTTAACTAGAGAGAAGAAAATAATAAGTGAAAGAAAAGGCCAGATCCTGCTGAAGAACGACGGGAAACACAGGGAAAGTAATTAGGATGGACGTCTAAGACCAGAACGGAAGGATGAAGGAGTTAAGTGAAAGTCGAAGACGTTAGAAAAAAAGGGGGCACGAAGCAGACGGGTACGACCGGTAACAGTGCGCTTGGCGAGGATTAGAAAAGGAGGGCGAATACAAAGGGAACGGGAGGGGACATAAAAGAGAAACGAGTAAAAGGAAGGAATGGATAACGATTTCAGACACTTTAGAAGGTGCACATAATATTGCGATATTGCCTTTTTTGAGGATCGGGATGTGCCACGCCTGCTTCCAGACAGTAGGGAACGACCTGGTACTTAAGGACAATCGGAATAGTTCTGTTAACAGTGGGGCAAAGGTCATACAGCAGTTTTTTAAAACACAGGAGGGGATACCGTCAGGACCGGGGGCGAAGGAAAGTTTCAATCTATTCATCTATGAACGATCATTCGCTCGAGGACGGGGTATTCGAAGCCTCCAATGCTGCAGACAAATGCTTTATATGATAGAAAACATGTTTCTCTATGCATTCCCAAAATTCCAATCCGATAGGTCTGTTTTATTGAAAGTTATTTAGAAATAAAAGTGCAAATATAGGTGAGGGTAGGGCAGGTGATCATGGAAATGATGGTTAACAATGCACAGTTTGGGTGAAGATCCCCTCTTCGACGATGAAATTCATGTTTGATTCTTCAAAAATCTATTGTCAATAAATTGATAATCAAATGTAATGTTTTAACTCCTTTACAACTAAATTTGACAAAAGGTGGCTAAAAATAACGAGTTTTTTTCAAAACCAACCATACGTCACAAAACTTCTAAGACGAGAATAGAAACTTTCTGAACCTTGTGTCGTTCATTTCAAATGTGGAGCGAAACAGATCAACAAGGTTCGTTCATAATTTCCCACCACTGTACGAAAACCTATCCTTAACCTAACGAAACTGAACGAAGTCTATTGTTTCGATCAGTCTGTCATCGCGCTGCGCGAATCCATGACGTAATGTCATAACAATAACAAAGTTATGACGTGCATTCATGGTCGGCAGATAAAGTACAATATCGGTTCCGTTAATGCAGGATCATGAGACGCTCGATCCGATCTTCCCCAGGGTGTAGCTGCAACATCATCATCCTGCTGGTGAGTAATTTGTTGTTTTTTTTGCTGTCGGACCGCATGTAACTTCCTTGCTGCTGTTGTAGGGAGTGTTTGCCAGATCGCGAACCAGCACCTGCTACTTCCGAAGATCCTCTAGAGTGGTGGATTTCAATGAAGTAGAGTCAGGTCCATAAGTAGCATAAAGCAAAGTACCACAAAGGCGTGTAGATGGGTCGCTAGGATCATCGGACGATGTTACTCACCGTTAAAATTGGTGTGAAAACATGATTAGTTGGGCATGTCTTTTGATAAATTGTTGATGATTGATAGATGATGCTAATTGCTTTTCGTTTTTTGTAGATGCGGTCGGGATGCTGTTGTTTGCCTTCGAGCTGTGGATCGTGTGTCGACATCCTTTTTTACATGTGTTTACCAGGCTGTCGGTGTAAGCGCACGATGAACTGAGCCGGTTCGTCTCATTGGATGCATCGTCGCAACTCGGGTGAGTACGAAACGTCGATCTGGAACTGCTTCAACTTCCGAAAATGGTTAGGAACCTCCTCCAAAGCTTCAGTCGGTGTAAAGTGCAGGATTCTTAGGGAATGGGGGAACCAGTTGTAACCCAGTCGAATGTGTTCGTGATACCCGGTGATGAGCGATGTGTACGTAGTGAATGATCGGCGCCGATAACAACAGTAGATTAACCTAATTAAAATGGAAAAAATAATCACAGCAAGATGGGAAAAAGAAAACCTATCTCTTGTGGAATATTTTTGAAATGCTGGGAAACCCCAAAGAATTGTACCTCCCTCCTGCCTTAACTGTTATCTTTCAAATTCGTTACTAAAATCTACACACTCTTCATATGGTGGTCGATGATCTTCAATGATTGCAAATTCTTCCTCACCTACGCAAACCTCAGTGGCTTCTTTCATTTGAAAGCCACCAACTTTTATTACGCTTAGGGCTTAGTCCTCCACTGGGTACAAGATCAAACCTGTTGGGCGTAGCTCAGTTGGCATGTTCCAGGTGAAAGGTGAATGTCCCTCTCTTGTGACGAACCGGCATGTGGAGCTAAACTGTAATTGCATTCCTGTCAACCCTAGATGACTTTTTCCATCGGTGCAATGACTCTATCCCTCCGATCGTAGCGAATAAAATTCCAACGAATAGAGGATCATTAAATGATTTAATATAATTGATTATGACTTTTTGCGGTGCTGCAGACCTCGTGTCGCGGAAGGCACAGAAGGCAACACAACATGCTCCGTAGCTCGCCTCTAAAAACGATCTGTGCGAAGTGGTGGAATGCAGATAACGAAAACATATTTTATTATGCATGTTTTACGACAGGCATGGTCTTCGTTCGTTACCAGGGTGTTCTCCCATACCAGAAGTGCAAGAACGATTACAACAAGAACGCTTGGACGTTATTAAAACCCAAACGGAAAATTAATCGATTTATGACAGCATCAGACTTATCTGGAGCATTCGATACGCTGCCGTAGAAGGCAAGGCACTGTAAAATCCAGGTGCTATTGTAAACGTTTCTTATCTTGTGTCTGCTTCCAATCCAATGTTGTGCATTACATTGAAAATCTTACTAATCTCAATTGCAGAGCGCTGAGCTGTGGGACTCCACTAATCAGTTCTGTGTATTTTAACTGGACATAACATTGGAGATCGAAAAAAAACATTAATTATAGCCCTTTTTAATTATTTCCAATTTTCTATTGTTTTGTTTATGTTAGCACTGTAGCGGAACCGAGCTGTGGTTTAGATTTTTTGGAAATCTTTATTCGCTAGCAACGCAACACACAGCGAAGCAAAAGATGAAAAAAAAACGAAACTTCCAAGGCCAAATCGGCTGTGTATCGCTCGGAGACAAAACGGCACGCAGAAGTTTCGGTGCTTGCGTACACCGTCCCGTACATTTATGAGGCAGTAGGTTTACAGTCTTAGCAGCGATGTTTTTCATCCCATTGACCCTTCGCGACGCAGAATGTTCTATTTCACAATTCAAAAGAAAGAGAGTGTGGGTGTGGGAATTAGGTACAATTTTTATGGTTTTTGTCCCCTTTCGTGGAATGCGTGTCTCATTCCATGAGTCAAAAAGTGTTATTTACTATGAACAATCGGACAAACCAGACAAAGTGCTGTATGACCCTGACCGATGCGTGTAAAAGGGGTTGTGTTATGCGTTTGAAGCTGCAGCTAGTTGGATTACTGGTCCCACAACCTCCTGCATAAAGTATCTTAGTTTTGGAAAACAAAATCAATTTGAAATTTATTCAAACCGAGCAACCCAAACTGTGGAATGTGGATCTGCTCCATTTATAGAACATACAAGTTGGTTGTTTGAACAATGTGTTAGGAGATCATGAAGATTCGCTTCGGTCACTCAATATATCAATCAATATACGCTGATGATGTTAACATTTTTCTCCCGATTTCTGAGCGATTGTTTTGGTATGTTTACAAAAATGTATTTTTTTTCTGTAGCCTTCGTCATACTATCCTTCATGATTATTCCCTCAACGGCGTACTCATCCGCGACTTAGGAGTGCCGCTAGACTGCTCGTTTTCTTTTGCGGCTTTTAAAATCCTTAGCCTCATCCTGACCCCGCTATTTAAAAGTTCTCTTTCGTTGCCACGTCCGTTTTGCACTAGAATATCCACTCAGGTGTGGACGGCAAAACTGTAAAGGTGCAGAAGTGTTGCAAGTGTTTTGTTTCTCGGCTCCTTCTGGGCCTCGGTCGCGTTGCTATTCCTTCCTGTGCAGTTTGATGCTAATTGCTTGGCTTGGAATTACACCCAATCCTCCAATCCAATTACACCAAGATCTTGTGTTAGATTAAGCATCACCTGTTCAGCCTTATTGGTGGACAATGATCAAGATAATATAAAATTTTGGATTTAGATTTTACTTGTTGGTAATTATGTTCACTGCAATGATTGAATTAAGATTTTGCGTACAACAAATGAGAACTTATGTCCGATTGTATAACCAGAATTTTGTGCATTTTTACAACCGGTTCTGTGTTGTGGTTCTTGTCCGGTCAGTCGGTGCACTGTCTTCAATAATTGCACACCACATCATGACGCGGCAAATTGAAGTGATTTGATGTAGAAAGGAGAGATAAAGATGCCTTGGGATTTTATGATGGTTTGAAGAGAGATTTGCAAACCGTTCAAAAAATTATTCTAATTTGGTGAAGCAAAAAATAAATAATATGCCTCGTGCAGCAGGAAAAAGTAAATTGCAAATGCTTAATTGAAGTTGAATTTTGCGTGTTCGGTTTTTTTTCTAAACGCTTCCTTTAGGTAACCCTGCTGAAGGGGTGTAAGGACTAGATGTTGAGCATGCAATGTGTATTTTGTTACGCCTATTTGTAATAAATGAATTAATTATGTTGATGATAACTGACGTACCCGTATTATTTTCTATGTTCTTTGAAACAAAATATTGAACTAAGAAAATACAATTCTTTTGGCAAATGACAAACAAAAAACGGCTCACGTTTGCACACCCACTCTGTCACACACCAATAAAAAAGTGTATAATAGCAGCAACATCATTACCGTTGGTTGGTAGATATAGCAATTTCTATGTTTTTAAAGAGCCATCGATAAAACGAACGAAATATAGTGCCGCTTTTTCGCGCTACGGCAGCTACCGTATGCTTGCTGTACTGCTCTAAAAAGCGTCACGCGCGAGCATTACAATCTTACGATCTTTTATATTGAGATAAAACCATCAGACCGATTAATGAATTTGCAGCAAACATCAGAAGAGCTCAGACCGTGATTGGGCTCGAATGGCCTGAAGGCAATTACAGAACAAGCGAACTAGCTACCTGTTCGGCTATTTCTACGATGCATCAGGGTGGGATGACCAGGGGGTTTGATTAATGAACCTGCAATGTTGGGCACGAAGCATGCGCAACAAAAACTGATGAGATTCAGCCAAACAGAGGGAAAGAAAAAAAAGGAACCAATAAGAAGGTGTGACTCTACGCAATGGTGTGTGTTTGTGTGTCTGTTACCGACGAATCAAGTCCTAAGCCGACCTAAGAGGGATTGAAGATGCAAGATAGGGGGAAGCCGAGTGATTTAGAATGGAGAATCTGAATACCGGAGGATGGGTTACAAGTTCTTGCCGTAAAATGTTCCCCCGAAAACGGAAAAAGGTTTAGAAAATGCCTATTAAAAGTCGTACCTACTTAATGTTATAAATTTTCTTCAAAATACTGTGCAGATACACATCGAAAACAACTCAGCATTGTGTAAAGATTCACACATTCGCCTCTTTCTCGCCACGAAACTCTGGAAATTTTGTAAAAGAGTTTTCTTCTGCTCTTTGTAACAATGTTTTGGTATATTTTCAATTTTCATTTTAAGTTCATCTGTAAATTGAAGTTCCAAACACTTGGGGGAACATCCGGCGCATGTAGCGAAGTAAGCTGAAACGAATTTTGGAGAGCATAACATTTCCAAAAACACAAACGGATACCCTCCCCCCGCCTTCCCTTTCCACACTTTCTTCGTCTGCGTCGCGAGAAAGAATGTCCTTGAGAAAGGGGTAGACAAAATCCAAAACCAGTTAGCTTGAAACTCGACCGCTCGTGCAAGAAAATAAGGGGAGAAGGTTAAAAAAACATAGAAGATGCATCCGTAGAGGGGATAAAATCTATTTACGTGACTATAAAGTACTTATATCTAGGAAACTTGTTTTGTCTATCTGTTTCAAACGCTTATATTGTTTACTGGAGGTACAAACAGATATAACTTTTATTTTTAATTTTTAATTTTTTAAATTTTTTTCCATAATCTTAAAGGGTCCCCGAAAAGTTGATGAAGTGCCCAACGTAGGTGTTAAGATCTCTTTTACATGCTTCTAAATTATCATCGTGTTTTTTTTTCTGGGCAGGGAGCAATTATTGGTAATGACTTTATTTTTCCATCGCAGTTCGAACCGGTCCGATGCTGTTCGCTCCAAAGCCACAGACGGTGCTGCTTGCTGATCGTCGTGCACCGCGAGAAACAACAACAACAACATGGTTTTATGGTGCATTTTATGACGGACGGAGTCCCGGGGTCGTCGTGCACAGATGAAGGCCCCATAGCTTTGGACTTTGGTGCACATCGAAGAAGCATGGTTAAAACGGAGAAGCGCAAAACCCTTTATGACGATGCCCGGCATGGAGTGACCCCGGTGCTCGGTGACGGTTGTTGGATGTTTGGCGGTGTGAAGATTGGTCACACCTTCCGGAGTATGATGCCGACCCGAGGGACTGGTTCGTTGCCCGTGCCCGGCACAGAAGCAGTAAGTGATCTCACTCAGTTACGTTCTCATCGAGATGAAGTCATTCAATGCGTTTAATTTCATTATGCTTACGCGTGACAAGCAGTCGATGGGCAAACATTGGGATAACACAAGCGGTGATAGAACGGACGGTTTCTTCCCAAACACCAAACACGAGAGAAGCAAGCGCATTGTAGTTCGTTCCGGTTTTATCATGCATCAATTTCCAATTATTGCCTCCTTGCCTTCATTGTTTTTTTCCAGTTGGTGTAAACCGTACAGCGGAATAGTTTAACGACCCGTTCGGGATCTGCTCACATGCAACCGACTGCACAGAAATGGAGCAACTAGTGCTTAATGTGCATGCAAAACAATCGAACCATTTCTGCTCACACGGGCAACTCAATCAATATGGACCTTCTGGGCTAAACTGAAAGTTCAAGGCTAGTACCTTCCAAGATAAAGTGGTTATGTGAATCGTCTATCGTTCGGGCTAGAAGCATAGCTTTTGCTTTGTTGCAAGCCGCCACACGAAGGTTCTATTCCATGGAACTGAATGAACCTGCATTAGGTGCAGGGTTCAATTCTCTTCCCATTTCTGGTGTTCGCATGATCTTAATTTATTCAAATGTTAAGTTCTCAAGATGCTAAAGGTGAGTTAGACTCAATCTATTCGTAACATTCAGTTATACAAAGGTTCCTTTAGTCTACGATATAGATAGGGTGCCATTACAGCAATTTGTGGTGAAGTCATGGAATTGCATGCCACCTAGAGTTTGCTCATCGCCCATTATAAATTAGAGAGGATGGAGAAGAAGATTTAGAAAGTACGTTTAGCGGCATCGATTGAGCGCAAGTCTGGATTTAATCCTACGATACTGAAGTGAAAGGTTGCCATGCCGGCAAAGGGCCTTTGTTGGATGTGTTTTATGTTCACTTTGGCCTATTAGCTAAACACAGAAATCATAAAATTATACGATCATTACAACGGTGATTCAACATTCATCATGTACCGTAACTAAAGAGACAAACTTGAAGAGATTGATTTGAACGTAATGTTTGTCTAATTCGCGTGAAATGCAATTGCAAGCCTTCCACTAGCTAAGACGCAATGTGTGTCTATGGGAAAAAAGAGAAAGGCGACGATTGCATTCCTTTACTTACGAACTGTTGCGGAAGGTTTTGAACTGTTTAGGACTGACTTCTATGATTTGACATTTTATAATTGTGATGTTTTAGTCCTCTCCAATAACCTCTTTTGTTTGAATAAGGGTTGGTGAAAAAACAAATGCAGAAAACCAGTAGGTTTGCATGAGTTTTAGAAGGGTACATCATCCTCGGGTATAAAGTCCAAGGGTGTCTTGTTACACTCGCGTTAGAAGGGTATGTCGAGCATTTGCTCTCTCGTCAGCAGTCACCACTACTACTCAGGGCACATTCGTCAGCCGTCGTGTGAATTACAGTACAGCGAATAGTGGGAGCAAGACCAAAGAAGTAGTGTGTGGTGAATATATAAGATAGCAACTTCCTATTTATTTTTTTATCGTTTTGCATGGACGAAATCGTAAGTTGAGAAAGGCACCTTTTCTTCTTTTAACATATTTTGTTGTTATACATAATGTGAATGTTTCTCGCTTTGATCTCAATTCCCTAATTGTATAAATTAATTTGTTCAATTGTTGAATTTTACATGAGATTGTTAAGACGCGTTGAAGCTCGATCGATCTGTTAGTGATGGATGACTTATCATCTCAGGAATGCATTGCACATTTCAACACAAGTGCTCGACTCATTTTCTATACCCTTATTTGTCTTTTTTCGAAGTCTTCCGAGATACGTTACAATGAGAAAATAAAGAAGTCGAAGCTTCGTTGTTCAGTATCCGAACACTTGCGAGACATTACCAATGCACGTGGCGATGACGAATTTCAAACGGTCTGACATTTTATGACGTCTGAGTTTACGTGCACCGGAATAGATTGAGGTTTATTGCAGCAAGCCATAATTGCATGTTTTTTAATTAACTTCCCATGCAATTTATTTGCACTTGACGCAGTTTGATGATTCATAAATGGTTGTGTAGATGCGCCATTGCTATTTGGCACAAAGAAACATATTTCCCGTGTCTTTCCGTTCTTCCCTTCACATTCACACCTCATTGGTGTATTCCCACAGGTAGAAAGATGAAAATTATATCACCATTAGGCTAGGAAAAGCAAACAAAAAGGTATAAACCAGAAGTCGAAATAGACGAGAACCAATCACACTGCAGGGTTTGGAAGGGAATTCTGGAGGGTGCTGTTTGTTTGAACATCGCACGAGGGTTGAAATAGGTATCAAGGTCAGTTGAAAAGGGTCTTTATTAGGCTGCGAAAAATCACAGGTGAAGGTGAATAAACAAATGAACCAATCAGAAGAACTCTCCTGTTGAACTGATTATCTGTTGACATGGGAGATTCGATTTGTTCGAATTCCCAAAACGGAAGGAATAAAAGAGAGATGTAATGTCGAAATGTAGGAATATTATAATTAATCATCCAATGGAGACGACTTTAATATAATTTAGCTCAAAGATGAACTTCTGAAACTCCTTTCTCTTAAATCCTTCACCAATATCTATTGTAAAGTCATAAAATTACTCAAATCAAAGAAGATCTTGTTAGAAAACATCTCAGTTAGACAAAATAACACCTAAACGTTGCTTTATTCAACTTCCAATTATGAACGCCTTTAACCGTAGTCTCACAGCTTGTTTGTAAAGGGTCACAGACCTTCATATACCAATTTTAATGACTTTCTCGAAGATCTGTAGTCGAGCGAGTGGACTTTATGCTTAGCTCACTTGTTCTCAACACAATGCTCGTTTCTATTTTAAATGTAAACATCTGCTTACCAGTCAGCAAAGAACGAAACTCAAAACGCTCGTGGTGTGAATGTGCGGTTAAAGATTTGATTAGTTAACAAAAAAACGAATCTCATCGAAAATCACGTATTTGTTCTAATTTCATCTTTCCGGTCCCCTTGCGTGCATTCTGCGTTGGAACAAACGAATTGCTTTTGTGGTCTATTTCCTGCCGTGTCCAATTCACATGACCTAGAAGAGTTTTCGAAACCCTCGGTCTATATGCGCACAAAGATTTGGACAGAAAAAGGTTTACTTAAATAAAAAAAAAAAACGACAGAAATGTCGTTGAATTTTCAAGATCTTTGTTTAGAAACCAGTGACCAGAATTTTATGATGAGCGCATTATTCAACTATCTAACGTATCGCATTCTTTATTAGGAGTCAATAAACACTACAAACTAATATATTTGAATTTAAGAAGAAATTTTTATATGCAAGATCAAATGTTATCACTCCAACATTACTAATAAGGTGAAGTAAACAGTAAACAGCAACTAGAAAGTATCTAAAATTATCACAAAATAA